>VWZL01003394.1:0-317983 GCA_013396915.1 Stercorarius parasiticus | reverse complement strand
AGGGGACTGGAACACCTCTCTTATGAAGAAAGGATGAGGTATTTGTGTCTTTTCTGTCTGGAAAAAAGACGACTGAGGGGGGATCTTATCAACGCTTATAAATACTTAAAGGGTGGGCGTCAGGAGGATGGGGCCAGGCTCTTTTCAGTGGTGCCAGGCGACAGGACAAGAGGTAACAGGCACTAACTTGACCATAGGAAGTTCCACCTAAACATGAGGAGGAACTTCTTTACCCTGAGGGTGGCAGAGCCCTGGCACAGACTGCCCAGAGGGGTGGTGGAATCTCCGTCTCTGGAGACATTCCAAACCCACCTGGACGCGTTCCTGTGCCACCTGCTCTGGGTGACCCTGCTCTGGCAGGGGGCTGGACTAGATGATCTCCAGAGGTCCCTTCCAACCCTACGATTCTATGATTTTATGATTTACCTTGAAGAGATTTTCAGTAATGAAAACTTGTCTGTTATGGTCTACCATTTCAATAGTACTACCTATTGGGGAACCTGCTGTTCTGAACAGCCATGTTTAAAGGCTGCAAGCTTCAGTATAAAAAATTAGCAGTAAAGCAGCACATCCACTTGGATCATATGCTCCACAGCAGACATACTTTAGCATTCCCGAGATTCACTTTCCCATGCAGTATCTCAGAAAAAGCTTTGCCAATCTTAGGAGGCTCTCTTCCCTATAACCTGTCTGCGCCGTTCCACAAGGTTGGCTTCAATTCTGTCATTGAAGCATGGTTCCAATACTGTTGCCAAGATGCACAAAATTCTTTCTTGTCCCATATTTCTCTTATCACAGAATTCGGAAGACAACCTTCAGTCAGTACTGCTGGCATGATGTCTTTTGCTTTCTAATTACATTCTTCAGCAACACAATAGAATACAGCCTCAGAGACAAGTCACAGCTGTGGTTATTGTGGTACCAACAGCTATCTTATGAGGCTATCATCAGTTGACACAGACACAAATCTAACAGGATATTGGCAGTGGGACCTGCAGATATACTGAGATTTGACTTATTTCTGAAGCAGCAGCAACATAGAAAAAAAACACGCTAGTAGTAAAAAATATTTTTTTTGAATCAATGTGCATAAAGCCTTTCTGAGACTATTGTCTTGCTGATGCCCTTGAATCTTTCCAGGCTTCCCTAGGCCTTAATGGAGACGAGTCTTGACCCAGAAGAATGAAAAGTGCTACAGTGGAAGTTTTCCGTTCCTTACTTATGATCAGTGCCTAAACAAGAGTCCTGCTTGGAAGAACCTCAAATTCCCATCATACTACAGTCATGTCATGGATCTTGCTTAATACACCACTTCCCCAGTAAAAGCATCTTTACGTCACTTACTAAAATTATACTTTCTATCTATTACTCTTACTCCTAGCTAGATACCAGTAATGTCAGAAACAGAGTTAAACCAAACTCTGACTAAGATAAAGAACTAACCATTAATTTTATCAGGGACATTTAACAGTTCTCACACACAAGCTACCTTTGATTTATTTATTTATTTTTAAATCAGTATCTGCAGATCATTGAGAGAAAAGCCTGGTTCCTATTCAAGAAAACAAGCTGGTTTTATTACTATAACTACTTTTGTTGGTCTGTAGGCTACTAGCATAACCCAAATCATCAGAAGTAATCAGAATAAGTCAAGTGGAAAATTTACCGCTATACAAAGAAAGTAGCTTTGTATACATTTTTTCACATTTCCCAAAACAATGCAAAGCAAAGTGAGTGTTAAGTCCAGCAAGAAGAATTCTCTGATTTTGCAGATAAGAAAACCTAATGCACTAACAGAAGCAACAGTGGTCCAGACACTGCAGGTATTAACAACTTTTAAGAAGCATCCACAGCTTGCACTCGTCCCCTGCACATAAGACCGTATTGTGCTACTTAAGACAATGCTACCTTGGAACTGTTCTATAGCAATGGTTATTAGGAAAAGTCTCTGTACAGAGCTTGCTGGTGACCATCTTTCAGTCCGCAAGCAAGAGAACAAAGTCATACTGGCACACACAGGAAACTTAACTGTAGGGAGTCCTTGCTATTCTCCCATACTGAAAAGAATTTGTAACACTTCCAAATGAATATCTCTGCCCTTCATACACATAACTTATTGTATACTCCTTGGAGTATTGAACTGCACTTTTCTGGGGACTTTGAAAGCACCTCTCAAAGCTTTGGCAAGTACTACGATAAATTATAACTGGCCTAAGAATCTTTAAAACGTACATTTTTTGGCTGTCCCCATCCACATTAAGTAACTGCAGTCCATCATGTCTGTTTCATAGCATCTGAGCACGATGGACAAGTGAATAATTAGCTTTAGCAAGAATAGCCAGATTTATGTTAGGAAAAATTTAACTCCTAGAAAGCTCAGCAACTCAAGAGATGGATTTCTCTCTTCATGCAACACTAATCTCAGTTCATATTTCCCATGTAGTTAAGACAAATTGGTAAAAAACGGACATGATTTAATTAAAATCTGAAGCCTTCACAGTACTTGTCTCCTACATGAAGTTTCTAATGAAAATGAAAAAGGTTATTTCCAAAGATTGCAAGCACTAGATTTAAAAAAAAAAAATAAAATAACCTATGAATACAGTCTTCCTTGTAGCAATAGAGGCAGATAGGAATCAAAACTATATAGTCCTCCCCCCAAAACAGATGACAAATTAGCAGAGCATTACTCTATAGCTCTACAAAATCCACCCCATGTAAAAGCACTGAACGAAGGGTAATGGTCAGTCCACGCTTCCTGAAGTATCCGCCCAATGCAGTGAAAAAGAGGAAGCCCAATAGGTGGCATACTGCTTTGCTGGCATTTTAATGTAACAAATGACCAATATCCCAACAACAGGTGTTAGTATTTGTGCTGTGAAAATTCAGAAGGTTGAAATGTTTAGTTTCTTGTCTGCCTCCTACCCTAAGGAATACTGAATAAAAATCAGAAAGCTAAAAATATTTTTTTTCTATGTTAATCATTGTTGCATTTCAGATGTGATATTAAATTTCTTTTAGCACATAAATATAAGCAGGTCACTTCTGGTTTGTTGTTTTCTTTTAATGCTTGTACAGACATAAAATCAAATACCTTAGGGTATGGCTTTTGAGCAGCATATATTTGAATTTTCTTCTTTGGTATGGATTTACTCTTTGACTTTGTGAAACATCAGTTAAAAACTGCACTCCCAGGACTTTTGCAGAATACAACACTGTGCACATTTACACAGACAGCATCTAAGAGAATAATACCTCCCTCTGCCAACACTACCACTCTGAGATTTATATCCAGGTTCAAACGATATCTCCTACAGGGAAACGCGTAGGCCATCCAAGTTAAAGAAGGAAGTGGAAATAAAGAGAACCCCCAGCATAGCGAGTCTTTTATCATAAATCACCAGCTACAGTAAGAATGCAATATGAAGTCTCCTTTTATTAAAAGTCTCTCAGCATTCACAACTTCATGACTCCAGTAAACTGTGTTTGTAGGGAGAAGCCATTACAGAAAGGTGACTAGCTGGTACCTAAGCATGCACACAAAGATTGTCTTAGAGTACAACATCAGAATCGATGGACAAATAAGAAAATTAAGCTAAAATTTAAAGCCAGCAACTACGTTATCTCTCTTTCACTCGTCTTCATATGCATAAACCACAAGAATGCTGTAACTTAAGAAATACCTCCTGGTCTCTATTTCCAGAAAGCATCAAGCAGCAGAAGTTACCAAAGGTACTTTCATTTGTCATATTTCAGCTCCAGTCATCTATGCATCTGCATCCCTATTTTAGGGCCTTCCTATTAGACCTTCCAGATACTCTCAGATGCTAGCAGGTACCCCTCTGTAATGTTGTTTGCCCATGCCAATAGCCCCATATGCCTGTTAATTCCTCCTTTCAGCCACAGCCTCTCCTTTTTCCTTCTCTTCCCCTGCGAGACCGTCCTCATTCTTCTTCTTCCACTATGAACAGCAGTATCTGTGTCCCCCTTATAGCTTTCCCTCTTGCAAACAGATTTTTTTCCTAATCTTCCTCTACCTCAATTTCATTTAAATATCCTATTTTCTCATCTTCCAGAATCCCAATCTAGCACACCCTGTGTCTATCAATCCCTAATTCCATCTAAAATTTGGTCCTTATGTGTAACTTTTTTTCTAGTCTTCCTATTTGTCAAATGAAGTTCAAAGTAGATAGACAGGCAAGATCAAAATAACTAAAGTATTCGATCCTTCACATAGTCTATTAACGTATAGAATACTTCAGCATATAATTTTGTAGCTGCTATGAAGTTTACATGGGCTCAACTGCCTTTTCTTTACCTAAATTTTCCATTAAGGGCTATTAAATACAAATGCAAAACCTTTAGGCTCAGGAAGTCCTGAAGCCAAAAGTTGCCAAAAGCAGAAAGTATTATGGGGAAGTATTGCTGCTGTCCATCTCATCCTTACACTTCTCTTTTGGTATCCAGTGTTGGCTACTTGGGAAAACAGCACACTCTACTAGACATAGGTCTGATCAAATGAATACACACATTCTTACATTATTTTTTGTTTCCAGAGGAAATTGCCAGTTAAGCAATCATGCTCTCTCTGTCCATCTGTCTGCCTGCCAGCACTTCATGTCTCAATACAATTTTCAAATCCACAAATTAATTTTGGCAAAGTTTTCAGAGACTATTTTATTCTTACAGGTTTTGTGACAACTTGGCTGCTGGGCACAAGAGACCCAATGTCCATTGGTGCAGTAGAAGCACACGCTGCATTTGGCAGTGGCAGCAACCAGCATGCGTACACACAGCTCCAACGAGCAGTTGCCAGCGTTGCCATCCCTCACCAGAGAAGGTTAGCACAGAGAGGAGGGGCAGGAGCACTGAAGTTACTCCATTATCACATTGGGGGTGGAAACTATAAAAAAGGAGACAAATTAAAAAAAAAAAGGAAAAATCAACTTTAATCATTTCTCTGCATAAACATTTCATTTTCAGGTCAATCCTGGTGGTTGCCTGTTAAACTCTGTTACTACATGAGAAGACAGCGTATTATTATAATCAGTTCTGAGAGAAATTGAAATTATGCCAAGTCCATCCTGCCCTCCATGTTCAGGTGTTAAGCTTGAGGGAGGAGACAGCATAAGCATGCCCTCTGTAGGCAATGCAAAGGGGAAGTCTCTTCACTGGGGAATGTTAGGACATATGTACACCCCCCAAGTATGAAGGGACATGGAAAGTAGCTCTCCAAGATAAGATAAAAAGCAAGTAGCATTAAACACACTGAAGCAGTCTCCTGTGAAGGTGGTTTCTTCCTAAAATCAGTCATTGTCAAGACAGAGCAACTTGAACAGTAATATTAAGAGCTTACACATGTGCAACAAACTTCCAACTTAGAATTAGTCTTAACAGCCTAAACTTTTTGTTTAACTGTGGCAAAACAACTTCTACTTTCACGGTTTCCTTTGATACCATTATTAGAAGGGGATAAAAGCTACGTTAAAACTTTAAAACACCTATATTCATTTCTAGCAGCCCAACTAGAGGTTCATTTCAATGTTCCCAAGACATTTATTGTTAGACCTAAACGCAAACTAAGAAAACAAAATAATTTGCTTTTTTCAGCTAGCCTCCTTCCAAAACATAACTGAAACAAAAATCAGCAAGAATGGTAATTCTGTTGCAACCAAAAGTGACAGACTTTCAACAGGATCTTCATTCAAAATGTGTAAAATAAGAAGACTCAATAGCTTAAGTCTGAATCACCATTAACAATAAAGCAAAAGTATTTTAGCTAAAAAAAAAAAGTCTTCACTGATACTGTTATGTATTATAAGGTAGAAAGACAGTGGAGTAAACTATTCTTTATTTAATGATGATGCTGTACTTTCTATGCAAAAGCACATGTTTTTTGCAGGCCACCAATAACAAACAGAGAAAACATGCATTATTGATTAGTTGTCTTTTTCTGAATTAAAAATAAGTGTTGAAATTGTCCACAGAGTTACTGTGAACGTGAAGTTTTTTTCAGATCATTGTAAATGCAAATCTGGCTTCCAGAATGGAAAAGACAAAACAAGATTTTTTTTTTTAGAATTAAATTTTTGTAGTAAAAAAAAAAAAGCCAACATAAAAGCAAAACCAACCGCCAAATATAGAACAGTAAGTGACATAGTTTCAGGTGATAAACTGGGGGTTTTAATGGCATATAGGTAGCCAAGGAGCAGGACTTATACGTATGAAAAAATCTGCAGAGAGCACAGGCATTAGCTCCCCAGCCTCCCAACGCTGTAAAATATCAAGTTGTATTTCTCAGGAGATTTTCCAGCTCTGTTTTTTCAAACTAAGTTTCTTTTTTCATAGGAATTTCCTGCTGTCAAATTATACAGACCCTTGACCACCTTCTTAGTTCCAGTAAAACTCATTCAATACTTGCTTCACTCTTTCTATATGCTGTATATGGAGCCTGTGCATCTAATTATGGACACTTAGCTCAGTGGCTTGATAATATGACACCCAGAAGTGTTAAACTGCTTGACCTTAATCCGTAGTAAAGGCTCTTGATTCTGGGTCTAGTTACCCTACTAAACACAGCTGGAGTTGATTACTGCCAAACACAGTTCAGACTGAGCTACAAAATCCTTTCCTTTTTCCTTCCCCTTCTCCCTTTTGCCCACCCGCTGTAATCAGTGCTCTCTCTGGGGTCACCTTTTCACCTCTTCACATTCTTGTCTCTTCCCTCCCAACAACCCCATAGTCCCCCACCTAGAAACTACTTCTGTACTACACTCAAGCTTTCTCCCTCTCACCTGAAGACTCCCTTCTGCCTTTAATAGGACTTTTTAAGCCCTTTCTCACTCCTGTGCCCACAAATGAAGGCCTTTTTTAGTATCTTGCCTATTATTCTCTATCCACTGAGAAACTAACACATTTTAACAAATCAAGAATGCATGAAAAATTCATTCATGTATTTGTACAAGTCTTTTAAGACACAATTATGAATCCTTGATTTGCCATATTTTAGAAAGTGTCCAATTAATAGCAGAAATCCTAATTTGTAAAAAGCAAATTGACCTACTGTACTGTTCAAGATGGTATCTTTATTTAGAATGAGTTTAGAGAGGAATCCAGAAGGATGTTTAAAAAACAGACAATATACCATTGGGAGATGTTTTATTCATAGAGACATTGTGAGAAAAGGATTGGAAACACTGAAGATGACTTAATTATAATCTTGAAATTAATGAAACAATTATGTCTATTTCTCTAGGCAATGTATGAACTTTTAACATAGCCCAGGTCTGTACTGGGCTACAGATTTTGGGGAAAGAATTAGAAGTAACATGATTTCTGATCTATTCTACTTTTTCCCTAGATTTATCTGATTTATTTGTTTGTTTGTTTAAAGCAAAACTATGAAATAGTAGAAAATATTATGTTCTTTTTTAATATGAATTCCCTGCAATCCTGGAACAGGCTATCTCATTTGACCTTCAGGCAGCAGTACAGAAATTCAGCAGAATACACAACTGTGGAAGTGTATTTTCCATGTGAAAGTAAGGACTTTAAAACGAGGGACAACCTTTTCCCCACCCCAGAGCAGGTATGTAGAGAGTGGGGAGGAAGCACAAACAAACCCCTCCAGCTTGTGCCTTCCTGTGAAGCACGGCTGTAATGGCACAAACATGAACAGCAGATAAAGCAGCTGTGACCTGGTATAGGAAGAAGTATTTAATATATAGGGGTAGCCAGACTTGAACCAGTTCAGAGGCCTACTAGTAGATGTGGTCAAAGGCTGCTACCCAGTAATACCTATAAAAGACATCATGAAAGGTGCTTCTAAGCGCCCCTCTTAATACCTCTGGAAACATTTGGTAAAACACTAGAGTTGTGATTGCTCTAAAAGCTACAACAAATCTGGCCTTAATACTTTCTGCTTTTTTAATTACAAAAAAGGATATAGTGAGGTGATATAGTTCAACTGGAGCTGGTATGTTCTTCATATCACTTCTAGACACAAAAAGCAGTGTAAAATGATGACTGGGAGACATTAAAACAGTTATATATGTATTGCTGTTGTTGCTTTTTATGTTTCCTTTGTTCATTTTCTACTTACTTGCTGCTGAATGCTACACTAATGAAAATGAACTACTGACTTAAATTAAGTCAAAGACAAATGTTTTAGCAGTTGCAGTATGGCCAAAACAATGGAGCCTGCAGCTTTGTAGCCCAATGAACATAACACGGCTGTTCCTTGTAACAGGCGACAGGCTGCATGTTAAGTTAACACAGGTCTCACTCAGGTTTTGTCTGGTCTGTCTTAGACTGCTTGGAAAAAAAATAAAAAATTGTTTTTGCCTGCTAAGCTACAGGAACTGTCCGATGACCACTGCCTAATTGGTTTCGGGCTTTGTATGACTGTGATATTACATCTATCATTATATACATATATATATTTCTGTAACTATTAGATAGCAATAACAACCAATTATTCTGTGCAGAATGAACTATCTACAGTCTTAGTATAACAGAGTACAGCCATAAGGTGATAGCAGAGGCCCTGAAAGCATAGGCACAAGATGATAACAGATGTCAGGCTAGGCAAGCACTACTCAAATGCAACACAACCTTAGGAACTGGATAATTTTAGTTTTGGGAATAAAGTGAACAAAGATCAACTGTTCAATATGTGTAAAACACCTAATATGTAATAAATTCAATGTGACGTAGATTTGCAGATCGATGACACAAGAACACCGTATGACATACTTAAGCTTATAAACAGCAATCACACAAAACCGACTCCCAAAGGAGACCCAGGAGGGAGAAGCCACCAACATCACACTGCTCCTGGGAAGGAGCAAAAAGCAGCCCCCGCTGTCAGCGTCCTTCACATGAAGGACTGCGACACTGCAAATTCTCATAACCAAGGTCACATAGTCATAATGTTGGGGTGCTGGTGAAGACAATTTTTATTTCCTGTATCATTCACATACGCCACAGCTGTTAACAGCCTCTCTGGCAAACCCACATATAATTACTCTGCTTCAGTTCATTGGCAACGAAAGAAAGGAAAACAATCAAGCATCCATTTAAAATTTCAACATTTACCATGAGCCAGAAGTGAAATCCAGAAGTTGTTTGTTTTCTTCACAAAGAGCTCATAAAGTAAATATGTATAAGCACGGTTTTAAAGCAAAGATTGTAAGAAAGTGGTTTTTTATAGACTTACGCTGTATATTGGACATTTGGGATTTTTTTATTGTAGTTTTGGCCTAAGCTAACTGACCTGGAACAGCTAATTAATTATTCTGTGCCTTAGCTTGCCCATGTAAAAGAAACACACTCTCACCTGAAGAGCCTTGAGAGGCGACTTTGATATTTTTTAATAGAAGTGCAAATTCATACTGCAGGTTTACAAATTGCAATGCATGTCAAACAACTGGACTTTAAATAAGCCTTCTTTGATCTGGGGACTTCCTGTTCTCAAAACTAGATTTTCAACTTTAAAGACCATCACTTCAGCTTCTATTCCCATTATAATGTGAAGTGTCTTATGTTTTTATTATTTGTAAACAAGTGAGTTTTTTATTAAAGGAAAGAATCACTATTATTACACTGCTTGAGGCGTGTGATAATGCCACAGGTGAATTTTGTATTTTATTCATGTTCGGATTTACAACTGAGCAAGATATAGCTTAACATTTTTAAAAATCATGATATCATACAGGAAATGACTTCAGCAATTCTCAAGGTGATTCTTCACTTATTACTTTGCTGGGGGAAACAAACAAAAACCAGAAGACACCAGCTGGGCTAAAATCTCTTCAGCTTTTACTCTGACCCAGATGTAATTTATTTTTAAATGGGGTGGAAAAAACGCACACAATTGCTGGAGTTACCTAAGTATTAAAAACATAAGTAAATAAAATGTTTCAGCTATTAAAATTGTGCCTCAGATGTATTCTCCAAATTAATATGCCTTAAAAGGATGTTTGAAATAGCAACACACACCTGGCATGGTGAAAAGAAATGCTTTTTAAACAGAGGTGTAATGATGTGGAAATAAAATGTAAGGTCAGTGCGATATTTTGTATTGAATCACTTCCATAAGAAGATGCTGTTCAGATTGTTTTGGTCGCCCCGGCCCTCATAGCAAATCTGTTCTTTTGTAAGCAGCACGGGAAAAACAAGTCATGAAAGTCTATCTTTTGTCATGAAGAATGAAATGGTGCAAAATAAAAGGAATTAGCGGTCACTCTCTTATGGCACAGCTAAGAAAAATATTCTTACCTGACTTGCAAACATTGTACTTCATTGCAATTACAGTATATCACCTGTCCTTAAAAAAGAACGTGGAAGGACACATTGCATTTACCACAGAATGCTATGGGCCTGGCAGCTACTGTGGGGCAGTAAGTTGCTACCTTTACTGAAATATGTCCTATGAAGCTACTGGTTAGCGTGCTTTATCTTCGTAGGTTTCTGACTTACACTTAGCAGACACTTGGCATCATAGTCATGCTGTACCCAGAGAACAAATTATACGGAAACTAGTCCTGCTACTTAAAACAGCTCTTACCAGTCTAGCAAGATTTGCCCTACATAGCTAGGTTACATACACTCATTACCTCTGTTAAACAATTAAATACTAAGTACACTATTCACCAATATGACTTCTGTGTTTACTAATCCTGTGTCCTACTTCGCTTCCTTCATTCACGTACCATATCACTAGAAAATATGCTGGTCAGGACAGCTAAGAAAAATTGAAATTATACACATCTATTTTTAAAAGTCTTTTAAAAAGGTATTATCATCCCATCACCTTCCTCCCATCCGCTAAGACCATCTGTGAATCCTGTCACTCCACAAATGCTCACATCCAAACACGCTCAACAGAATCTGATGGCATTTCAAAAAAAAAAAAGTGAATAGGTGATACTGCAGTGTTAAGGCAGCTGCTGGTAAAGGCACAGCTGTACAGGGATGACTGGCAGGAAAACAAGGCCTTTAGAGTTAGAGAGAAAAGTTTTGTCTGTTTTGGCACGTAATAATTTTGACTAAATATATTTTTTAAAAGCAATGTCATCTTTCATATTTAATGATGGTCCTCACGAACCGAGAGCACCAGAACATTGCACTGGGGGGTCTGGATTTTTTCAAAATAACTAGCTGAAGTTAATGCCATTTTAACTGAGTTTTGGAGCAAAGTTATCAGAGAACTGATTACGGCGAGCTGAGAATGCCCCCAATTTAAAAGTTACTTAATACCTTATGGTAAAGCTATGCATGCTGACTTTCTTACCCTTCTTCTAAAGTGCAAGCTGTTAAAAATGATAATTGTCTGAATTCACAGAATTCTCCCTTCAAAGAGAAATAAAACTGTGTTGAAAGGCAGCTTTTGAATACGATCTTGATTCTAAAGCAGCCTATTTAGAGAAAATAGGATCCATAAATGTCACCACCACCTGTAGTCTGCCTGAAAACGTGCCTGCTTTCTGACAACAGCATTGATAAGCCACAGGCACACTAGAACAAACATCCCTTACTTTATCTGCTAGATAAAAGTTGAAGGAGGTGGTGGTTACTAGGAAACTTTCTGTCCCTAATTTGTTTCAACAGAAACCTGCAAATACAAGTATAAGCATCACACAATACTAAATAAAATTCAGCAGATTAACATTTTTCCCTAAGAAACCAAGAAAGTTATGAGAAGCCTGCTTGGCTTTGGTGACAATCTCTGTAAAACAGTGCAAGAACATGCAACATTAAAGGCAAATTGTCTTCCGAGGGCACTGTGACCAGGAGAAAAAGCTGTATGACAGTATGTGAGAAGCAGACATTCTGACAATGCAAAACCCAACCTTCTGTCCTCTACTTATAGAAAGGACATGACAGAAACAACCTTTAGGCAGGCAGAACACCTTAACAGAGGTTACAAAATAAATGCATTTAGAGACTATTTTGCATGAAACTATTGGAATTAAGTTATGGTTATTCCAATTATGAAGAATGAAATTTTGGTATTGTGATAAGCACAGCTAAAAAGAACAAAGGAGGAATAACTATAGCTATTAAAGTTTGTTTGTCTGCTAGAGACTTCCTGGGGGAATTTTTAATAATGGATGTCATTTTTCTACAGGAGTTTCTGTCAATAAGTCATGATGAAAAAAACAGTGGCTTAAACCCAAAAAGAAAATAAACACTTTAAAAAAAAAAGAGCCCATAAGGTTATAAAAATGTTTGTGGACATTTCTGCAATGAAAGGTGATCAGAACAAAAGAAAGGGATCAAAATGTGATGCTCTAATGAATCTTTTTCTATTACTGCTTTCTTACTTTGATTACCAGGTTATTTGTAGGCAGAGGAAAAGAAACAGGAAAGAGAAAGGAAACCTGAAGTCAGGCAGCATTGCAGTCCTCCATGAAATATTCATTACTACCTGAACAGGACAATTTCAATGTTGTTTTCCATTAAAATCTTTTGAGAGGATGAAAAAAAAGAAAAAGAACACACACAGATCACAGGAGGAGTTACCATGCCAAAAGTAAGGTCAATGACCCATCTAGATCAATATCCTACCAATAACAGCCAGGACTTTTGAATATGCAAACCATATTGTAACCTGTTACTACACTGGTTACAAACACACCTGGACATACAGCCAAGAACATACAAAGGGTCTTACCAACAGGAACCACTCACACAATCTCACACTGGAGAAATCACTGAAAGGTTGTTTTGTTTTGTGCTTTCCCCCGTCCCTCCTCTACAAAAGTCAATATATCTCAACCATGCAAAGTCTGGATCATTCGTGCCGGTCTTCTTCTTCAGACTCTGAATTCCTCTGTGGTTGCAAGAGCTGAGTGAAAAAGAGATCTAGCATACAATTTAATACTGCCCCACACCAGTTCAAGATCATTTCCCACAGTACATTAAGTGTACTGTCCAATTCAGCTTCAAATAAAATCAAGCCACAGGGCTTCAAAACCACTTCAGAGAGATTATTGCAAAGTCTAATACGTTTTATTGGTTCTAAGTAAAAGGTTTTCTTTCATTAGCTTAATTTAATTCCCTTAGTGAGTCCCTATTCTTTTGAATCTACCAAAATATTCCAATTACTCCATAGCGGTCATAAAAGAGCCTTTGAATACCTGTTGATATATCCTTTCAGCTAGCCAGACTTTTAAAAATCTAGGCCAAACTCTCTATTACTGTAAATCAACATAGCAAAATTGAAACTAATTATAACAAACACAAACCTGGCATACTGCAAGATTCAGGTGGAGGTAGGATTACAAAGACGGACACAACAATAGACATCTATTATATCTCACCTGTTCATTTTGCCATCAAGTGATAGCAAAGGATGGAAATCCAGTTCTATTTGAAAAGGTAATAACACTACTTATTCTGTAAAAATAATCTGGTGAGTATTTGCAAGTTTATTGCTGTTGTCCACATTCCTATTTAGACTTTTTCCCCACCCCCCTCTTTCTCTATACAGCTAAAGTGGTGGCTGCCTATGTTTCAAACAAGTACTAGAAGGTTAACTGTTCCTGAATGTTAGACAGGGCTTTCTTAACCTGCTTTCACTAATCTCACAGATAAGATAAACTCATGTGAAGAGGTTACTTCTATCCGTTCTTATTTTCTCTTTCAATTAGCAGAAATGCCTGCACTTAGCATGCACCAATTGAGCTACTTCTATTCTTTTTACCTAATAAAAGAATTGTAAGATTCTCTGGAGCCTTGAGACATGCATGAACTCAGACACTACTTTGACCTGAAGAAAATTCTCCTCATTTGTTGTTTGTTGGGGTTTTTTTTCCTAAATGCTTCTGTGATTATTTTTTTTAATCTTCTCATCACATATACTCATTAACAATATTGATTTAGCCACAAAAGAAACCAAACTCTTAAATAGCTACTGAACAAGCAGAGCAGAGGCAATAGAAGCCAAGACTTCCCCTGTCCCAAATGGCCCTACTTCTATTCCTCAATAGATGTCGGAAAACCTCTCATTTATAGGCACAGTTGAAACGTCAGCCTGTATCATTTGCTCTGAGACTATTATAAAGGACGTAAAACAACATCAGTTAAAATAGGAATCCTTGATTTTGATATACAAAATGAGAATATTTGCCAGAAATGTTATATATTCTGCCTTGAGCTTCATAGACCCATATTTCAACTATCAACCCAGAACTGAAGCTGCGTTAACACAGTACAACTTGAATCCTATTGTAATAATTACTCCATCAAGTTCTACAGAAATGTCAGAGTCATGCTAGGATTGATACATTTTTTCTTATTTTTTTCCCCATACAATTCTACTGTAGAATCTCTGAATAAAATCGGACAAGATAGAGTGTGATTAGGGGTTTTTTGGTGACCTGTCAATTTCTGGAGAATTTTTCCATGGAACTGGTTTCTTTCCCTTCTAACTTGGATTTTGCATAGTATCGATCTCTTCCTTCCGTCTTGACATCCCTTATTAGCTGAAAGTCAAGACAAAGAGCAAAATGAGGAAATAACTTCTCAATGTCTTCTTTCTTAGCTGAACGGTTTTGCCAGGACAGGGATGACCAAGGATCACCTTCCTCAGCATTAAGAGAAGACAGACATTTAACATCGAGATTTTTCTATGTAGACAAGAGTCTGGCTGAGAACTCGGACCGTAACATTGCTTCAGCTGCCAGTGGCTCAGAATGAGGGGCCCTGATTCTCATCTCAAAGTCACCCATGCAGTTTTTTGGATTGTGCTACAGTTTTCCATGGTTTTGACACCAAAATGTGTTCACATTAGCAAGATCACACAATTGAGTCTATTAATTCTTCAATCAAATAATTGACTGTCTTGCACTTGACTATTTCACGACGTCTTGAGAGAAAGCTTATTTTGAAGCTTAATTATTGTGGTACAATCTCAGATTCAGAAAGTTGATTTGTCCTTAATGCAGAAAGCTCTTTCAAAAAACATGCTGCAGCCTAACAAAATCTGTAACTAATGAAGAAATCCTTAAATATATCTGGTGAAACTAAGAACTACCCTTGGCAGTAAACTCTCATAGACAATGCAAAAAATAGATATGACTTAGCTCACTGAGGAACACTCCTGAAGTACCAAAGAGACTGACAGCACAGCCAACTGTTTTTTTAAATTCTAAGAGACAAACAAGAAAGATTGCCTTCAGCAGTTAAAAGCATTTTTCCACTTAGTCATATATTTATATGAAACTTAGGGTAGAAACCAGGCCTCTCAAAATTCTAGATAAGAATATCTCATGAGAATGAGCATATTTCCAGCTTCCATCTGTGAGGTCATTAAAGCTCCAATCTGTTCAAAACCAGAAAGTCAGGCCCAAGTGGAAGTGTCTCAATCTGATTTTCATACATCGTAGAGATAGATACCCAGATTTCTAATTTAATAACAGTTTGGGTCAGCTATAAATCCTACATTCTATAATTGTCAGACTACTTGCTAGCATAACGAACCAAGATTCAGATTTCAAATCTTTGTTGCTCTAGGTTATTAAAAAAGTGGATATTTGCTCAAGTCCACTTCTGTTTAGAAAAAATTAAATTCTGCCAGGTCCCCAAAGGGCAGAGAGAAAATTCCAAGGCACAATGCCGAATACCAGTCTGGGTCCAGAAAGCGGAACACTGGTGTTAACACAGTGTTAGGCTTGGTGTGGTAAGCTCTTGTCTTACTGACACTGCCCTGCTACTTCCATTGCCAGGGCCTGGGTTCTTCATAGTCATTCGTCACTGCACGGTATGGATAGGCTTTGAGTTGCTTCTAACTTACCCAGTTAAAGAAGACAGAGTCTGCTTGTTTAAGAGAAGATTCCAGCTAATTTTTGTGCCTCAAAGCTGTTTCCCTTCCCCCACTCCCTACCAAAGCTTCAATCTCCTCCTCTACAACTTTTTGGAAAAAAAATAAACTTCACTGAATTTCTTACAGAAATGTCAAGGGAAAGGTTAAACTGCTCCTGTCTCATTCATCAGAATTATTTTCTTCCTCTTTTCATACTTTTTCTTTCTGTGGTACAAAATAAAGTAGCAGATGATCTGAAACAGCACTAAATGACAAATACAGGAGTCTTATTTTCAGACAAAGAAACGTGCAGTTAGATCATGTACAGAAACCCCTAACAGTTGACACTAGATTTTTTTTTCCTTATATATCTGATTTCTGACATTCAAGAATGTGACCTTCAAAATTAATTTCCTTTTGAGTCTGATTTTTTCTGTTCCTTCTTGTTTAACAGTTATTAAGTATGCCACAAGCACACATTGTACACCAGAGAACTACCAAAACATAGACCTTACTTTATTTTTCTCCATTTGTTCTACTTGAAGTTTTCATCTCATGTGATATCTGCTTCGAGGTGATGTTTAAACAAAAGTCTTTCAAGTTAATAAATTTTTCCCATATTTATTTATTTTAAAGCAGCATCTGTTATCTCTCAAACTCCGGCTGTTTGCTGTACCTTCTATGATTTCACAGCAGCTGACTGGAGTTGAATTTGGCATATCTAAACTTTTAAAGCAATACTCACCATGCCTCATTCCACTCAATTGCACCTAATGTGCAGGGGTGGGGAGAAGGGGGGAAGAGTTGCAGAAATTAAGGAGCAAGGGAATAGCATCTTTTCTGTTGTTACTAATTTTAGGTAGGGTTGGGGGTTTTTCCCCCCACATGCTGAATCAAGACGACATAAACCAAGCCCATGATGACTTATAGCAACTTACTAATATGAAACTGGACAAATAATCATTGAAAAGGTGGTTCTTGACGTGAAAAGCAGATGAATACCTATGCAAGCACGAACACAGAAGACACTTAAGGTGTCAGTAAGTGCCTTTAACTGCCCACTGTCCATTACTTAGGAGAACTTAACTATTTTCAGGGTCCATCTAGAATGCAATTCCAATTAAAATACTAGAGGCAAGAGAGATGAAAATGTAAGCAGCCAAATCTAGCTTTTGAATTTCCTAAATTGTCAAGAATTCAGATGCAAACTTACAATTTAATGACATAGGCTATGTCTAAAATATACATATTACAGCCAAAGGATTATGAAAGTGAATAGGTCTAGTTTCAAGTACCTTTAAAAACTAGGATACTAAAGGAAGTTAAGCATCTAAAAACCCACGTCTGCATAATGGGGAACAGTTTGCATTTTAGATTTTTTTTATTATTATTATTTTTCTACCAAGGAAATGATTCACCTATAAGCTGTATGAAAGAAGCAGAGATATGATTTTAGAACTGTTGCCTGAACATACAATCTGCCACTACCTACACCTCAGGAGATACACACTTCTCTCCTAAATTCAGCCATCCAGACATTATGGTGTCATTTTTACCCAAGCTTTGGTCACAGGAATCCTGTCAGTCATACCTACTGGAGCAGTAGCTGGCATACACTTTTTATTTGTGCCCAAGAAGAACTAATGACAACAAACCTCTTTATTTATACACCTAAAACCCTTGAGTATCTTTCATTGTAAATGTACAACATTCTCCATTATCTTTGCTTCTTTCAAAGTGTAGTAAATCCACCACATAATTGTTTTATTTATGAGCTGGGTAAAAATTATAAACTGGGAAATACGAAAAAGAAAATACAGCTATATTAAACACAAAAGCCTTTAACATACATTTAGCCTTGAGAGGGATGACAGTAGGCACTATGCCCTAATCCATTCCTATCTTCTTTTCTTCTCTGACACTTCACCCTTTATCTCAAAGGCTTTCTACCACCGCCCACAAAGCTCAGTAACTGTATAACAGGGACACATCCGTAAGAAGGCAGAACTTAAGGACTCCTTTCTTTTCTCAAGGAGGGGTGAAAACAGTCATGGTATTCCACCACTGTCTATGGTCTCTGGAAACAAAGTCAGATTTCTTTTCCAGAAGAAGAGAGAAGGAAATCTTGCACTGGGACTCGTGTCTTGGAAAAGCGAAGATGCAGCCTTCAGAGAAGTCATATTCTAAACTCAATATTCCACTCATAAAAAGCTGATGCAGCTACTAATTTTCTGAATTGCCACAAAACTAGAATGTCTGCAGCCCCGAGAAGTGGATACAAAGAACACAGCAAGCCTAATCCTCAAGAGCCAACATATTCTCCCTACCTACACGTCAATCTTGCCTATATCCAATGCCACCAGCACAACAAATTTAGCTTTTTGCAGAATTCTTTCCAAAGAATTACATACAAAATGGGAGGAAGAGGTTTCCCATCAGCAATCCTAAAAAACAACTTCATTTTAATTCTTGAAAGCAAGAGAGGCAAACTGGTTCTTGATTAAACCCATGCAGCAGAAAGTTGTCACTGGTACAAACAGAAGATGAGAGCACCATTTCAGTAACCCATAACAGCACCGTGTTCTCTTTGCACTCCTTTCTAAAAACAAGGAGGCTGGGATAAGGCAGAAAAGCAGGACAGTGGTTTAAGAGAACATTCAGAAAGAGAAGAACCCCAGTAGTTTTGTTGTGATGGGGCTAAGCACCACAAAAACTAGTTTTACCAGAGAGTAAGCTAGGAGAAAAGTTATTGAGAGCCAGATTCTTCTACTCCCATCAACATTACATTTACTACCTGCATTGCGGTAATGCCCATGGGTAGCAGTAAGGCTAAGACCATGTTGCAGTAGCCACTGTTAAATATTTATGGGCACTATCCAAGGATTAAGGATCTCTTGAAAAATTAAAATAGCTTACCTACTCCCAGGTACAATCTCTGAAAGCTGAATTATCAACATAAAAGCACTTTCCGCTACTTGAATAACATAGAGAGAAGTGAAAAGTACCATAACCCACATCAAAGATGCGTTTCTTGTCAGTGCCATTGGCTTTTTTTTTTTCCAATCCCTACAAATTTTCCTACCTCTATCTAGGAAATAGAAGAGAAAGGTGCATGCTAAGGGGCTAAGAGACTCTTCATCTTGCCTTCCCACTCATAATCTTAAGATGACTGTCAAAAATTTTTTTAATTTCCTGTGGTACAGAGATCAGGTTAATCTTCAGTGATAGGTGTTAACAAAATCCTGTAAGCAGAGCTAAGTTCTATGCACTGAATCTTAAAACCATTGACATCCATCATTAGTAATTATTCCTATGCCCAAATAAACCTCTTTATATGACAATCACTACATGTTATGTTAACTATAATTCTGAAGTGTTACTACCGAATTAAAAGTGTTAAGTATTTACAATTTGTTCTAGACAGGTAGTGTGTCTTTTGGGTTTAGAAACTTCTGTTTTTTTCCAGAATCTAAATCTGACAGTAATATGCAAGAATTCTTGAAGTGAAAGCCACTCATACCAAAGTCCCTAAAAATTATTAGCATGAAGATAGCTGATTGGACCCAATGAGGCTTAACAACTCTCTCTACCTAGAAAATATACACTCTTGAATTTATTTTCACTCACACAGACTAAAGTAGCACCACAGAGACCATCAAAGCCTCCAAATCCACTACTCATAAGCATTACGAGAGCCAGAATTCAAAGATGATATCTAAAAGTTTATGTATTTGCTAAAAGGTGTATTTTCCAGCCTGTATGTTAATTGCTCGTGATACTCTAGTACCTGAAAACATTCACCCTTGAGCTGTCTGCTGATTGACTTTTCCATTTGAACATATGCAATGAAGTCTTTCATTTGTCCTGAGGTCTCATTTGTTGCTTCAGATCCACGTAGTAAGTTTTCCGTGAACAGTCCCCAAGCCAAAAATTAACTGTACAACCTACTCAGGAAAGAGTATTCGTTACTTAAACACAAGAAAATCATGCACCATGTATAGATTACCACAGAATTGTTAGAACTGTTCTTCTTTCTCTAATGGTCAGTTTTTCTAATATTCCTCTCGGACATGTCACAGAACAAAATTCTGCAGAAGCCCAAATAGAAGGTTATCAAGTACGACACAGAGCCAATTTCTAACTCTGCACTTTAATAGCCTCATTATTATACTAGGTTTGACACATGGATTCAAAAGGTGTGTCCGTATCAGCATTCTAGAACTTTAGAAAAAAATATCACATTTGTATCCTCCTTTGATACACTGGGTGGCCTTGCAGAGTGATCTAAGAGTGCCTGAACGGAATTCCTTTCGGACATATCTAATCCAAAAGATGAACTCCAAGATCATATTTCATGCCATCAAACCACTAACAGACACTCAGTTCACAAACTGAATCCTGTGAAGTGTGCAGAGCATGGACATCAGGTTCTCGGCACCATAATTTTTGACACTAGAAATCCTATTCTACTGTGCTGCATTAATTTGAAAGTTAGCTTTAACGTCAGCTATGATCTCAGTTTTTGAAATACACACATGTTTCTATGCTGTCATTCATAATGAGACAATACTGAGCAACCTTTGGGCCTTTGTGCAAGTTCAAGTAAACTGCTTTCAGTTGCAGAAGAGATGACTTCCCCCACAAAGTCAACACTCAGAGCAGAAACACGTTTGTTTTAATAGTGCATGCAATTGTTTGGCGTAGAAAGATGCATTGGGAGCACTCGCTTCTAATGCGGAGCAAGCTTTTCCTGCTGTCTTGTTGTGGAACCTTCTATCTTTCTAGTTTTAATTTCCCTCTAAACTACAAACATCTGAAGCGTCGGCATCAGGAGTAACAAAAACAGTAGGGAACAGAGGCTCTAGTGAGCAGAACGTTAGGGAAGCTGACACAAAAACTTGCACAAAATACTTTTCTATTTTCTGTGTCCCAATAATGAAAAAACCACAGTCATGTAAGTACATATCTAGTACACTCTGATTTTTATCCACCATTTCTACATTCACCAATCAGCGTAGGTACTGTTAAATCATTTTGTACCACTACTGAGTCTTCCCCATAAATTCTGCCTTTGTTAAAATTGCTTCCGCGATAGTGTATCTTCTGATGTTGAAACTAGGTCCACAGTATGACCTGGTTGGCTGAATCTTGTCATCACACGTGCTCCAACCAATAACATTAAACAATCACAAAAAGCAACGGTTTCAGTATGGGAATCCTGGTAGCTGCCATAGCCTGTAATCCTGTACAACGGTTTCTGCCGTGGCACTCTGACAAACCACAGTGCTACACTGCAATGTTAAAGCACTGTAATGGCAGCAGGAAAGAGATTAGATATGTAGATTTTTTTATGGGAATAGATGTATAGAATCTTCCATCCCTCTATGGCAAGACTTCAAGCTCACATGGCTTTTTTTGGCTCAGTGTTTGAGGTTTAATGTTTTGGTAGCAGCCTTTCTATTCCACTCCTCTGCAAAACGAGTTAAAAGAGAGCGGGGAAATTTATTTATTAGACTGCTGGAGGGAGGCTGATTTTCTCTTAGACTATGCCTCAAATTCTTTCAAGTCTCTGTGGTTAAACATATTTAGCTATATCAAAGCCAAAGCAAAAACTTTTGAGTTCTTCCTTTACTGCTAAAATCCACATTCTCGGACACTGAAATGTTTACTACACTTTCTCCAAGCTTAGGGGTTAGTGGTCTTCTAGCTGAATCAGTACCAAAACTATTTCAGATTATTGCAGTCTGCAAGAATATTTACTTTAAATATTTACCGAGAGAAGAACAGGTTCATTGTTTACACTAGGAAGCATAAATTAAGACTAAATGTTTACAGGAAAGCCTTTTTTATTCCTTCTATCCCTGCAGCCATATTCTCAGTCATACTTCAGCTCTCAAAACTTGAATTTATAACATGGAATAAAAATGGTGTCATCTGCCTTCATAGCAAAACACCAGGGTTCACATCATGCTTTGCTTTGAAGACAATGGAAATATTCCCTTCCAGGTGTTGAGGTTTCCTTCTGAACTAGCAAATTGCACCCCAGATGCCCATCTCTCTACTCTCAGCTCGTCTCAAACACCTGAGATATATCACCAGATGTCAAGCTGAGAGACACCTAACAGCAGCAAAACATTGCACACTGGTGAGTGTGTAACACAGACCTGCTGTAAATTTTTCCTCTTCTGTTGATTACTCATTAGTACTTCAACTTGTTAGAGAAAGCATGCGTGAGAGTTGCTGGCTAAACCCTGTTTCTCAGGGTTGCTAAGCACACTTCCAAAAGGCTTCATGACAAATTGTTCCCTGTTCATGAAGGAAATAAAACTTTCTCTTTGAAATTCTTATGCTGTGCTTCATCCATTGTTTTTCACCCTGAAAGCAGATACTATGATTCCTCCCACTCACATCTAAAAATCAGTCTTTTACTGGGTACCTGGAAGGACCACATCACTATACTGATTTTCATTCAGGAGTACTGAAAGGTTTTCTGCACTACCCAGAACTAAGAAAAAAATCAAGAATTAATTCCCATTACACAACATCTTGTTGGGGGGGGCGGCGCAGGGGGAGGAGGGGAAGAAAAGAAAAGGACAGCAAAAAGCCTACTTTCAGAGGCTACATAAAAGCAGAGTAAGCAGAAATCAACTTTCCCAACTTCCTGTTTCCACAAATTCCAAAAAGCCCAAGTCATAAGTTACTATGTCTGGCAATAACAACACAAAAAAGCCCAGCTGCAAAGTATCTGACAGCTTGAGATACATGTTTGGCCAAATTAACAGTCAGCATCTTCAAGCCACTGTTAAACTGCAAGGTTTGTCCTCTTGCTGAGTAGTGGTCCCTGTGTGCTGACTGGTTACTGTCACCAGAAATCTTCCCTTTTTCAAAGACATGCTGATTACACAGAAGCTTGATATTCAGGAAGCTAAACAAGCAGCTTGTGCACTAATTTGCATGCAGTTATCACATTTACAGCTCTACCGCACAGTTTCTGAAGAGCCAGAATACTTTCCACATACTATGCTAGAAAAGTAATTCAATAGATTTCAATCCTTTTTACAAATTAGCCTTCAACTGGCAATTTCCACTGCAAAACTATTATAACAATTTGCTTTTCTGCAGAAAACCAATTCCGTTCAAGCAATAGCTATTCAATAGCATTTTCCAAGTAAGGATAAGTACACAGATTTGTCAGTTTGTATGTTCAGAAAGGTCTTTATAGGCTATTAATATATTTCCTACTGTATATATGGATTGTATGCTCCTTTGGTATATTATAGACCATCAAATCTCTCATCAAAAAAGTAAAGAAGAAAAAAGAGAACGTGCTTCATTCATCTAATCAAGAACCACCATGCCATCAACCCCCACCTCCAAAAACCCACCCCACAGCACTGAGGAAGGGAGGAAACTTTCAGTCCTTAAATAAGCAGCCACCACACATTGTGAAGTTGGTAGAAAGAACTTCCTCCAAAAATAACACTGCTTACTGAACAGATCCTTTATGAAATCACAACTTACTAAAGATACAAATTAAGAGTTTGAGTAGAAAGCAATAGAGTTCTTGTAGTCCATGAAGAGCAGGTGTGCATGGTTACTGAGAACTAACAGTCTTTCTTGGANGGGGGGGGGAAATCAAGTTAGTAATTTCCATTTAGAATACAGTAATGAAATCTATGCTACAAGGTAGAAAGACCTGCATACCTTTTTCTTATACTTTTGTGGTTGCTGTATAACTTTGGTCTACTTGTTAAAAGAAAATAGTCAGAATAACTTAAGGGCATTAAACTTCTAGGTTCTCCTTTATAAAACACTTCTCATCTATCATGAGAATTCCACTCACATTCTCCTAACATGCCTGAAACACCTCAAGAATTTTCACTTGGTTCTTATTCCAGAGGTCTTTAGACTCGTTCCCTAACACAACTTTACAACGTGCAGGTTGCTGTACTTCTTTTATCATCAAGTTACATTACAGAAATCTAGTACCATTCAAAGAATGTGTCTAACACCTTTCAAAGGTACACACTAACAACAATGTATCTGTTTGGTTTTTTGTTTTTTTTTTTGGTTTTTTGTTTTGTTTTGGGTTTGGGGTTTTTTTTAGGTTTTAGCTGGTCAGAAAAAGTACATGAAGCATTATTTACTTTGAAAAAGGTCATTCCTCTGTGACTTTATTCAAGAGTAGAAATAATTAAACTTGCAAATTATTATACTAACTATACTTGGTAACAAGTATTATACTAATTACGCTTAGTACAAGTATTATACTAATTACTATGCAGTGTTCTGACAAAGAGGAAAAATATTTCTAGTGAATTAAAGGGTGAAGTAATACTATCAACAGCTCCAAATTCAAGAAATATGAATTAACAGTTATCTAAACATTTGTTAAGTAAGAAGCTGTTCCCAGTTTTAGTTAAATTCCATGATTTCAAAATTAGATATATGTTCCATTAGTGGCTGCACAAAACTCCCACAGCCTTTGCTCTGCACGTTTTACTCTAATGTGTAATAGAACAAATTGTTTAGCATCCTGTTAAGAACCAATTGTGGCAGAAACTGCATTAAAAAATAGAATTAAAAAAAGAGATTATTATATAAGGGTTAAACATAAGACAAGGGAAAAGACAATGAAAATTAGAAAAACAAATCTGAAAAGCTTTTGAAGGAATATGATTTTGTCCCAAAGACCTTCTTACACATTGAAGGCCTGGTTTTGGGTGGAGAGAGGGAGGGTTTGGTTTGGGGTTTTGGGGATTGTCTTTGGTTGGTTTGTTTTTGTTCTTGCTAACCACAGAGGTAACCACAAATCAATGCAATGGAGAACTAAAAATAACTAGAAATAGAGTTACCAGTTCCCTGAAGTTGCAAGGCATTTTTCTTCATAAACATCTCAAGTGGAATAGATATTTGCAGCAAGAGATTAGTGTGAGCCATGGAAAACTATCAGTTTTCTCTTCTGAGGTCTGAGTGCTTCCAGTTAGGTAAGCTTCAGGGATTCACCTCACTCCCGCTACCCGATCAGAACCGTACAGTGCACCATTACTGTGTGAGGTGGCATGATTCCACCCATGCTGAGAATGAAGGCTGAAGCATGTGGCTACACAGTCGATGTTTTTACCCGACTCTCTCCCACCCCTAACACGCACTGTACAGATAGAGCTAGTGGAGGACTCGCTGCTAACCTCTGGGGTCCTAAAACTCAAACTTTAAAGGCTATTTGCCATGAGAATATAAATAAAATGCACCAACAGATAAGTTCAAAAGAAATGAGAATCCCTTAATCACTATAATGGCAACAGTACATTAGCTTCTAAAAAAACCACATTGGTCATCACTGAATAAACTTTTGTGGACAGTAAAAACTTCAATTTAGCAGAACATAATGGAAAATACCTAAATGAGAGCATGTGTAACCCATCAAGAAAGCCTCGTTTAAGGTGGAGAAGCTAAGCATAAGCTATGGCACAACAATGCCATTAATTGCTACAAAAAGCAAATGAGTTAGAAAACAGTAAACTCACAAGTTCTGAGGTTCCTGTTGCAGAAGTTTTTAACTAACAGTTCTTAAGTGTAAGAAGCCATCAGAAATATTACTGATACAGTAATATCAGCCAGTTGTATCATTGGTTACAAAACTTGTGTTTGGGAAACATGCACATACATGTGCCCCCCAAAATTTCCTGATGTATATCTAAAGAAAATACATAAGAAGAATGTAATAAGAGTTGTCTTGTGAATCACGTGCAATCCTGTCTTAAATTCCTGCTGCCAGGCAATACAATCATGTGGTTCAAAAGCTGCTTCTATGCGTTTCAAAACACTCCACATTGAGAGGAGGCAGCCCTTGAAGTAAGAACCAGCAGAGTTCTGTTGGAAGCCATAACAATCAAACCTACCATACTGCCAAGCTCAGGCTACACTATAGTTATAATAATTCCTCAAATATGGGATCGCTTGTTATCTAAACAGTAACAGAAAAGATAGGACAGAAGCTGGAGACCTCTTCATGGAGCTCAAAGCAAGACAGCACCCACTGTCAAAGGAAGAACAGCTCTCACTTAAACTTGCAAACTAACCACCTATAAAACCCTTCAAAGTTCTCTACTTTGTTTTCTTCCCAATCCTAACCTCCACTCTATAACCTCTGACTGGACAGGAGGGAAGATCACTCCACGGAGCTCAGACAATGACGACACATGTGCCCAAAGGGATAGCAGCCCTCATCCTAATTTCTGGAGTACCAGAGCGTACAAAAGTCACCAAATGTGTCCACTCTGGCATGTCCCCATCCCAAACTTCCAATATATGACTGCAGCCCAATCTTAAATCGCATAGAATCAAATTATTAAGAAGTACTGAAGTGAAAAAAGGGCAAGTGGCACCTCCCATCTTTAAAAAGTGAATGCTTTCAAGACTCCCTTCCTCTAATTTAACACACAGATCTTTGAGATAGCTGCCTACCTAATAGGTATATTCAGCTGAATTTAAAGAAATACATATTCTTTTTAAAATAATTATTAGTTCCTTTTTCTAATTGACTTTTTTCCTGTATCTGGAACTATATTTATTGGGTTTTAGTTTTCTGAAATTAGTCAGCTACTATTTGGCAAGAATAGGTGAAAAATCTTTAACTAGTGCAATAGATTTTAGCAATTTTGCTACTTTTATAGAAATAGACATTGATTGTTCATGAAACCAAGTACTGCTGAAGAGGAAAATTAAAACAGTTCAAGTAGTACAGGAAAAATATGCAACACTAAAAGAAAGTGAAGATTATGTTATACTTGATCAAAACTGCACAGAAGCTTAGATACACAGCATGCAATAACTTGCATTTAAAGTGAACTGCCTAAAACAAGGCAAACATGTCATAATAGTCTAAAGGTCTTCTAAAGAACAAGAGATACACTGAAAGAAAGCCTTTTGCATGTCTCTATCGATAGTAAGAGACCTTTCTCTTCCCAAGAAAGTGCTGAATATGTAATTAAACACTAAACAGTGCTACAGACATTGTTATATTCAGAACTGCTCCATAGAGAAAAAACATCTCTTACACTGGTTTGACAACTGTAAACTCAATTTTTATACAAGGGCTCAACATCTATGTCAATCAAAAAGATTGACTTGCAAGATGCACACATTTATCAGTCTAAGTGAAATAGATCGTGCTCCTATTCAGAGCACTTAGAATCACAGAACGTGTTGGGTTGGAGGGGACCTTTAAAGGCCATCTAGTCCAACGCCCCTGCAGTAAGCAGGGACATCTTCAACTAGATCAGGTTGCTCAGAGCCTCATCCAGCCTGGCCTTGAATGTCTCCAGGGATGGGGCCTCCACCACCTCTCTGGGCAACCTCTTCCAGTGTCTCACCACTCTCATTGGAAAGAGCTTCTTCCTCATGTCTCATCTAAACCCACCCTGCTCTAGTTTAAAACCATTGCCCCTCGTCCTATCGCTACATGCCCTTGCCAACAGCCCCTCCCCAGCTTTCCTGTAGGCCCCCTTCAGGGACTGAAAGGCCACTATAAGGCCTCCCCAGAGCCTTCTCTTCTCCAGGCTGAACCCCCCCAACTCTTTCAGCCTGTCCTCACAGCAGAGGGGCTCCAGCCCTCAGATCATCTTTGTGGCCCTCCTCTGGACCTGCTCCAACGGGTCCGTGTCCTTCTTGGGCTGAGGGTTCCAGAGCTGGACACAGTACTCCAGGTGGGGTCTCACCAGAGCAGAGTAGAGGGGCAGAATGCCCTCTCTGGATCCGCTGGCCACACTTCTTTTGATGCAGCCCAGGATGCGATTGGCCTTCTGGGCTGGGAGCGCACATTGTTGACTCATGTCCAGCTTTTCATCCACCAGTACCCCCAAGTCCTTTTCCGCAGGGCTGCTCTCTGTCACATCATCCTCCAGCCTGTATTGATAACGAGGACTGTTCCGACCCAAGCATAGGATCTTGCACTTGGCCTTGTTGAACTTCATGAGGTTTGCTCGGGCCCACCTCTCTAGATCGTCCAGATCCCTTCGGATGACATCCCGTCCCTCTGGCTTGTTGATCACACCACTCAGCTTGGTGTCATCTGCAAACCTGCTGAGAGTGCACTTGATCCCACTGTCTATATCATTGATGAAGATATTGAACAGTACCGGTCCCAGTACACATCCCTGAGGGACACCACTTGTCACCTCTCTCCACCTGGACATCAAGCCATTGACCACTACTTAGCATCGCTTGCCCACATGATATACCACAATTCTATCTTTGTAAATAAAGGCACATGTTAAATGTGTTACATGATCTATAAGAATCACAACAATACCAAGAAATCTCTTATCCCTTTCACATGGACATTTTAGTTAAATTATAGAGAATCAAATCCGGTAGAAAAGCTTATTAAAAAAGAGGAGCAATCAACTCTCAAATCTTTAGAAGTTTCAAAAAGTTAATGGGCTTTGTTTAAAGAGTTTTAAGTCAAAGCCACAACTGAGGGCCATGAAGATGATTTAAAAGATTGGAGGACCTGTCTTATGAGGAGAGGCTGTGAGGGCTGGAACAGTTCAGCTTTGAGAAGTCAGGTCTCATGGGGGATCTTATCAATGTGTATAAACACCTAGTGTGAGGATGTAAAAAAGTTGGAGGCTGACTCTTCGCTTGTCGTCTAACTGGATATCACTGAGGCAAAGACTGAAACAAAAGAAATTCAATCTATAATTAAGAAACAAAACCCAAAACACTACCAAAACCCAACAACACCACAGAAACATGCCACCAAGTTTTTTTTATTTTTTTTTTTAATTTTTTTTTTAAGTGAGGCTGGAATGGCTTGTGGAGTTTCCACCTTTGGAGGTATTCAAAACCTGACTGGACAATGTCCTGAGCAACCTGTTACAGTTGACCCCGCTTTGTGCATGGGTCAGAGTAGATGGTCTTCAGAGGTCCCTTCCCACATCAGCAATTCTGTGAAATCACTGCCCATAAATTATCAACAGGTTTATGACACTGAGGAGTTGCTGCCTGAATTCCTCGATAAGTTGATCTTGATTAACAATTAATGCAGAGTTTCCAGGTTCTTTCAGAAAAACAAAACAGTTAAAGATGGGTTAGCACTCCCAGTTAATCTAACAGGGCATCTCAGTCTGAGCTACAGCCTTGATTTTTGTCCAACAAATGATGTCAGAATCAAGGAGTCATAAGATGTATTATATTTTTTTAGTTGCTAATTTATACTTGTTCTTGGAAGTAGACATTAGCCCTTTTTACTTTCAGGTTTTTTAAATTATTTTGTTAAAAGAGATACACATGATTAATCTAGTTTGTAAGAACAGGAATACAAGGTCAAACCAAAGATCCATCTAGTTCAATACTCTCCCTCCCAGCAGCAGCCAACAGCAGATGACTGAGCAGATTTGTAAGAACATGACAAGAATACAGGGATAGCGCGTACATAGTGTTCTGGGGGAATGCTCTTCTACAATCCAAAGATTCACAGGTCAGTAATTTCTTGAAAAGAAGTGACTTCTTTGCATACAATAAGTCTTAATAATTTGAATTTGTCATCTACTTGTCCAATTGCTTTTGAACACACACAAATTTTAGTATCTACATACAATGCATTGGATCAACAACTTTCACAGCTTAACTTCATGCTGTGTGAGGAACTGTTTTCTTTAATCATACTGAGCCAACCACTTGCTGAGTCTGATAACCCTTAATTCTCATACTGGAAGAGACAACTACCTCCTGTTCTGTTTTTCCATGTCATTCATATTTCCTCTCTGTTATCTCTTTTCCAGCCTAAAAGCTCTTCGCATAATTCAGTTGTTATTCTTAAAAAACCAAGTCCCATTTACTGATTATGCCTTAGCATTCTTCTCTAGTTCTATTACATCCTGAGACAAGAAAAATCAAACCAACAGACAATGAGATGCCTGCACACTATAGATTTAGAGATACCTAATGATGTTCTTTTATTTTCCAGTCCTAATTTCATCTATTCATCTCCTAATAAATCTTAATGTTCTGTCTGCCTTTCTATATTTTTTAACCAGTTTTCTGAATAATTTCAATAAGCCATGAGAAGTTCTGAAGTCTCACAAAACCTTTTCATTTTTGAAAACTTACTTTAACTTCAACCTTAGCAAACAGGTGGTTCATAATAGACACTCATCCCTTCAGATATCAGCCTGTATTTCTTAGGCCTACAGCCTTGCATGCAGCAGTAAATCCGACTCTTCAGACATACTCTTCAAAGCACTGAACTTCCTCCCAACCCCAAGTTTAACAATGTAACAAGAAAGCTACATTTGTTTCCACCAGTCCCAGACAACTTTTTAACCCTTGGCCTGTGGAGAAAAAAAAAAAAAGGACGTAAAAAACTGTGGAAGCAAAAAAAGACAAACTGTGCTATCATGACCACAGACTTAATGACACTCTTAAGAAAAGGTCCACAAAGTAGACTGAAAACTGGTCCCAAGATCAGTTGCCTTTGGTTTGTTTGGGATAAACAGAGATCGTTAACCTAAAGTCAGAGCTGGAGGTAAGAGATTTTACTTCTGGAACCAGGAAACATACTAAGCTGTACTGCCTGCTTTAACCTTGACAGGTTATATATGACAGATTTAATTGTAGTGAATTACGTGAACTATATCTTAAATATGGTATTATTTAACTGTACACCAATATTTAACGTATAAAATATACAATACAACATATTTATGGCCAACAAGTGTATGAAACTCAACAGACACCAGTGCCAAAATTTGATTGGCATCAGTTAAAAATCCCCTACTTTTTAGACAAAACCAGATAATCAAATGCAAATGCTTTATTTTCACCCCATAAACCATCATTTTATAGTATCTATTAAGCATCAAAAGTGAATACAATTACAACTCTGGAATTCCCAGAAATACGTAGACCACATTTAGGCAGCTCCTGAGTAGAAATGATGCTGTATTACTAAGCGATTCACATATTTATGTATTCCTTAGGGAATTTTCTGTACAGGCTTCTGTTATCAGAGTGGCAACTCCTGTCTTTTGTTTTGTCTCTTAACAACCTGCCAGGATAACAAAACCCACAACTCAGCATGTCTCAGTGACTACAGAATCTTCTGGACAGACATCAGAAGACTGGCATGGCAGCAACTACTGCCTCTAATGAAGAGGAGAAAATCTCCAGCACCAGATGTCCAGTTAATCCATCCCCAAAGGCAAAAAAAAAAAACCACCCAAAAAAACACAAACCGAAAAAACATACACACACACACATCCCCCCCAAAAAAAGAGAGGAACTGCTGAGCAGATACATCTAGTCTATTTGACCTGAGCAAGCACAAACCCTCACAAAAACAAAGTATTTGAATATCACAGCCTTCATTTCAACCCTCTTAGTCCTCATAGAGGTAACCCACAGCACATTATGAAGATGTGCACACAGCATCATGATTCTATTGTAACCCTGCATTGTCATTATTTCACCACATTTCACAAGTGTCCCTCACAACATTAACTGCAGTCCAACTAGACCACCTGCATAAATTACGGAGTTTAACCTAAGAATCAATTTAGACACTGGAACCTCCCTTCAGCAGGGTCAAGTAAGCATCAATTTCTGTTGGTTGACATGCGGAAGTCTCAAATCCACTCATCTGGTCAGAGCTCTAATTTACACCTGGGCACAAGAAAATTCTTAAACCATGGGTTCCTCCCATGCGAGGTCCATTTTGTCAAATATTCTCAGAAAATAAGAATTTGGCTGAACAGGTGGAGTTTTATATGGATAACCAGTGTAAGAGGAAGAAAACTTTTGGGAACTGTCTGGCTAGCGTGTGTCCATCTCTGTCCAAAGTACTAATATTTTGACAAAATCTGGACAGGGGACTTTTACGCCAAGGGGAAATTAGGATGGGAAACATTTGAACAGAATGCAAACCAATTAGACAGCACTTATCTAAGGACATTTAGCTCCTGCTTCCTTCCTTAACTTACACTTTAAGGATGAAATAGAACCCCATCCTTATCCATGACCACGGAAACTATCCCCAACCCAGGTACTTTGCCTCACTCTTCGGTATTTGTGATACACCAAGCTGAAGAAATGCAAGTACCACCCTGCCTGTTTCAGCTGATTAGTGCCAGACTGCTCCTGCCTGGATGCATATCTAAGCCAAGTTATGAATGTCTGCAGGAGATACCAGCCAGTGGTTACTCACAAGAGCAGAGGGCAACTCCTTACTCTTTCTCTAGAGAAATGCCTCCCAAACACACAGTCCACTTTTGCCTTCATGTTATAACTTAAAACAATAAGGATTCAATTCCTATGTTCTAGCCCCTCACCAAGAGCAGAGGGCCCGAACAAGAGTAGGGAACCTGCAGGTGAAGAGTGACAGAAGACAAGAGACAGTTCCTCAGTTTCCCTTCTAGCCAACAGCAACGGGACCTGAGAGCTTGCTCTTGGATCTGCCAATGTGCAAGCAATGACCAGAGTCGGGATTCATCTTCTGCATCTGACACACACACCTTGAAATGCTGTATGGAGTAGAACAGGAACCCCCGCTTTTCAGGTATGAAAGGTTTGTTATGATGTTTATTTGGGTTTGGCTTCAACCTTCACACGTAAAAGGCTGCTGTGAAGAGGAAGGGATTAAGCTGTTCTATAAGCCCAGATTTGGGAGGACACAGTATAACGAATTTAAACATCAGTAAGGAAAATTTAAGTTACCTTTAGAAAAAATTGTCTACAGTTAAGACAAAGTGCTAGAATAGGCTGCCTGCAGAGAACATAAACGTTCAAAATTGACATCTAAAAACAGATTAGCAAAACGTCTGTGAAGGATGACAGTTACAGTTGATTCTTGTCTGGGGTGGGAGTCATTTAGTCCAATGATTCTTTAAAAGGGGAGGGAGAAAGAAATTCCACATAAATCCTTGAAAACTTAAAAAAAAAATCACCTCTACATAAAATATTATTACTTTCTAATAAATGGTAACAATTTACAAATGGTTTGTTAATGCCATCTAAATGTCAATTATATTTATGCCCACTTGTTTGTGGTCTCAGGGAAGGGTTCTAGCTGAAAGCTAGTACCCCCAAAAATACTTAGTTCACTACCACCATGTGGGGCCAGTGCTTAGGAAAGGGTAAGAACGTGCCGCTGTGGGTAGGGGAGACAGGTGGGACCACGGCATCCCACATCTCCCTTAGCTTTACCCATCATGGATTGACACCATGAATAGTAGGTATGAAAATTCTTGTAATATACTGCAAAAACCCAGTTAAATCTGAAAGTGATTTTTAGTTTCCTGTTAATGTCAGGCATTTAACAATCAAGATAAGATGTGTTACTCAGTGTGTTTTCAAAATATTAGTAAACACAGTTCAATCTTTCTCCTAAAAGAGGTAATAAAAAAGAAATACACCTTTGCCAACATGGAAAAATAACCACGGAAAGATTCAGGGTGGGCAGTCTAGCAACAGCTATAAGAATATTCTTATACTGACAATGTTATAACTCAGAAATGATGCTTTTGATTTTATTTTTTTTAATAGCATAAAAAACACAATTCAAGAACATACAGTGACCAAAAACCCTTTTAAAAACATTTATACACACATACATGCACCTGGCATGTATTCATTAAGAAGTAAAAAGACTACTGAACACTTGGTTTTAGACCAGCTTTGCATGTTTTCAAGACTAAAAAAAAAAAAAAACACCAAAATACCCTAACCAGAATTTCATTTCCACTTAAAAATGTCTGCAACTATGAATGTGAAAGGAGACAAAATTCTTCCCATAAAAGTGTTAGTCTCAGCTAACATAAACCCAACAACAGATGAGTTACACCACTAACAGAAATTAAAGGTCCAATCTAGTATATTAGAAAAAAAAATAAATTCATAGCAAGAGAGGTCTTTCTGAAACCCAGTCTCAAGCAAAGAATAGCATTGTTTTATAATCATTTCTGCATTTCAGTATTATATAAATCAGGTGCATTTAATAAATGTATCTGTGAGTGTGTTCTCTTACCATCACCTACCAGAGTCAGAATTTTCATATGCAAGGATTATTAACAGAAACCTTCATTTACTGCGGAAAGTCTGGTGAGAAAAATAATGGAGAAGTATGCCCTGTTTTACATTTTAATCTTGATTCATTCTGAAGAGTTCTGAAAACTCCACACATTTTGCAAAAAAGATAAAATTACTATAAATTACAGTGGAAGATTAGTTTTGCTTTCTGATGCCAAAGCCTATTGGCTTTGGCAATATATGCCATATTTGCATATGCTGAACACTCTTTCAGTCATCTTTTACCATCAAATGCTGTACAGTAACGGCATCCAAAGAGTTATTTTATGATGGAATCCACAGGAACTATGCCAAACTATTTTTTCAATGAAGAAAATCTATTGATATTAAACGTACGCTACCAGATTAGTTCAAAACTACCACCCCCATTCTGGGCCAATTCTTAATTTGATCTCTGCTGGAGTCTTCATCTAAAGCTATTTGTCTGATATAACTGGATGCCTTTCAAATTTCTTCTTGCATCTTTTTAAACATGTGATGTTTGCCTGCATGCTTGTTCAGGAAGTATAATGACCATGTAGCTGGCTCTTGTATACTTCAAAGTCTAATTTTGCTTTCCAAAACAATTTGCAACTTTTGTCTCTATTGAAAGTTTTTACAAAATGAACACTCCACTACATAAGATCAACTATCATTAATTTTGTACTCTTTTGCATTTAATTATTTTAATTTTTATTATCTTCAAGAAAACAGAAGATACAACTTCACACACATTCCCATTCTGAAATGTCCGTTTTTTTTCCTCCAGCAATGCTACTTTCAGTTAACAAGTGTAAATGAGACGAGCACAAAACAATCGAGAAAAGTTGCTGCTGAGCTCAAGATATTTAAAAACTTTATAAAAGGCAATAAAGGTCCTGCCAAAAAAAAAAAAGTATGCAAATCTGATCACTTCCTTTGCAATAAGCGAGAAAACTATCATATGTATATATACATGCACAAAGATCTTGCCTGTAGCTACTTATTTCCATTGTCAATTACAAAACTTACTATGGAAAGCAAGGAATGATATCTGGCTCATAAAGATGCTTAGTAACTTTTAAGTCTTTAGCAAAGACCACGTCTCATTTTAAAATATATTTTTTTATTATAGTTGTGTTATTTTGCTGCATTATATTTACTGGGCAGAATTTTCTCCACAAGGGATCATATGTTTATATCTCAAGGCAAAATGGTAACTGATCTAGATTACGACAGAGACCAAAGTTATCTTATTAAAAAAAATAAATATATATATTTATCCTTTCAGGCCCAGGGAAAAATCAATTAAAATAAATCAAGCAAGATGACATCTATTCAAAGAAAGCAAGTACTAATAGAAAGTCAACAGCTAATTCAAACCTGTTCACAGATATTTTATTGTTGCTTTCTAGAAACATATAATCTCAATGCACCTCAAAACAAAAATAAAGCCACACTTCCAGATATTTGTCACAAGCTTATTTTTAACACGTTCATTAATGGCTGGATGAAACCTCAGTGAAGCTTGAGGCCTATGCAAGCAGATAATATCATCTGGTGTAAGAACAGAATGACTATAAAACTGCAGGATTTTAGCTACATGCTCTTCAGCCGCTTCTATGAACCTGCACTGAAGATTTTCAGGGCTTATTAACAAGTAAACCGCATTATAAAAGTCAACAGCCAGCTCACCACTGTTCAGTAGAGGAATAACATTCATATTCCCTTTTTCAAACTATGGTAGGCCAGCAACATAACGTCAAAGTGAAGGCCACTGAAAAATATTAATTAACTATGATTCAGGAAGTTAACCAGCAGTTGCAAGCAGATGGATTTAAAATGGCTAAAACATTATTATCCTCAGCTGTCCACACTGGCCCTCTTCAAGCTTAGAGCTACTCCATCAGGGACAACTGAGGAACAATGAGTGTAAACTGTAACAACCCAGTTGTTAATCTAGCACACAATTATGAACTGAAGTTGGCAGTAGTTTGCATTAACATACATAAATTGTGCCAAATTCAGCTGTTCCTGCTGGCTACAGTAACATCTGAAATTACCAGTTTCTTCTCTCAGGCTGATTAACCTCCAAGGTTCTGGACTTATTCTTTCTTTGATTATCTAACAGATTATCTAGTAGCTTAACCGAAGTGTAAAGCATATATAAGTGTTTTGTTCTTCTGTCTTTTTGACATAAGTATTTGTCTATTGGCATTATTTCATTGAAACAGGAATAAGTAAGATATTTGCTAAGATTCAATATTCTGTAAACCATGTGAGAATACGATACTAAAGAGGAGTCAAAATTACTTTGTGATTTCTTAGGGTACAAAAATGTTAGAGAATCCAGTGTTGTTTTTGCAAACATCTTTCAAATACTAGAAGCTGGACTTACATAAAAAGCCAATTCATTACTTAGATAGATTTTGCTAGTCTTAATTTGTCTGTGAACTCAAAAAATGGTTTATCGCAATTCCATCCCTATCTTTCCTATTGCAGTTCATACCCTCTAACAGCAATCCCCAATAAAGGAACAGGTGGGATTGTGATTAGGCTTGAAAAGCAGCACCTGTGAAGAATGAGTAACTGCTGCTGCTCCACAGAGTCCACAAATTCAATTTAAACTCAGCAATTTGGAAAGAAATGCATTTTTTGTTTTGCAATGGAATGAAACTAGCAACAAAGGAAGACAGCTCCTGTAAGGCAGTCCATGGACTTCCACTGTATCTTCCACAATCACGCTGACAATTTTTAATTATTCCCCTCATTCCACTAGCCTATGTGACCATCACTCACCTTTTATTTCTAGCCCAGAGAAACACTTGCCCCCACCTCGATTGCTCCACTATAAGCTAAGTCACTCAAAAGTATTAGAAAAAAAATAATTACAGGACCTCTCAACACTCTCCATAGCTTACTTCACAGTAACAAACTTTGAGGCTTGAGAATACAACCAAAAAAGGTAAAAATCATCTTGCATCAATTCAGAAAGATACTAATCCTTTCTAATGGGACCGACTTAACTGAGCTCAATCCACACTTTCTAAACAACTAAAGCTTCTTTTTGTTAACTATTATTTAATAAATAGATTTTTGTTTCCCAATGTTTTCCTCATCTGAAAAGGCTCCTATTTTAGAACTGTGTTCAGACAAAATTCTTCTGGTTTTTTAAAGCAATCTGCTTATTTCTTGAGGAATACTCTTTACAGGGTAGCAGACCTTTTGAGACTCAGAGCCGTAGCATTGCACTTTGTTTCAGTATTATTATCTTCTCCAGCAATTTCATGAAGCCATTAGGATAGATGATAGACAATATCCTACTTATATCTTATTCTTTATTTTACACCTTGCAATTAAGTTCTGAATTCATGCTTTTTAACTAAAGCCTCCTTCACACAGGTGTAAGAGACAACAAAATACACCTCAGTTAACGCTCTGCCAAACAAAACCCTTTTCTTTTCTAAACAGCTCTTTAGAAACATTTTGAATAAGGAAACAAACATCGCAGCATCTCTCAAACACCAAGGGACACTACAAACTGCAGAATAGAATGCAGAACCAGAGGCCTCCAAAACCACAAAGCCTATTAGGCAACCGTACCAAAAGCGCAGCCCACCCTACCTTGTCTATCCTAATGCTGAAAGGCCAAGGTTCCAAGGACACAAATGTGACAGGTGCCTTCCAAGTGGGAGAACACCACCAGCCAGAGTCCTGTCACACCATCCCTCTGCTCGTAGAGAGCAGAGATAGCAGCAGGTTGAACCAAGAGCCTAAGTCCACTGACAAGTTCAGGGCAATGAGGGAGAGCCTCAGTGGAGGCAGAAAGGCTGTTGAGGAGGCGGGCTCTGATTTGACATTGCCCACAGCTGCGCTGGGTTGGGCTGGGAGAGCCACAGCTGAGGCAGGGCAGGACAATTAGAGCCTACCGGCACCTTCCAACTCTCACAAAGGCTCCCTAATTGGTATGTGCATAGGAATGCATCACAAACAAATCTTAATTTCATTTTAAACTGAACTGGCAATTAATACATAATCTATATGAAGTCTCCTCATAAAACCCCATCACAGAACTGGCAATCTGCTCCAGCTGAAGTTTTTCATTTGTTTCCATCTGCAGTCCACAAAGAAAACGCCTGCAATAACCCACTCTGGGAAGGACAAGATTAGAGATCAAAATACACAATCTTTTTCCAAAGCAGATAAAAGAAAAATAATATTCCATGGTCATGTCACAGCATTGAAAGCCAGGTGAAGATAAGCAGCACGAAGAAATTACAAAATGAGTCAGAAAATAGAAGCTGGAAAAGGGATAGATATTAGCCCTGGTATTAAATTAATTGACTCTTCCCCCGACCCACAAATAATATCTAGCTTGCGCAGAATCAATTTACTTTTCTCCAAAGACCAATCTTGGCCAAATTTCTTAATAAAAAAAAAAAAATAAGGGAAGGAAAAGAGGGAAGTCAATAAAACCAAAATGAGCCCACTTGAAAACAAGCAGTATGAAATATTTTTTCCTTGAATAATTCAAAATTGGAACTCCCTGCCTTAAAACTTAAGTGAAACCAAGAAATAAGGACAGTTCAAAAAAATAATTAGACATTTTAAAGAATTAGACTATCTCCATAATTACATAATGTTTTTCCTCTATCTCAAAAAGGAGTGAAGCTTGTTTTACAAGGTATAGGTCAACAACTAATGAACAACATGAAGGATAAATGTTTTTAGAGGTTCAGGCAGCCATTTGCAAAAGGAGCAAAAAGGAAATGGCAAGCCTCTTAACCTTTGCTGTTTTAGCTCACAATTAATCTGGTAGGAGATAAGAGGCCTGTAATCCTTTTATGGGTTTTATCAGAAATAATAAGCCAACAAATTTCTAAAATGCGTATGCAAACCACAGTATACTAAGCTTATTAAAGATGAAACAATAAAATGAAAGAAGATCATAACTGAAATATCCTGTAGCAGATGCTCAGAGAAAGAACATAAGAAACAGGGCAAATAAAGAACAACCCTTTCCTTGTTCTTCCTTCCCAGGTACAATCCCTAGTTTCAGAACTCCTGTGCTAGAGGTTTCATTTGGAAAATTATTTTCAGCTGCTCCCAGTGGACCTGTCTTCCATAATGGCTGAGGATAATCCTTTTTTGGACCCGTTTGTAATTTGGCTTCTGCAATGTCCAGTGCAAAAAATTCCATAATTTATTTACAAGTTGTATGAAAAAAAAGATTTGTTTTTGCTTAAACTTCCACATGATAAATTTATTGAGGTAGAGATTAGCTCTTAAACCAGAGATAGTTTAAATGGCACAATTGCTAGGGACAAGAATATTTAGGAATAATCAATACTACCTATGCCAAAAGAATAATTGAATTGCATTAGTTTGCCTAAAGACAGAGACTAAAAGATGACATTATAGCAGTCATCAGGAAAATAAAAGGCTGTTGAAAAGGGGAATCGAATGATCTGTTTTTCATGTCCACAGTGAATAAGCAATAAATTTAAACTGCAGTAAGGAAGCTCAAATCTGGATATCAGGGGGAAAAAAACCATCCTAGGAGCAAGGCCAATCAAAAGGACTGCTTGGGAGAGTTGCAAAGTTTCTCTAATAGAAAACTGGATGAATCTCTCTGAAATTACATGGATCCGTTCATCTTGTTTTAGCAAAGAGAACTGCATTAAATGACCTCTTGATGTCCCTTCCAGTGTAGCACTATACAATTAGAAAGAAAGGGAATCAACAGACATCTAGTTCAGCCTTTATTTATATTACTAGAGATTACTCGATTTTTCTCTCCCACTCAGAAGAAAATACCCAGCATTGTGATTACCTGAAATAAACAGAGTAACCAGACAGTGAAGGTGCACAAAATTTATGATGGGGGTTACAGTCACTCATCTGACCACATTCCAGTTGCTCTTGCATTGCACAAGTCCCAGACATTGCAATAGCATCTGCTAGAAACCAGCTTTCTGTAGTCTCTAAATTCAAAATACAAATTAGAGAACAATAATCTAGCTTTTTGACAGGTACTATGCCTTTGCCTTCTGGACAACATGGTACTGGTCATCATAAAAAAATCTAGTTCTCAGCCGGAAAAAAAATAATTTAAAACTAAGGACTCAATAGCCATCTAAATCTAAATTCTTTGCTTTCTTACACTAAGCTCAAGGAGTGGAAATGACTGGAACTGTGTATGTTTAGCACAATACGATTTTGGCCCTTAGCCTTTCCAGCCACATATATTGAAAAGAATAAGACAATTCTATACAAAACAGAATTCAGTTTAAATGGATACACATAGATAAAGTTATTTGCTCGCAATAAAAGAATGGGTTTAATCTAAATAAGTTGCTTTGGTTTTCATTTCTGCCTAAATTTCAGGTCAAGGTATCTCAGAAACCAAAATTCTTTACAGTTAGTTAACTGTAAATATATTATCTTACCCTGTTGGTATAAATCAGGGATATAATGAAACACCAGCTATTGTGTAAAGTGGTCAGCAAGAAAGTTCATCTCATACTTACGTGAAAGCATCATATTTGTGTGTGCTGATATACACAAACAATTCTATTAACTTTATCACTGCAAAGTTACAGATAGCAGTATGCAGCAAATCTCATAATTCTCATAATAAATGCTTTATATATTTTCCAAACTGTTAGTCTTTCACAGATCTTCTAAACTTGGAAAATACATAAAACATTTATTATGAGAATCTTGAAAGAATTGGAACAAGAGCCAAAGGACATATAATAATCTCATTCGCAAACCTTTAAAGATACTATATTTTGAAAACAGTTTTTCTTATCTTGCCACTGAGGAAAAGAGAAGAGGTACTGGAGAAGACACAGAAAACATTAAGCATTCTTCTATTTTTAGGCCCATTTTTGAAAATAAATGCTTTTGACTGGCTCTAACACAAAGACACTAGTCTGTATGATACTAAACTCACGTTGTGTATCTGGCTATCCATTATAAAACACACATTACTGCCCTCTTATTTGGAATATTTAAAGACAACACAGAACGTACGTATGAGATTTGTTCTTCAAAATAACAAATGAGCAACGTGACTAAGTATGCACAAACAGAAATTAGAGTCTGTAATCCACATTTTATTACACCATGAGCTTCAAGAATATAGCATTTAATAACAAACATGTTAGAATAATAACAGCTTTGGTACTTGAACTTCAGCAAACCCTTTTGTGTTAACTACCATCCATTATGCTGTTACTGAGGTAAGACACACTTCAAAGCAGATTTGAAGGCACCGAAAGGCACTGGAGTTTGGACAAATTATATTCACGGGTACATGGAGATAATAGAGACATGAATCCCATCCTAGCAGCAGGTATTATGTGGAAGGATGAATCTGGAATGAGAAGTAATTCTGCCATAAAAGCTAACCTGTGGTCAGAACACATGGTTTATACAGAGGCCCTAGGATAATCTGTCAATGACTGCATCTAGTTTCACGTATAAGCAGGTACTGGGATCCACTCCAGAGAATACCACTGTTATCAACCATTGGTTTACATACCCTAATTTTTTCTTACTTCTTCTTACATACCCTACATTATTCTTATTTATTCTCCAGGATCCCAAGAACTAATCACAGTATCTGGTCATGGCCATATTAAGTACTATGAGGCACCAGTCACACATGCTCAGTATCTAATCAGCTCCAAATAATCCACCTCGCAGCAGTGTCACACTCTAGTGAACAAGTGAGTGGCTGAAGATGTATTTGAATCTGTCTGAACTGGTCCCACAACAGCCAGTCAGTTGCCCTGGAAATACGTTATGGCTCAGTGACAAAGCACATCTGTCTGGCACAGAAGGAGGGATAAATCCGTTTTAAAAGTACACAGAGAAAGCTCTAGGTTGCAAACAGATGAGGCTAAATGGAACTTGAAAAGGAAATCCAGGCCGGTTCCCAAAGCTTCCTCATATGCCTATGACAAAAGCAGGCCCACCTTCTCCCATAGTTAGCGGCCTCTTCCAGCAGTTGCACTGCCACCTTCCTTAAAGGTAGCCCAACAAAAAACACTTCTGGCCCTTCCTCCTCTCCCCATAAAAGCCGAGGCTGGTTTAATTCATTTGTGCTACCACAGCAGGGTGACGTAGGATCAGGAAGAAGTGGCTGAGAGCAGGAAGGACCACTTCCTTCAGCAGGAAGACTGTGGCAGTACCTGGGACATCATAGTCCTCTGGACAGGCTTTACTGATAAAAACTTTGCAGCTCCGCTGCCAGCAAATATACCTTTTAGAGTGTTAAATCATGTAAAGAAGATATCATCATTCTGTACAGAAATAAAACCAAAAACATCATACTTTTGCAAAAGTTCTGCAAAAATAGCAACTCTGAGGCAATGAATATCCATTCACTTTTCCAATGGCCTTAATATCTCCTTGTCTAGCAGCTATATGTCTATTCATTATACATTACTTGTTTTGTTATTTTCCTTTATTCCGTTTCCTATTTCAGCCTCCTCATTAATTTTTATGCACTTTTGTTTTCATTTGTACACTTTTCATCACTTCAATTCCTAATATTTCAGCAGTCCAATTAGCTACTTCCGTATCTTAATCACACTGAGACTCCTTCTTCATCTATAAATATAATTTTATTACTGCTGTTTTAATGACTAACTGTTATAATAACTACTTTATATAAAATAATTTCTCTTAAAACTTTCCCCATTTCCTTCACTTGTCTGTAATTCATTCCATCTCTCATCATATTTTATATTTTCTTCAGTAGATCTTGTGTCATCCTAAAATGTTTCCTGTGATAAAAACTAATTACCTGGGGAGGGGGTAAACTTTCACTTTGTTTCACCATAAAGATCAAACATTGAAACATTTCCTCCATGTTTATCAGACAGTCCTAAAGATGCTAAATGCAACCTAAAGTTGAAGACAGATACTATCTCCACATTAAAAAGCATATTATTTCAATAAGCATGGAGGCCCAGCCCAGACAGGCATTATGAACATAGCACAGAGCTCTCTTGTGAATATCAATATCACCAACAAAAAACGTGCCTTAGTAATACATGAAACCACTACTTCTGAACAGGGAAGCCAGCATTATTCTCATCTTTGATTTGTGCAATAGCATATACTTGCAGTGAAATAGTTAATATTTACTTCCTGCTTCTAAAATCTCTTATCATTTCAGACAGATCATTAACTTCTGTAAGACCTGAGATGCTGATGCTTCTATCAAATAAACCAGAATGAAAATCTGCAAGTCAAAATGGATTGATCTGATTCTGCTCAAATTATTGAAATTTTCTGTGTTCAAATTATTTACATTCTGTGATATACAAGATTTGTCTGTGGTATAAAGCTACAGATGAGAGCAAGGTCTTCTGTAAGAAAAGCACACACAAATGCTTATGTCATTTTATACTGTATATAGAACTTCGATGCGATATAAATCCAAACATATTTTAGGTCATTCTCATGAAGTACATTCAGACTCAACAATTAACTATATTTTTCTAAATTTCTCTTCAACTGCTATAGAACTTTAATTTGTTTTTATGAAGGAAGAATTAAAAGCATTAAAGGAAGTGCAAAGTTCTGTATTTTTAATAGTCTGTGTCTAAGTAGTGAAATTTACTTAGAAAGTTCCATGATCCTGAACTTCTGGCAAGGGAGGCTGGGACTTTTTTGTGGGTTTGTGTTTGGTTTTGTTTGCCTTTTTTTTAACTTGCTTCATTCATTTCACAGTCCACTGGTTCTCTCCGGTGAGGTGGGCTGTAGTTGTACAGTATCACACTGTTACTGGTTTATGCCCTGCATAGACTTCACCTAAGCTCTTCTGACTCTGCGCTATTACAACCTACTGCTAAGCTGTCCCTGCTTATAAAAACAAATCTTCCTCTACAAATACTTTTTTAGTTCCACTTGTTATTTTTCTGTCTTTCACTTGAATTCGGAGAACACTGATATTCAGTAAGGATGTATTGGAGGCCTACTTCTGTAAGGGGATATATCTTTACGCTTCTTGGTACCCAAAATGGAGACCTAAATCATGTTATTGTATAATACACTGCATTAGTTTACAAGAAGCCAGGTGGACATTAGACTGACTGTTGGATTTTAGACTCAGAAGCATAAAATCTTTATAAACCAGATCTAATTGTAGTAATATCAGTGTCAATTTCTACTAGCTGAACATGTGATTTTGTTTTCCAAAACCTAAATTCGGTTGCTGATCCCAAAGAATATCAGAACAATGGTTTTGTCAAGTATGTATGTTTCCTACAATCATGTCCAGTAAATCCTGTCACAGATTTAAGATATAAATTGATAATGCAATGTTTTATATTTGATAATTTGTGTAATAGATCACCTGCAGTTCTAGTAGCTTTGGAACAGTTACCTTTCAGAGGTAAATAAAGTAACTTTGTCAGCTGCTGAGATAATTTGATTTAATTTCACAGAAATACACAAGCTCATGCTTGTTTACAGTATATTAATTGACATATGTGATTACTACTGATGTCTACTTTTTAAAATCCTCTTGTACTTTCTACTGAAATATACCATTAAATATTTTAATTTAGAAATGTATGGTATCTCAGATACAAGGTTTGCTACCAAAAAATTTAGCACTGATCCTATGATATAATACCTAGAAGTTGCTCAAATCTGTTTTAATAATAATTTCTAAAATACTGTACTATTGTTCAAAAATGTCAGTTATGCATTATTTTACAAATTCTTTCTTCCCTTTGGTCTTCCTTTCACCGATTAGAAACAAGTCTCCTGCTCCTTTATGGGCTTTCGGCCTCAGGAAATAACCTGACATTTATTCAGTGGGAACTCTTTTTATAAACTATGTAGTAGCCCAAAGTTGATTTTCTCCTCAAGTAAGAGAAGCTGAACTTCAAGCAGCTGTTAAGTGAGGTGGACGACACGTTTAACCAGTCTGACTAATTTTTACTTGATTCCCATTCTAAGTACTAATATGCTAAGTAATAATAATATCCTAATAAGGAAGAAAATGAATTTGTTATCCAACATGAGAATGTTTTCAGCAGAAATTCCAAAAGCAGCTACCATTTATACAAACAACATGTGATACTTTCATCAAACTTCTAAACTTACTGGTCTTAAAAACCAGGACAACAAAACAATCAAATCTTTACTGCCTTAACCTAACTGCTTATCAGTATAATAACATTTTCCTTGATTTAAACATCCATTATGCTTGTATATTTGAACAGGTCAATTTTTTTTAACAATATACAGTTCATTTCCTTCTTGCTGTCATCATGGAATGGTTTGGGTTAGAAGGGACCTTCAAGATCTTCTAGTTCCAACCCCCCTGCTATGGACAGGGACACCTCCCACTAGACCAGGTTGCTCAATCACTCTTCATGTGTTCTCTAGAGACTCATGGACATTTTTCCCATGTTTCAAATTCAAGTAGCTGGCAAGATGCTGTCAAAAATTGTCTCAAAACTTTTTGGGACCTAAAAATATCATTTCTTCAAGCTATATTGAACTGCGAAATATTACAAGACAAAATTTAAAATGTCTTGAGTGAAAGTTTTGTTCTGTTCATCAATGCTTCTCTATTTCAGTATGATCTCTTCTGTTTAAGTGTACAAAAGGCAGACTAGATGTCAGCTGAGAAGGATAGGAATCTCTAACAGAAGGTCTGCAAAAACAAAGCATAGTAGAATATATAAACATTTTACGTTAGGTCACCCAATACTGTATAGGACCAGTACATGACCCAGGTCACCCAAATCTCTGCTCCAGGCAGCATGTTTCCCTTTCATGAAGCTGGACTCCCACTTTTCATATGACACTTCCAAGGTACAGCACTGACGCAGATAACAATTCATCCAACCATTTTTGGTTTCCATTAGCAGACTGATATTGATGTGTCAATCCCACTGACCCTGAGCTGGCTATCTGCAGAAATTCACAGGCAGTAGCTCCACCACAGGCCCAGATACATTGGACTCTGAGCACAGCAGTCATTTCTTTGAAGTTTCTGAAGTTCTAAAGCTTGCCAGGAACAGCAGCTTTTGCACTGATTGGGACATCACAAGAAACATCCACATTCTAAATGCTGGGATAAAAGACTAGGTCCAGAAAAATCTGTGTGTATGAAAGACCTAGGCACAACTGTGAAAAAAATCCAAAATGAACAACTCCAGAATGCTTAACTATTATTTTCAGGGTTTTTTCCCTTCCTTTCTTGTAAACTGTGAAAGTATTTATCCTCCAAGTCCATCTCACTATGGAATTTCAACAGACATTCTAACAGTACTCATCAAAAACTGATCACTGTTTTCCGCATAAGCGATGAGTGTCTGTGTTTGGATTTCGATCCTATTTCAGGATTATAAGTATGCAATAATTGGTTACACTTCATGTCATACAAAGATAGAAGAATTAAAAAATGGAGTTAAAAGATACACTTCTCCACTGCTTACAGAGTACCCTTGTCTCTCTGTACAAGACGCTCCTCAGAGGATAATAAGATTTAGGAGTTGAAAGTGTGCTTGCAATCTTAGGTCAACAGGAGTACAATATAGAACAGAAACAATGGAAATATATTAATATTGATTTAGGAATGAAACACTGACAATGCTGAGACATTTACTGAGAAAGGCAGTGAGCTGTTAGAAGGAATGAAAATAGATACAAGTTTGTTTCTCAACTTTCTCTATTTCTAAAGGGAATTAACTTTATCCATATCCTAAATCTGCTCCTCTACCAAACCCAAAGTATTTCAGACATTTAGAATAACAAAAATCATAATAAAGATAATAATTCTACTCACGAAGTAGAACCTACAAAGCTGTGGGAAGATATTTGGCCTATTCAGAGTCCTTCAGTACTCCTCCCAAAGTCAACTCTTCAAGTCACATCATCAACCTTCTTTTCTTTTATTCTTGTAATGGATTCCCTAAACAATATCCACTATTTTAAGACAGCAAAATTCCTGTGGCATGTTCTTCTAGGGGACTAAAATTCTTCATCATCAGACTGTACTGCTCTGGAGCCTTGGAGGAGCCACCATAGGTTTGGAAGCCAGGCTCAAGACTGCAGGAACGGTGCCTATTTGCAGTAAACTATCATAACAGATGATGGCAACAGAAAATAATCACAACAAACTTGTTACAGCAGTATCTTATTTCTAACTGCAAGGAGTCATTTCCTCCATGAGATTGTCTTCCAGTGTTTACAAGATATCAAGCAATAACTGTTCAATGCTGGTTAGGTGGAAAGAAAAAGGTTATCGAAATTTCTAGGCCAAGCCTAGGTAAATATGACCCTTGTATTTCCACTACAGACACCTAGACACTTCCAGCTGTTGAAATTATTGCTAAATATATTTACAGTCTTTGTACAATAAAAAGCTTTATTACTTTTACTACAGGCAGAAGAAAAAAGCTTTAAATCTTTAGTTCTGAAGCAATATCTCCTGTCTTAAAAGCAATGAAGCCTTTCAAGGGAAAAAAACAGCACACTCAAAAAAAGGTGGTTTATGATGTTGTATCTTTGTTGCAATTTTTGGTTCATATATTTTTATTAAGTGTAACCTTTATATGTAAATGAAATGATTATCTAACACAAAGTACTGTTTTCATAAAGTAAGAATAGGTTTTACGTCCTAAAAGATAAAGCAGCATAAACCAGTCAGGCAGCTCAGCATGTATTTGATGGCTGTGAAATGAACTATTTGATTTCTTATTACAGCCTTAACACTCTGCACTGTACCATAGCCACCAAACCCATGCGATTAGGCAACTAACCTTTCATCAGGGAGTCAAGTAATATAAAGCAAGCTCTGCATCTCTAATAGGTAAAATACCTCATTTAAAAATCTAGGCTTGGAAATAACCCTTACATAGTGAAATTTAGAGAGAGAAATGGAGATCATATTCTGGAAACCCAGAGAGAGATGAATGTACTTAGCACAAACGAAAGGCTTCTAGATCAAATGTGCTTAGTTTATATGTAAAATAATATTTTATTCTCTCCTTCCCCTTCAAGTGCAGCAGGCCACATCTAGGAATAGAAAGGAAACTTTACACCTTCTGCTTCCCACGTCGCCGGACTGTGAGGCAGAACATAAAACCCTGCTCCCTGGCTGACAGACACATCTAAGGATGCATCACGCTTTTGCATGAATCAGGACAGATAGACTGCTGCAACGGTAATCTGTCTGACAATGCTAGTGTTGATTCAGAGAAGGGCTTTACAGAATCAAAGGAAATAAAGGGAGTCAAATTTTACGTTTTAATTTTGTGTACAGCTCTTGCGCTATGAAGAAGACAACTAAAGCCATCAGTTCAATCAACAGGTAGCATGAAAGTCTTTTGAAGGAGAGGAGAGGGTGATTTTTCTAGTAGTTATCATAACAAAACAAAGCATGGCAAGTATAGCATAAGCCTTCCTCACTTGAATTTGAACGCAGGACAGAGGCCACCAAATAATGTGGTATGTCTATCCTCCTCTGGACAAAAACCAGATCAATACTGGATTTACTGAGAGATGTATAGAAAATTATAAAATTACCTTACAAATCTAAAAAGCTTGCATATCCTTATTTTTCTCTAAAACTCTTCTTTGGTTCAAGCACATACAGAAGGATAAAGTCTAATTCACGACGGGATCACCTGGAAAGCTTGTGGAAGTGTCTTGTTTTAACAGGACTGAAAGTGGCTAAGAGCCAAAGAATTCAGTCTACTCCAATCCCGGCTGGCAAATTAAAACCGACACTGAACAGCTTTTTGGGTAAGCAGCTGTCGTAACAATTTTTATTAATAAATTGATGAATAAAATTGTTTTGCTCCTAAGCAAGGTTTTTTATTCCTGAATCAACAACTGTCTCTCAAAAAAAATAAAGTAATTTTTTTTTCAGAGAAAGTCTAGCTATCTGTTATATAAATCTGAATCCTCACAGTCCATCTATTTGTTATCTCTTTATTGTCTTGTTAAGCAGGTGTACAGTACTGAGCACAATGACTCCTCATTAGATCCTGTAAATGCTACAACAAAAAAATAAAACTGCCACACAGTTTGAAAACAATCTACTGCTCCAGTCCTTGCATTTTTTCTGGTTTTACATTTTGTGGTCTTGGGCGTTCTTTTAATTTATCATCATGAGAGAATCTGTCAATAGAGAGAGTTATGAAAACAGGATAGGTTTGGAGAAAAAAAATATATATATAGATTTTTACCTTGGGTGATTAAATTCTCACTGACATTAACATATGACAACCTGTTAGAATGATTTGTAAGTCTTTACAGTTTTATAAATAGCTTTATCTCTTCATTCCACATGAGGAAAAAGCGAAGTATTATTTATTGTACCTTTCTACCACCACAGCATGGAATATTTCAAAGACTTATTTTAAGTTTTGTAGAAGTCTCTTGATATTAAAGGACTGCAGATACAAGATGATGAAACCTACTTTATATCTTCTGGCCCCCTGCTGTACATGTTGTTACACACTATTTTGTAAAAGAACTAGCTCTAATCCACACAAAGGAATGCTTTCCTTTTATTGTCATGCAGTTGTAAAGCTAAAGCAAGCCATCATAATTTCATTAAATCATGCTGAATTACTTAGAAATGACGAGAATGATTCGTAATATGTAACGTTTGCTCTACAAATGGACTGAATATTTATAATATTTAGTTTACACCATGTTATTTATTCTTTAAAAAAATGACATATTTGGTTTTGTTTTCTTAGCAGAGCATAAGGCAAATTATATTAATTAGGCTATTTACATGATTTCCTAACTTGGAGCAGTGAAAGTTGCCTTTAGCTAGCAAATAATTGGAATTACAATTGCTGGAGATATCACAAGTTTTTTAATTATATCAAGCTCCATCAAGCTCTGATAGGACATTAATAGTTCCTTCCCTGCCAGTGTTTTTTCTCCCCACTAAGCCATTCCAGTGTACTCAAAGCCATAAAACAGAGATATATGACAAGAAACAGTAATCTGCCAATTTTATTCCCCAGACTTCAGGTTTACTGGTATATCCCTTTGGGAACATAATGACAGAGCTTGTCTTTCATAAAAACATTGGAAATAGATTGTAGTCTAAAAGATACCATAAGATTTTGGATAAGCAACCAGTTTTGTTAGAAATAAAAGTGAAGTATGAAAAATACAGAAAAGCTAACATAGCATAAATGTATTTTAGCACTGTAGAAAATTCTTGCCAACATGAATATTGTTTTTTCTTTTCTTTAGGAAATCAGAGGGGAGGAAGAAGCTCACTAATTCAACATTTCCTTTCTAAAAGACCGGGAAAATGCAATCAAATTCAACAGTTTCTATGACAAGAAGAGAATTGTAGACCGTCTCTGATAAAATGGCTGCAATCTAGGCTTGTATCAGGCTTGATTTTAATTCAGTAATAGGCATTACATACTTTTAATAAAGTTGTGAATAACCTTTCTTTTTTTCCAGTCTAGCAGCATTACTCCAAGAACTTTAGACAAAAGGCTTGAGAGCAACATAAAGTACTTCAGAGGCAGAAAACGAACCTGGTTCCAAATGACCACCATAATGAAAGAAAGGGATACACTGACATTACTCTTTCAAGTAAACTGCTCTGTGATCTGAAAAGATTCTCCTGTGTCTATCTACTTTAAGCACTTAACTATTTCTACAGCAGACAGCAAGTGCATACAAAATTTTAGTGAAAATAGGTATCTTACCCCACTGGACAGAAGAGGCAGAGCGGGAAGTCAGCATCACCATCCTTTCGCTTATTGGAAAGTGCCATAGGCTAAACACCTGTAGACTGATGAAATATTTAGCCTTGTAGGTAGATTTTAGATTTTTTTTGGCCTGTTTCTCATCGTTGGATTTATTTCAGGTAATTCCAGCTCCTGAAGTGACACAAATACATCTGCATCATCAAAAAATCCACAGTTCATGACCTTCAGTGTTCACCATTTCCAATTTTATATTCCCACCATCTATATATCCCGTCAGAACCTTATTTTCTGACTTAAAACATCACACAATGCCCTACCTAGCCCCCTTGGTTTGCACTGATCATAGATGAGGAGAGAGCATAGAAAAAATACTTGTGTTCTTTTTAAAAAAGAGAGGCAGGGGCAGAATTGTGGGTTAATTTTTCGTCAAAATGTTGTCTCTAGCAATATTAGAAAACAACATCCACTTTTGCACATGAATGTCTATGAACAATCTTTTAAAACCACTAGATTATGATGAATACAGAGAAATACACTTATGCAGTTAGTACTCAATGTTCAAAAGTTGGGGTTTTTTTGTCAGATGCCAGGAAGCTGTTTAAAGCTTTGTATTGGGCTGGACTAACTATTTCAAAAAATCCAGGAAACATGAGAAAAACTGAGCAAAAATCCAGTAAACATTTCAAAGACTTCTGTTTGGTGAACTGAAAATTCAGTTAACGTCTCGGGAGTTACTGTGCCAAATTTGAAGATTAAATTCAATTATAGGGTGAAATGGGCATTTTTATTTCTGCTTCAAGTGCAAGTTGCAACACATTGTTGAAGATGAAGCTGCTTCCAAAGCCTCCATTACAGTTTAAAGGAGAAAAATAACTGCTGAAGTTTTCAGTATTTGTTGTCTGTTAATAATATGAGTGGCTCAGAAGGAGTTAACAAAACAGGGACCTATTTATGAGGCAGGTCACCAATTAAGATGAGATACAAATGCACGCATGTGAATGCACCAGAGCAAAATTCATTTTAGCCCTCCGAGTCCACAGTAAATCCATACCTGTCCGTTTAGATACAACAAATCCCTTCTAAAGAGCAGAACTTCATTTTGAACAATATACTATAAAAATCTAAATGTTCTAAATAGACACTGTTCATGACTTCTCATAGAATCATAGAATCATTTTCTTCCTTCTGCTGCAGAAACATCGATGTTCTTTTTTTATCTTCGTCCTTTGACTTGCCTATTCTGTACCTCTGTCACTAACACAGTGTTAAGGAAAAGCTCTGCCCAGCAGTACAGAAACTAAAAGGGAATTGTGGAAGACAAATGGCAACATCATCTTACATGAGAAAAACCACTGCTAAGGATGAGTATAAATAGGCAATTCAAATTCTACTGCCCAAACAGTACAATGCAACAGAACTTTGAGACAGGTGCCTTAGAGACACTGGTGTTCCAATGAGACGCAGTTAAACATATAAGCATATATATATAGCTCCAGGTAGCAGGATGGAGCACAGACACATTGCCCATGACAGACTCCAGACCCCAGATACTGCTACTGTAGGACCACCCCGGTGTGCTGGGAGTGCCATCTCAACTTCTTAATTTATTACCCAAAGTGCTAGGGAGGCAAAGCTGGTAAAAATATTTGCACTCATCAAGCCTTTCAAGTTTAACACCTTTCACAGCACTCTGGGAGATGAAATCATTTGCCACAGGAGACCTGTCAAACCTCATCCTTTGACAAAAAATAATAAATAAAGACAACAAACTAAACTCAGACTGGCACTATAATCAGAAGCATTATAATCAATTTCAGCCAGTGGTGGACTGAAGTGAAGGCTGGGAGTCAGGTAACCTGACCTCCTCTTTCTGCCAATATTTAGTCTGAACAATAGTTCATACAGTTGCTCCTCCATTAACACCCCCCAGCCTTCACTGGTGCTCAGTCAAGGCTCTCACCTCAAAGATTATTTAAGGCTCACTGGCAACAATGCACGAGAGGAAGTTATTTTCTCTGGCTTGCAAATGGGAAGCTTACATACAAAAAGGCTGTAACTTAAGATTTTAAATGCCCTGTAAATTGTTGGTTCCCGATCAGGATGCGCTTTAGGCAGGCTTCACCCAAGCGTGCCCTGGTGACCAAGTGCCATGTCCCCAGCCAGCGCGCTGCCACCATGGTCATCATAGAATGTGTGGGGTTGGAAGGGACCTCTAAAGGCCATCTAGTCCAACCCCCCTGCAGTCAGCAGGGACATCTTTACCCAGATCAAGTTGCTCAGAGCCTGATCCAGCCTGGCCTTGAATGTCTCCAGGGATGGGGCCTCCACCACCTCTCTGGGCAGCCTGTTCCAGCGTCTCACCACCCTCAGTGTAAAGAACTTCTTCCTAATGTCTCATGTAAACCTGCCCCGCTCTAATTTAAAACCATTGCCCCTCGTCCTATCGCTACAATGAGGCTTTGAGTCTCACAGGTATGTTATTGGTACAGACAATCGAGCAGGGGGGCCTGATGAATAAAGCAAAGACGTACCAGATGAAATAAATGTAAAAGAGCTGAGCAGACATAGAGCTCTGCCCCTCTGCCTGCACCAGGGGCTCCAGCCTTCCTCTCACCCCACACCCTTTGGTGCCACAAGAACTGCCGGGCAGCCTCCCCCTGCTACCCAGGGACTTCTCCTCCTTCCCACCCCCCTGAGGCCGTCCTCGGCCGCCAGCAGGCCCCTGCCCTGCCCTGCCTTCCAGCGGGGCCCAGGCTGCCCGGCCTGCAGACAGAAGCCGTCCCTCACAGTCATGGCAGCTTCCCCGCCTAGGGCAGGAGGGCTTCTCCCAGCCGGTGGCATAGGGAGTCATGTTTAACCCCAGAGCAGGAGTCGGGTAGGAACCACGCAGAGGTGGGGGCGGTGAGGTCGCAGTTATCCTGATTTTCCCCTCACAGTGGTGGATACCAAAGGAAAGTCTTCACTTTTCCTGTGGCAATTTGAAGATTTGTGCCCTTAGTCTGAGCTTGAAGGGGGGAAAATGAGAATAAACACTTGACCATTTGACTCTGGAAGGTCAATCAGTGGAGAGAAGAGACTTTTAACTCCAGGCAATTTGCTGCAGACACCAGACATTTCTTATCATATTGAGTTAATCAGCAATTTCTTTGTTTTTAAGGATTACAGACACTGATTAAAACAAAGTTCTGCTCTTTTTCTGACAGTGTCGCTGCACAGCCATGAAAGCATTACCACAGAAGTATTTCTGTGAAACAGCATCTTCCCACAAGCGCAACCTCATTTAAATATGACAGCAAGAGCCCAAAATGTGTGCCTGGCTTTTCACAACGTGTATGGAAGCATCTAAAGCACGATATTTTAAAAAAGGCCGAGCAGAGAAAAATTAGGCCTACTTTCCTCGTTTCCAGCTCAAAAAAAGGATTATACAATACTGCTTATGTCTTAATCCGAGATTATTTTCAAAGATATTTTAACTTATATTCTTTCCACTGAGAAATCAAAACCAAAAATTATACACATGTTCACCTGTCTACAGGTTTCATTCCCACTAGGTGAATGATGCTGTATTCTATGCATCTGGAAAAGAACACCTTAGTAGACAGTATATTGGCTAGGCCTTAGGAGGAAAAAAAAAATCAGCGTACCTGAAACCTTCCCACTTTTACTAAAGAGTCTATGTGCAACATGAGATAAGTCACCAAGTTTCTCTGTGCTCCAGACCACATCTGGAAAACACGCACAGTACTTCACTACCACAACAAGAGGTTGTTAGGAAGGCCAGGGGTATTAAATGAATGGGGCCAGATTTAGGGAGACAGAAGGAATAAGGAATGGACATGCCAAAAGAGAACAAGTCAAACTCTGACTAGAATTCTTAAGTACAATAATTTATAACATGAGTAAGCAACAAAACATAGGGGGAAGGAATATATTAAATAGGGAGAGAAAGTTATTTTCACTGGCACGTTCCTCTTCCTGTGATAAGAAATAAATCTGATTTGGCAAGAACAAGTCCTGCTATACTGTATTTTTTGCCCCTACTACCAGACTGATGTTCCTTCACTGGTATAATTAAAGAGGTGTTGTAGGACCTACTTGCTTTCATACTGGGAGTATGGAATAACTGCTGATACAAGCTAACAGCTGGAAATATGTAAAATAAACATAAGCTAAGCTACTGAAATCACGGATTCTTTAAAGAAAAATATCTGTCAGTCAAAATTTAAACCCACATGCCATATAGCCCTAAACTAAAAGTTAGGGGGGATAATCAGGGCTGTAGGTTATTTTAGGAAGGTAATGGATTAGAAAGATGCATTGTTTTAAATCAGTCATCAGCTAAAGGAGTGGTAATTCCTTAATAATGCCAAGATTGGTTTTGTAAGTGAATAGCCCAGCAAAAAGCTGGCTGGTGCACTAGTAATCTTCAAAGCTTGATTGCTTTTTCTGATAGCTTTAGAAAATTAGTGGATGAAAGCATGTGTAATATATCTGGCCTGAGTAAAACACTTGATGTAGTGTCTTACAAAATCTTTACTTGCAAAATTAATTCAAATTGGCTTGGACATGGAGTACTGTCGCTTGGATTTAAAAATGGCTGGCTAAGTGCAAATAAAGGGTAATGAAAAATGGCAACGTATCACATTGGTGGGAGGTGTCTGGTGGAGCTCTGCAGGGATCAGTGTTTGGTCCTGTTTATTTAACATCTTTATTAACAATCTGGAAGAGGGAGTGAAACAGCCTGTTAATTAAACTGACACATAATAATAAATCAGGAATTGCTTCTAATGCCAGCAGTAATACTTCACAAAAACGCAGCATACTACCAGGGTTTCAAGAAAGGTTGAAAGTGTCAATAACAAAGACTTAGCTGAGATGCTATGATTGTGTTTTAGCTGTTAAGTAAAGTAGTCCAAAATACACACTTAGTAAGATTCAGAAGCCTACTAGCAATCTACTAATTTAGAGCATGAATGCACAGTGTATATAAACGAAAGTAACTGGAAACTTCCACTGAAAGAAGCACTTTCTTTTTCCCCTAACATTTGCAGTGCATTAGATTCAGTGGTAAAAACTGAGTCAGTTCAGTTCACTAATCTGATGGAAAACTACTATTTGGGGAGAGAGTTGTTAAATCAGTTTTCAGTTGTTTGTACATGTGATTGACTGATAAATATAATGTAAAGGAGTAAACAGAGGGACAAGAGGAGTCCATGATAGGACTGCAACTTTTAGTATCACTCACAGTTAAATTGGATTAGATATAACATAAACCACCCCCTTAAGTATAGTTTTATAGTTTCATATGACAGCCAAAATTCAGCATTTTAGAGTACTGTTTCCACAGTGGCAAGATAGTAGTCTACTGTTACAACATGCTGCATTTACTTTAATTATAAGCACTTCTAAAAAAACTCATATAGATAAGTAAACATGAAGTTGTTCACTGAACAGTGATAAAAATTGATCAAAGGCTACAGCGAGTCACAGAAAAGAGTTCTCAAAAATAGCCTGGAATGCTAGTACTCAGTCAAGACACCTATTTCTGTTTTACAAACATACGTAATATAAAGACAGACTTTAAATAATGGTGTTATTATCTCTCTGCTTTAAATGATTTACAGCAGGTTTTCTAGGCTGGCCCCTGGGCTACGGTACTGCACTGAATCATAAACATAGACCCATTTTAAAGGAGAGTTTGATGTTACTTCCTAGAAGGTAAGAAAACAGAAAAGAATTTTTAAGGTCTCCTTTACCATAGCCAGTTTAAATTGTGCTGGGAACTCCTGAGTTCCCAGAAAACACAAGAGTAGTTCAAAGCTGTGAGAGTGTTGCAGTCATAAAGCAACTTCTTACATTAGCAGGGAAGGACTGTAAAACAATTAAGAAAGTAAAAAGTATAGCTTTGCAGTCCCCGCGCTAAATGCTATATCTTTTTAGTTTGCTGTTGCGGCTTTTGGAGGCCAAAGCCCTATAGTCAGAGAGGAATAGATAGAGAAACAACTCCGCCTGCCCAATGGAATTCTGCTCCAGAATGGAGCGCCGGGAGACTCCTTGTCTTCATTTATTGAATCTGTCAGGTTTTCTGTTTAAAATGATCATAAACCTATTAGGAGAACCAGATAACAGGGCACACTGTTTTGGTGTCACATTCATTAGGTAGGTAACTTTCTATCACGAACTAGACACTGACCCATCATTCAGAGGTATAAAACACAAATCGTCTGAAGCCAGTAGTTACACTGATGTAAATGAGAACAGAGAAACCCAAATTCATTTGCCAATATATAATAAAATACAATGTATATATAAAAGCGTTCAATGCAATTTAGCTGCAGCAGAGAGAAATCCTCCTGGCAGCTGTGATGTAATGCCCCACAACGTCTCTTCCAAAAGCATAGTGAAAAACCACAAAAACATTAAAGGTTGTTTAGGTGTCAGCTATCGTATTAAACTTTTCTCAACTAATTTATTCTCCATGGTCTTGACCTGAATGCTACTATCCATTAATGGCACAGTTTTGTTTAGTATTATTTTTAATCCTCTCTTTTTAAGGATTTCTTTCCTTTTGTTTTTTGTTTGGTTTGGTTTTCATGTGTTGTTTTTTTTTTTTTAACTCCAGTAATTTGTGAAGCAGCTGCATTGGTCATGAACTAGTTGCATTTTATTACACCTACAATGATTTTTAAACAGAAAGAATCTGCTCATGGGAACACTAATCCTTCCATTATAGAAATAATTAAGCTCTTTTATTTGCAAGATGAAAATCTTTAGGGAACATATGAAAGCTAGCAAAGAGCAATTTTTTTTTTAAAGAGGAAAAATGATGATATAAACAGACCTGCTAGTGTCTATTAAACTGTGGCATATGGAAAGGCACACAAACACTTACATAAATCTTTCTCAGTATTTCTTCCATTTGGCTCAGGAAAAAAGGATATTCTTCAGAACTTTCTTTACAAAAATACGATGGCAAATTCTCACAAGATCTTTTCCAAGTTTTTTCAATATTAATACGCTTCCATTCTTTTATGGTAAATGTTAACCTAAATATTGTTATTCTGTCTTTCTATTCTATAACTACCTATAGACTGTACTTGTTTGCAAAACACACTCTTCCCCAGTTAAACAAAGCCACTTGTATTAGATTTTTTTTTTTTTACTTTTTTTAGTTCTGCTGCAATGGTGCATTTTATATGTAGCAACTTCTGTTCCTAACCCTCCTATATTATATGGTTCTATATACTGCACTATATTTACACATATAGGATCTAGCACACTACCACTCAAATATTTTTGAAAACTTACTGACATAAAAGTGCTGTCCAATCAGCAGATTTTGGCTCTTAAGAGGTAGAAGAATATGGGAATATTCCTTGACTGATCATGCCTGGTGAGGATGCCACAGGGGGAAGGGAACAGCTGAGGTTACCGAGTTGTCAGGAAGGAGTGTTTAGAGGATGAAAACCAGAAAACCATGAGAAAGCAGACTTCATTTTTTGTTTCTGCTCACCAGACAAGTTGCTTTATGTGTCTGATCTGAGGCAGGTGGCAGTGTGCTGGTTTTATNAAGGGGAAGGGGAAGGGTCACAACAGGATTATCAAAATGGAGAGAAAAAATGAAGCAAGTCCAGGTAAGAGGAACAGGAAAGAGGAGAAGATCTCAATGATTAACAGCATCATGACAAAAGGCTTTGACAAGATCCCTCACTAAAGGCTTCTAAAGAAATTAAGCCGCTTGGGGACCTAGGTCAGTTTTTACAGTAGAGGAGCGTTGTTCAGAGGGATCTGTACTGGATCCTATATTCAGAAATGAACTGGAAATAAAACTTTATTAAGTTACAAGGTCTTCTCTTGTTTCTAACCTATTGATGTTAATAAAAATTATATTTTCTTGCAAGTTTGAGAAAGTGGCAATAAAATGGCAGATAAAATATGATGTTGATAGACATAAAAACAACACACAATGAGAAAATATTCTCAATTTGCATCTACAGTGTTGGGATCTGACCAAGCTGTTACCACTTACAATATGTTGCTGGAATTATGACAGACAATTCTACGAAAGCATCAGCTCAGTTCACAAAGCAATTGAATGTCAACTATTGTTGGGAAATGAGTAGAGAACAAAACTGAAAACATCATTGTTTCAGCACAGAAATCCATTACACGCTTTGAATCCTTTGTGCATTACAGGTCATTCATATAGTAAAAGTAAAATAGTGAAACAGTAAAAGTAGCAATAGTATAGAAAAATAAAAACATTTGGAATGATTTCCATAGAGCTAAACTGACTAGAGGGTTTTTTTGGTGAGCAAAAAGACCACTAGGTTTTTATAAAGGCCTATAATAGTCATGAGTGGCATGGAGACGGTGAATAGATTTGGAATACAAGAAGTAGAGGGCATCAAACAAAGCTAGCCATTGACAGGTTCAAAACAAGCAAAAAGAGGAAATTCTTAATATAGCACATAGCTGTTAATATAACACATGGTTTAACAATTAAGCTCATTGCTTCTAGATTTGGTGAATGCTAAGACGATGGGAGTTATATTATTGATTAGAAGAGCATGTCAAACCAAAAGCTACCAGCACTGTGAAATAGAGACGTTCCTTTGATAAAGGTTGCTAGAAGATGGTAGAGAACCACAGTATACTACATTACTCGTAAATGTATTTCTCCACATACTTGCTATTGGCCACTGCTTGGAGGCTAAACAGACCTTTGTTCTCAGCAAGATACTAGGTTAGATAGCCTTTGTTCTATTATTTCTGTTGTTTCTATTCTTACAGAAGATGGAGCATTTGCATCCTTTGGTTTTGGATTTTTTTTTAAATAGAACGTGACGCAACAGAATTCTTGTAATGAAATATTAATACTATATAGGGTTTTTTTTTTTTATATTTCCTTGTTATATGCATACTTCAGCAGTGAAGTACTTCAAACTGTTAAACACTTAAAATGAAAAAAGGAAAAAAAAATCAGTAAACAAGTAAAACAGCACTGGAAATTTTATGACAGTATTTTCTGGCAGCACAGCTGACATTTTTTTTCTTGTCCTGGTTAAAAACTAGAGAAGAGCAAAGATTAATTAAAATAATACAAGCTCTTAAAAAAGCTCTACTTAATTTTGGGTTTACCTTTTTACTGAATTAGAGCAATGGCAGAGTTCCAGATGTGAGGTTGCTGATCATGGCAGTTAACACGCAATTCTGCTGTTATTCTGTTAAGAGTTTGTTTGTATTCTAACCTACAGAGCATCCAACATCTCATTTAACACATGCTTATTAAATATAATTATTTTCTCTCTATATAAGTCAGACTTGTATTCAAATGTTGATTTGGTTGCTGGAAATCAACTTAAACTTCAGCTTCCAGCTGTGTTATGAACTGGGAAAAAATAGGATATGATTCTACAAATACTGACCTAACAGCTTTTAATCCTTCCACAGGAAGGATTCACCAGCGTGCATACCAGTGTGGTACACACACCAGCTATAGGTGTATAAGCTGCTGCATTCTGCTTTTGCAGTTCCACTTATAATCTATTTACAGGCTAAAAAGATAAAAAGGAATAAAAAAGACTATTTCTGAAACCACATTTTGAGAATATAATTTAGACTGATACTCAAACTGCTGTAGGTGATTATTATAGACTAGTTTGAGAAAGTTATCATCTTGTCAGGTAGACTAAGTGGTTGCTTCTATACTCCTCTTTTTCCGTGTCAAGAGTTCCACAGAAATAATCAGGTGAGGACAAACTATCCAGCTAGAAAAATTAAAAGGTTACTACCTCATGGGTCAAATTAGTCATCTGGTGACCCATTGCAGAGAATCAAGGCCTCCAGTCAGCCTTAGGGATCACAAGAATCTCGATGCCTCACCCAGTGCAGGCAGAACAAGGATAAATTGCTTTTAAGAAAGATTAAGAGCTTAGCAGAAACCTGAGGATCACCACATGCAAGAGAGTAGGGCCAGGAGCACTAAGATTCTGAAGTCACAGGTCCACTACGGTGTCTACGGCAGATGTGCCTTCATCTGCAATAACAACAGAGCTGGTGTGGCTTTTGAGGATTCCCTCTCCTTAAGCCATGTTTTTGTGGGGGGTTTTTTTGTTGGTTTTTGTTTTGTTGTGGTTGGGGTTTTTTTGGTTTTTTTTTTTTATGAGCACCATCATATGCATAATGAGCATATGGATGATCAACAGCAAACCTGAAACTATATCTACAATGCATCTGCGGCACAAAACTTTTGAGGTGATTTGTCTTATAGCATACAACTACGTGTGATACTTGCCAGTTTGGAGAGAAGTTTTCTACAGTAAATGATAAGTAATCAGACAAGATCGGTGCTTTTGTCAAGGAGCGACTTGCAGCAAGCTTTTCTGTGCTTTAACTGACTTCCAAGACACAAAGATGATTCTATCAGACTTAAAATGCAGATGAGACTTTCAAAGGGATAGCTGTAGAAACGATAGCAGGTACTCTGTTGATTATGAACTAAACACTGTTTTGACTGTTATACAGAGTACTTCCTCAACCCTGAGATAACTCAAGAAGAGGAAATAAGAAGTCCTGGAATTCTTTCTATTCCTCTGACATTCAGTGGTAGCCCCGTAGACATCCTATGCAGTTCTTAAGAAAGATACGCTGAGGAAATGACTGAATTCTAATACAGTCAGCATATGAGACAGGCTTTTACAAAACATCATTATCTTACCAGCCAGAACACTTAAACAGTTTGTGGCAAACTAATGCAATTTGTGCTGCTATATTCAGTGTTATGGTATGTTGATCTGTGTAAGCAGCTACCAGTGATACCTGCAATGCCCTGGAGCAAATGTACCCAAATGTGGAGTTTCCAAGGTACCGCAAGAAGAAACTGCTATGTTTAATCTAATTAAAATATGTTCTAATAAACAGTAAATTTGAAGAAACTGACATAAAAAGATAGTCTAGTGTAAAACCAAAACCCACTAGCTTTAAGCAAAATTCAGTATCAAGCAGCACCTAACAGGCAAGGTGTTGGCAATCTTAAATTAGCTGGAATAGCCTGTTTCTTAGCGTAACTCCCTTCCCTTGGATACTCAGCCAAATATATTTCCAACAGGGAAGAACACACCTCTTCCAAATCCTTATGGGCAGTACATACTTCAAAACCCTGTAGATTTGCAAAGACAGTCTTCATTTCTCTGTAGCTTTTTTTCTGTGGGGTGCAGATTCCCAAAGAAAATCTGAACACATCCTTCCTTCCCCACATCCACATCCTTCCTTCCCCACATCTATAAAAGGATGGATTTGACTGAGAGGTTCAACTGTTCAATTTACAGCATATATACATGCTTCTCATCAGATGTACTAATGCCTGGCTTGTTAAAGTAATAGCTAAAAACAGTCAAAGTTTTATATAACCAAAGCCTATTTTAAAAAAGCCTATTAAAAAAAAGTGTAAAGCTGAATAGAACGTCTTGCTGAATATTTACCTTTCCTTCCTTTCAGTCTCTGAAGCTGCACTTGCAATGTAGCAAATATAGTTACCTTGTATTCCTGCTGCTGAGGTCAGGCAGATTCTCCATGAAATTCAACATGATGCAAAACCAATTAGTAAGAGTGGCATATTATTTTTGTAATCACTAATAGAGACTACAACTGACTGTCAGATATGACAGAGGATAGTAATTTGTAGAGATAAATATATACAGTGGCTAAACAGGAGATAATGTAGTTGTATAAGAATTGAATTTGGTGTGTAGACTTTCTGGAATCACAGGCTGTAAAGCAGGTACAATCCACTCACCCTTTTTTCTGCCTGAATTTAATAGACTAAGTTTAGTATTATGCAGTTTACTGTGATGCAAAATCCTACCAGGGAACTTTAAAAAAATCACAGATATGCCACATGTATGTCACAAGATCTTATTTGTTATCATACCCATTTGGTATTGAATATTTTACCATAATGTGTGTGCATTTCAAGGAATACTGTATGTTGAACCTGTTGCCAGTATTGTGATGCTCATTTTTTCCTTAATTTCCAGCGTGCGTGGCATGAACAAGTTGCTGCCATCCTTGCCATCCCATGTCATTCTTCTCATTTAAGTATTCTTGAAAAGACATTTCTCTCCATGAGCATCCTTTCAATCTTCCATCTTAATCTCCAACAGCAAGAATGCTATTGGTCCATTCTTAATATCTGTCCCAAATCATTTTTGGTAATTTGATCATGGATGCTACTTAAATTGCGAACAATTTTATCCAAAGACCCCAGCAGAAAAGAAACACGCTGTTAAAACAGTTGAGTCCAAATGCTGTGATAAAATCAGGTGCACAAGCACACAATAATTAAAGTATTAGAAAAGTCTGCACTACTCTGACTTTCTATGCAAGGATCATTAATGTGTCACATGAATGAATCTTCAATTTTTTTTTCTCTTGATTCTTAAAGAAAACTTGAGTTCTAAAGATTTTCTAGCTAACTGCAGTTTTAAAACACATGTTTTCTGTCTGTTAGATAGCATTACATAAAGAAAAAGTAACTAATATCTAACCAGAAAAAGAGATGAAATTTTTGAGTTGGACATAATATTGTGACAAGCATGTATTTCCCCCTATTATGCACCCTTCTTGGTGAGCATTCATGAAATGTTAGTCACCAGAAATTAAATACGTTTTCATCATCTGATGAAGTGAAGCAAGATCTTTGTCAGGTAAACAGGTCATCGCTGCATCTATTCTGCCTGGAGTGTTTTGCAGGAAAAAGTCTAAATACAAGATTTGGAAGTATCATAATTACAGGAGGAAGAAGTAAATAGAACGAAGCTCAAGGAGACCTTGCATGTCTGTTAAATGACTGCTGTTTGTGTCTTTGTGTTACTGGTTAAGTAGCATCTGCTAAATGTGAAATTGAGAATTTGGAGCATAATGATTAAAATTCTGGATGAAATTTGCATACACAAAGCAGTACTTTATATTGTGCTGCCTGCAGGCATGTAGACATGAGTACGAAGGAAAAAGGTGAGTTGATTTGGAATTCCCTATCACTACGAAAACCCCTAGTTTGTTCCTGCATAGCTGTTGCCCAACTGGGATTTTGCTAACTTCATAACTGTAGGAAGCCAAGAAGATCCAGTCATGAACTAATGTCCAGGCGAACCATTATACTTCTGCACTATCAGCACTCTCACTTAACTAGTCTTATCCCATCCACGTAAACAAAAGCCACAACAAATCTCTGATTTGTGGGAAAGAATAGGCATAAATCAGTCTGGTTTACGTGAATCAACTTTGGGTGTTTTTTTGCTGCTGTTAGAAGAGAAAGCATAACTGTTATATAGTTGCTGAAATACTGTTGGTAACGTGGGAATATGCCTTACCAAATAAACTTTGAGAAGTACACCTGCCATTAGATTTACTTATTTTGGGGCTTTGTTTTTGTTTTTTATATGGCAGCAGTGTAATATTTGTTGTCAGTTAAGCAGCTTCCCTCAGGAGAAGTCCACGGTCAGCAAAGCAATGAAGCATTTGTGTGCAGCTGGAAGTCCGACAGCTCTGACCCAGCCGGCAGACACACACATTCCCCTATTCCTTGGTATCAGACAGCTCTATGCACTGCCAGTGCCGATGCTTCCACCCACTGCCAATCAGCTGTTACAAGTCCCTGTGTTTCCCTACTGACCGAGGTAACTCTGGCACTTCAGTAGGTCTCCAAATCACCGTGTTGACATCAAGGGCTCAGATTTTAAGCATTGTGCTCCCCACAGTTAGAGATGCCACAACGGTGTCTCCAGTACTGGGCTTTGTCATCTTTTCTGACATAAGACTTCTTAAGCGTTGTGAAAATCTGCAACGTCCTTAGAATTCACAAGAGAAAATGAACTCAGATTCCAATTCTTCCCATGTGCAGGGTCCAAATGGAAAGGAGAAGACAGAACTTTGACATAAAGAGTACACTGAGCATATTGCGGTCACTGGACTTTGCTATTCTCTGTACTTAATGTGGTTTCGATGCAAAAAATGCCCCTGCCCGGCAGGATAAACATGCTGACTCCCATACCCAATCCATCTAGCACAGTGAAGTCAACAATATATACTTCGTGAATATTAATACTGAAAACACCCATACACAACAAGAAGAGAGCAGTAGATGGCTTCTCTAGGGAATCAGACCTCAGTACAGACCTTTTGCAACAAAGAGATCACAGAACTATTTACCCTAGGACTGTGGGTTTTGTTGTTATCATTTTACGTGTTGCGTGTTTTTTTTTTTTTTCACTTCTATGTCTCCTGTGCCTTTATGTAACAGAAAATTACTTAAAAGCACCTTATATTCTTAATTCTGAATGCTAAAAAGCTCAGCAGCATAAAAGTATACCATTGCCTCAAGTTTTTTGTTATCTTATAATTCCTTTTAATTGCCCCTGTGCTTTCCCGCTTTTCAGGATTTATGGACTTGGCCTCACTGACTAGCTTTAAAGAATTTAGTACTTTATATGTTAATATCCCTACATAAAAGAGATATGAAAGAAAATGATCTGCCAAAAATCAATATATATTCCATATATTAAATATCTAGAAAGATATTGAAAGTGGTATCGAATGGGGAAGTTACTTAAAAATGAAAAAAACTTGTATAATTGCCAAGTACTAAATGAGAAAGGAGAAACTTAAACCTACATTAAGACTCACAGAAAAAAGAAAATGGGAGAGAAGCTTGGGCTGTACTCGGTCAAATTATAAATGTTGGATGAAAAAAACCACCTTTTATGACTACCTTTGAAAACAGAAAATATCAGTAATACTAAAATACAGTAAAATTCTGCTAACTGTCCCCAAATTTTTTCTGAAGATGTCATCCCTGAAACTCAGATCTGGCTGTAACATCTGGACATTTAATTAGAAGTTGTACTCTTAACATGAAATAAGGTACTATACTGTCAGTTGTATCTCTTAGGAATCAAGTGTATGAACAATGACAAAAATTAAAGTAAACAGAGTTTTCATTAGAAGAGGGTTGAGTAATGAGGAGTATGAAGAGTAGCTCCAACCAGCCTAAAGCCACCCAGCATACAACAGTGTCTTTCCTACTCCAGAAAGTTTGCTTATAAATGTCAGATTAGCATGCATATCCTAACATTTAGATGAGCAACACAATTTATCTTTTAACTTTTGTGGCCTGAAAACTCTCAAGATCATCTCTTTAAATGAATTGCAAGTATGAGATGTTACTCCAGGAAACACAGAGAAGACAGTACTTCCACCCCACTTTGTGAGAGAAAGGTATTAGAACACTTTCACAATTCTAATCCATTGGTAAAATATTTAACAAGAATTAAGCTGCAGGTTCGTACTACCATGGTCATCTGAAGAAAAGCAGAAATCGAGTGGAATTCCTCTGTAAGACAGCTGCTGTGAGAATTTCTGGAATCTGTCTGTGCAACCTTAAAATTTTTTATCTCGCCACAAAAAGCTCTAAAGTAATAACAGTGTTAAAATTTTAAGGATTATACATTGGTATCAGAGGCTTGTCTGAAAATTCTGGAATTGCTTCTTTTAGCTAACTATCTGTGTTGGAGTTACAGAAGTTCAGTCCAACTATTGAGTTTTTAAATGGTTGAGAGGTACTCTTACAAAAATGCATCTCCATCTACCTTACCTGCTCAGTAATCTGTGAACTTCAGTTATTATTTCAGACTAAGAAATACTGTAGGCTACCTGGAAAAAAAGAGATGGGTACACTCTCTAACCTTGATAAACATGATTAGTAAGAAAAATATTACCAAATAAGAGCACAGGATTTTTTCCCCTATTGAGATTAGAAATTCAAACCTTTTTTCTGGAAAAATTGTGCATTTAGATTGATCATAATGCTTTTTCAATGTAATTATGGCAAACCCTCTTAAATAGCAATTAAACAATAAAGATGAGATTTAAAAGCAGATTTAAAATCTGATTTAAATTGTTATTAAGGGGAATTGCTAACCTATTCAATTTCTGAGTCTGAATAAATTGCTGGTTTGTAATTCCAATCTCATTTGCTTTTTGCTTACCTGAATGATAGACTGAAATATCCTTTAAATGTATTGAGCTGCCTTTTTATCAAAGTACGTGGAAAGTCACTATATTTATTCTCTGATATTATTCAGAATAGGAGTCTACATTTTCAAAAATGACAGGTTTGATTCTTATTTTCTTTTTCCCCTAAAGCTTATCTTAATCAGTTTTAATCTATTTATTTGATTGATAGTATAACTGGGAAGAGATAAATAATATTGTTTTAAGAAGGAATTCAGCCTCTCAGTCTCTTTTAATAAGAAAATTTATCTTCTGTAGAAATAGAAAACATTTTAATTCTTATCAAGGAAGTGACTTGGAGTGGAAAAAAAAAAAGCCAGGTAACTAAAAGCCTGAGGTTCAACAAAATTACTATCTTTGAAACACCCCCAAAATCAGAAACCGTTAATGCTATGATTACAAATTTAATTAAAATAACATAATGAAACATATAGCTGGAGGTAATGTAGGAATAACACAGAGTTTCTGATTTAGCATTCCAGAGAACCAGAGAGATGCAAAGACTAGAAATAATACTCTTATTTATTCTAAAAATCTTTGGCATTGAGAAAGGGCCACTTTTCTGTTTTCACCTGTGGACTAGATGATTGGTTCATTTTGTATGAGGGGATAAAGTTAAGGAGCTGGGGATGTGAAAATGTAACATTCACAAAATTTTAATTTGATAAACTCTTTAGTTTATCTTTCTATGGCAGAATGATAAGAAAAATTAACATAGTCCAGCAGAGTGCAGGTCAATGAATTCGTTCTTGCAATGGGAAAATGAAACAGTTTGTTCATAAAATATATGCCTTCCCCAAGGCAAGTGGTAAGAATAATAATAATAAATTCTTTGGTCTGAGAATTTCATTAGAAAGAGAAGGGTGCATTTATCTGAAGAGTACATAGGGAAAGAAAAATCATGAAAACTTTTATATTCATAGCAAATGACCAGGAGGGCGTCATGGCCAGAAGAACAATATGCAAGAACAACTTGGATTTAAGATGAAGAACTTGCAGAAAGAAAGTTAATATTTGTGTTAATATTTGTATTAATATTTGAACAGTAAATTCAATTTCAGGGATTTTGAAGTAGGAATTAATTTAATGTTAGAGTTAAGAGCCATATAAAGCAACCCAAGCTTGTCTTTAAACCAGTGATCAGAAGAAAGGCACTCTGAGGTATTAGGAAAGAGAAGAGATCCTGTTAGCTGTAAATACGTTATAAAAAGAAAAAACAAAGGGGAACGTTTGATTTGGTCTATGGCTATGATATTTTAAAAGGATCTAGTTTTTCGTGTACGTGAAGCACTTACTTATGCTTTATTTGTGTTCATGTATTATAAGCTGATGGTGTCCAGGTCTGCGTTTGCCATTGGCTTCTCTTTTGACTGTGCTTGTTTGGGGAACAGGAGGAAGCAAGGAGGTTATCCTAAACTTCTTCAAACTTCCTTGTTATACTAGTGATTACTGTATCTTACTTGACGATTCAGTTTTAAATGCAGCTTTTAGCATGGAGATTAATAGTACAGAGATCAGTACAGCAAACGATCTAATTGAAGTTGAATGAACAAAATACAAGGAAGGGTCAGAATCATTCAATTTCCAGTACATCATCCTTTGTTGCTGTTTGAGAAATAAAACAATCCCAGGCCACAGCCTTCACAAGGAAACAATCCAAATCCTCAAAACCACAGACAATTAATGAAAGAAAACATTAGAAGAGGACTATAGTGTAATCCTTGTCTATATGAATACCAGGCATCCTCTTTGCAAATATATGAAATTATGACACGAAATCCCACAAAATTGTATAGATTGTAAAAAAAATCAATCCATTCTGTGAGATGTTTTTGCACATCTCAGTCAATTAGGTTTTGTGAGGACCAAAAAAACCCCAACATAAAAATAGAACTTTTGAAGCTGGAGAGATTTCAGAGCACTATGTGTTGACCCACCAGCTGCTTCTGTTACGCAGCCAAACTTGACTGGGATCCACATTCTCTAGAGGAAGCTCTGAAAACAATAGCGTAAGTTTAATTGCTTCCCTGTTTTTTTCCCTCCTCTCACACACAAAGGAGGAAGATCAAATGGTACATTTTAACGAGAACTGGAGTATCTCTTGATACACATTTATAACTTACTAGAATTGAAATAGTTCTGAGTAAAGGTATAGAGCAGTGTCTGATTGAAAACAGTAACCAAATTCCACTGGCTGGTGGAATTCCACCGGTCAGCTGACCTTTATACTTCAGATCTTCTCTAGATTTTCTAGTCTAGAAGATAAACCTAAACGAGTAGAATTGGAAGGACTTCTTCTCATATCCAGTGTTTTGATACGAACTTGTGAAACAGTTAAAAAACCTAGCACGTATCTCCTTCTTTAACTTTTGCACCATTTAAAAAAAAACCAACTAAACAAAAAAAAAAACCACCACCACCACCACCCCCCGAAGTCAGTATTTGGTACTTGCAACTGTGTTATGTTGGGGAATTTCTGAAGACGATACAGACATAAGATTTAAAGAAAGCAATTAGTGACATGAAGGTGCAGTAACTTTTCAGCTGCCATTTTCATACATGATTTATACGTTGCCCACTAGCCAGATGATGGATCAATCAAACTATCTTAGCCTGAAGCACGAAAAAGTGGAATGGGTGTATGTCCCCTGGCTTAGAGCTTTCCCCGGGGTAACTTTGAGAGTGTTTTCTACACTCTTAACAAAAGGTAAAGGGCGGGGGGGGGAAAGTACCTTATATAAAGACAGAATTAAAAAAAAAAAAATCAGTTGAAAGAGAAACATTTTAATTTTTGTAAATGTTTTGTAAACTTACTGAAAGAATCATATTTAAAATTAAGGCACTAGAACTCAGAATTGAAGTAAACAGCAGTTTTACCTCTAAACATAAGCACCAGTCTGTTGTGGTAGGATTGTTTAAATGCCATGTTTCTGATCTTGTTTGATTATTTTTCAGGCTGTAAGGTACCGATTTGAAAATGGAAGAAAAACTAGCTTGTTTGTGGTAGGGAAATACAGCGATTGAAGTCTGGCACCAACAAACCTCAGCACGACCTATTGAAATTACCAAAAAGAAAAAGGACTCGGGGCGAGTGGGGGGGTGGGTGGGGAAGGATGTAGAGAGGAAGATGGAAAAAGTCATATTAGCACAAAACTTTCTTCTATTCCCTCTGGGAATAAAGTTTTCTAAACTTACATACTGCAAAACAGAAATCATGCCAGGTAAGGTCATTTACTTAGGTTAGAGGAGACAAATAGTTTCATGCTAACAAGCATGCACATGTACTCCTATTTGTTGAATATCAAAGCACCCAGCAGAGAATGTCAAGAAGGGACAAAGTTGATTGTCTCCCATAAAAGTGTCTACAGCGAAAAGCCGTGCAAATTTCAGGTAAAAAGAAAAACTCTTGACACGGTGAGGCTTCTAACAACACAAGTCCAATCCAAACCTCAGGCTTATAAATCAAGAGAGTGGAAAATATTCGCATCTGTTTCTGGAAGGAAGAGCTGTTCTGCACATCCAGTGACTATCAAAGTCCCATGGAGAAGAACTGATTGAACAAGAAACTTTTCCCCATTTAGATCAAAGCTAAAAACAGCAGTTCAAAAAAATAACTTAAAAAAAACAAAAAACAAAAAACCCCTAATGCAATGGACAACATACCAACAGAACTGCTAAAAGCATCAAATGAAAATCAATCCTTGTTTTCCACACGATCTCTAAGAGTCTGGATCCATAAAGCAAAGCATTAATATCATGCAATTTTTGGTGCAAAGATATGTTATGCTCTTTTGCTATACCATGCTTCTATGACAGTAAAAATGCTTCTACTACAGTAAAAAAAATGCATAGGGAAAAATTCTGCAGTTCTGTCAAAACATGCATTGAAGCTAGAGTTTGTGTCTTATAAGCAAAGGGAAAAGATGTTCATTACCAGATGTCTTCATTTAGATTCATTTTTTTAATGTGATGTAACTTTAATTAGAAAGAGTCTTCTTTAATGAATTTAAAGATCGACTATGCAGCAGTGAGATTGTTTTGGACTTATATCAAATGCAGATTTAGCAGCTTCCTTGTATCTTTGGGGATTGTGAAATTTTAAACTAGTCTGAAATTTCTTTAGAAGTCTTTAAGTGTATTTTGGTAACATTATTAATAGAGTGTCTCTAATTACTGGGTGCTTTCAGAATAATTATGGAAATGTTCCTGGTACACAGTATTCATTTCTTCCAGTACTTATACGTTTGTGCCCTGATGCATAACATATTGCAATGCTACCCACAAATGCAACCAGAGGCGGGCTGAAAACATGTATGTTTTACAGACAGAGAAGATGAATGACGAGGTTTAACTGTATGCTTTCTTCAGCTTAGAAACAATATCCAACCTATGCAATTGCTGTGTTTATTTCTACAGGAGTCTCCATTAAACTTTACTATCCTTCTCAGTATCTGCTGCTGGAAGATGTAGCAAAGGTTCATCCACGTTTAATAAGTAGAATTTAGCAATAGTACAATACAGTACTAGTTCCTGTAGAGAAGGTCCCCTGATGGGAATGACCCAAGGGCTGAGCATTGTGCACTGGCACTTCAGGTGGACACTGATAGAATAAACACCACAGAACAGAGTGGCAATGCAGGCTGCCAGAGTAGCAGTTGAGAATTTTGAAAATAAACAAACAATCAATCAATAATAATAATAATAGTATTTCATAAAATTCCAGAAAAGTAATTGATTTAGTAAAAAAAATATATTTTGAACATTCTTGTCAGCTCTGCTTAACAGTTTTATTAGTTTGAACTCTGATTTGCAGAGCTGACTTCTTTTTTTGTCCGTATCTAGAGGTACAGCAGTACAGATTCCCCTCTGCTCTGAAGACAATCTGATATTTTACAGAACCACTTTTAGCCCAACGCCCAAATCAATTGTTATGATCTATAAAAACAAGAATATCTCCTTATCTTTGGAAGAGTTTAATTAATAGGAAATGTTACATTTTAAAAAGATAATATATAATTAATAACTCCAGCAGAAGTGGACAAAGAAGAAAGAGACAGCAGTCTTTGTACATCCTTAAAAGCATTTAACACGCTATTTATCTAAAATTAACGATCAAATTGTGTAGTAATAAGTGGGAGAAAAGCTCAAATGATAGCGCTGACTGTATTTTTATTCTTTCATTCTCTCAATGAAAGATTGTTTCACTGGCTCTCTATGGCTTCTTGCTATGTCTAAATTATTTTTTTTAATTAAGAGCTACACTGACATGCTGAAGAAATATGTTTGTCAAGGATTCTTTTCTTGCTGTTCCTAAGTACCTTGGCAAAGAACAAATTATTGATACATAAAAGATTCATAAATTTAAGATATCTTGTCCAGGGAAAGTATTTAGAGGGGAAAAAGCATGGAAGATGAACTGTTTTCCCTTTAACGAACATCCCAATTGTTCAAAGATTCCAGATTTAGAAAAGATTCTGTAGAACTACAAGATGCCTTTTGGGCTACCAACAAATTACAGAGGTGTATTCACAGTGAGGATAAGAAAACCAACATTATGTTGACCCCTCAGCCTTACTGTGCCATATCCCTTGTATGTAGTTGTGAGAATACTTTAGCAACAATTGTCTAATTTTTGAAGTAATTTGCTAGCGGAATAAATATGCAAGCAGTTTCTTCAGACTGCTTTGAACAAAGACCCTGAAGATGTTTGTTCTCAGTATGGATTGGCAGAATATTACACACAGAACAGAAATCAAACAGAAAAAAAATATGGTTAAGTCTGGCATTTCAAGTGGCATATTGGTTGTGCAGGCTTGAAAAGAGCAAGTCTCCTTCTCTCTCTTGTGATCTAAGGATGATATAAGCCAAGGCTAGATATAAGATAAACATCACCTGGAAAAGAAGCCAAGTTGTACCTATATTTATTGCTTACAAATGAGTGAGGAATTTCCCAAGTGGGAATGATTTTGGTTTTTTTCATTGCAAGATACCTGTGGACAGTTCTGTATCAGGTGAAGATGTCAGTTTAGAAGTAGTATTCGCACTCTTAAAGACCGTCAACAGATAGTAGCCAATTGCATTATTCCAAAGACCCATTTGTTGGTAAGAGGTAAATGGGACATTTCGATATAGATTTCAGAGTTTTCAGTGATAGGTTGAAAAAAAATTATCAATCTCATTTGTATTTTTTTTCCCTTTCTTTTAAATAGAAGGTTTCATTGCCTCAGCCTGTCGACAAGGCAAGAAAAGTCATTTTAAAAAACCTAGGGGGAACGTTTAGAAAATTTGCAACACAGCCAGTCTGAAATCATGCAATTAATTTGCCTGTGGTTCTTTATGCACGCAAAGTTGAAGGCAGATTTATCAAAATTTTGTGATTTAGTAAGTTTAAAACAAAAATTATTTGGATTATTTATTGCCAACACTGATTAAATCTGACTATTGCACTTTCAGGATGAAGACTAAAGATTTAAGAGAGGCATAAACACAGAACTCTCACAACTCCATTAAAAAAAAAATACCAACACCCAGCAACAACAACAAAACCAAAACAATAACAAACAAAAAAACCCACCAAAAAATTCCAACCACTGTCTCTCATTCCACTCACAAAATTTACTATTATCAATGATGTGAGATTTTACACTCCAGTAGTATGTTGCTTAGACTGATTTATTTATTCTATGGAATGTTTAATATTTTGATCTGGATATAGCAATTTAAGTTTCTCTCTAGTTTGTTTGTTTGGGGGGGTTGTGGGGTACAAAGTACAAAGACCCTGACACTCTCTCCAAGCATCTCTGCAATGGCGAGGACAAAATCAGTGCCGCAGGCTGGGATCAAATGAACCGGCAGTTTCTTGGTTCAGATTTCATCTCTGCCCCTCTCTGCACATGAGGGTGACACTGCCTGCAATTCCCTATCACGTAACTAGGAGGAGGTAATGACAACCTATTTTAGGCATCACGGTATTTTTCTACACCTTTTAGAGACATTTGGGTTACTAGAAATGTAGCGTTCTTGGAGAATTCAGATTTTCTACTTCAGGAAACAAAGCCACCACTTGAATTTAAGTCACAAATAATATTAATTCAATATTGTACCCCAAATTTTTCACTGAAGTAGCATTTTCAGATGTGGAAGTTGTTCATATTCTATTTCAGCAATACTGTGTTAAGGAAGGGTTTGCTTTACATATAGTGAACTTACACCTTCTAAGATAAAGGAATGTTAACTCTCAGATTTTATTATTGAGAAAAGTTTAAAGTAAAATCCACTTTGGAATAATTAGTATGATCATTTAATGGCTAAATCCTACTGGTTTAGCCTGAATAATTATTAATCATTTAGCTTAGTTCTTAGCACTTCTCAATAAGAGAACTATAGAGAAAGAAGCCGGAGAGAGATCATTCTCCTTTTGAAATGCAATATTTTGTGCATATCATCTGACTTGTTTTTGTGCCTCCTCTTTTCTATCACCTCACCTGTTTACTTCTATTTCTTTCATTTTATTTGCACCCTGACTTCCACATTCCTTTTTTCTTAAGTTTCCTGGGTATTGCCCCAGCCCTTCCTTCACAGGTCTCATTAAGAGTTCAGCTGGAGGCTATACCATTCCTTAGTGCCTCCATTAGCAGCAACATGCCTAGAGGGATAAGAAGATAGCAAAAAAGTAGTTTCTTCAGGCTAAGCCAATCAGTGTCAGAAGTATTTTAGCCTAAAGATCTATCATAATTTATCCACATTCTAATTCTAACCTATTATTAATAAATTATATTAATTTATACAGCAAGGTCATTTTCACAGAAGCGTTTCCCAACTCACATGAAACATGGCACTATGATTCTCGGTCGGTACCATTATCTCTACATACATGAATTGCTGAATAAATCTCTTGGACTTTGGAAAGCTGCTTCCTCCCCTCAAGCACAAATAAAGAAAATACTTTCAATACAGACAAAACAGGACAATGAAGTCAAAAAACCAAAAACCACAAACCACCCTCCAAGGATCTGATCAAGAACAAAGTGAAGCCAGGAGGATTTTCTTTCTGAAAGATTAATTTTATAACTTGCTTTCTTAAAGGAGACAGAAGCACTGGTATTCCACAGGCCTCAAATCCAAGTATATGGGGAGGCAAAGTGGANGGGGGAAAAAGGGGGTGGGGGGAGACAGAGAGAGTGCGCATGCACATAGGTAAGGAATGGATTATCCAAAATCAGATTTAGCAAACATAATTTTCAGGGTTTTTTTCCCCCTTCAGTATTTTATTTTAATTGCATTTGTTAGTCTACAACTTCAGGAACATACCACCACTCAGAAGACAGAGGTCTGCTACTTTGGCCAATACTGGATACCACAAGGACATTTAAACTGCCAGTTCCAAAACCACACAAGCTTCATTCCAGCCATGATTTACTCTACCTGACATTCTTACGTTGGTATACTGTTGATGCAATCCATAAACGCAGTCCTAAATTTCTTTTTTTGGGGTCTGTCTGTTTAGCTCAGTTTGTGACAGCTCCGGTGTTCAACTTACTGTATTTATGTAAGATTTGGGGCAGAGGAGGGAGACGCTCTCATTTTTCAGGAAATACTATCAAAGTTTGCTGTGTTATAAACAAAAGATGGAAGATAAGTACATTAACAAGAATTGCAAATTCTTTCTTGATACATCCCTCAAGACAGTTTATTTTACTTTGTCACCAAGTTAAATGAGTTCAAAACCTTAATCTAGTAGTTTATAAAGCAGAATTATAAAAATGGATTTAGAATTTCAATTCAGTAACAAAATGTAGGCAGAGTCAAACCTAAAAAAGCTTAGCTAAAAGTCTTCTTTTTGTCTGCTTAGTCCTCTTTTCCCAGTTTTTCTTATTTCTAACCTTACTACAGCACCAGTATCAGCAGTTAATATTGATTTGAAATTTTCCTCAAAGGTGCAACAAAGTTTAATTGATTATTTAAAAGCAGATACAGGTACTCAGAAAAAAGGTGTTATAGGAGACAAAAGCACATGAGAAATCCAACTTCCTTATGGTTTCATCAAAACAGTCAGGAAATGCACAAGTCTGATACGTTCTTTAATTAACTTCAGTGAACTCAGTGGAATTACATACGTGGAGATTTTCATCCCCCTTTGTATAAGTATCACTTATTTGATACTAAGGGATTACACTCACTTTTTAAGCATAGTAACCTAGGTAAAATCCTTCACCAAAATTAAAAATTCCTAAAAAATGGAAATAAATTCCTGTTGTTCGTGGGACCTGCACTTTTTCCCCTTCATGTATGTGCTCTGAACCAAAAGCTTTAATATAAATATATATTACTGAAATAAAACAGCCTTAGAATATCATTTTATACAGTTTATCTTTCTCTATACCACCTTACATTTATGAGACTATCTGCAAATTCTGGCAGTGGCTTTTTTCCACTCAAATATTTTATCCCCTTTTGCTTTTGGCAACTAGGCCAAAAGCAGATCTGTTCAAGGTCTCAGTTGAACCTCTCCTCCCAGACTCTTAATTTAAAATTACTTTTTTTCCACATTAAAATCCATATGATGTGGGTCACAGGAATGTTACAGAATGCTTCTACACACACACACGTCTTTATGAGATCAGAATGCTCTCCTTTTTGAAGGATTTACAAGAACTGTGTTCAGCAGGAATCGCATCGTTAAAGGGATGGTTGTACAAAACCACCTTCACAGTCCTCTAATTGCAAAACAACTTTCAAAATACATTGGCAAAACCAGCCCCATTGGGAGCACTGTTCTGATGGAGGAATCTGCCCGATACTCATTCTACTTCTGTTTTTACACCTTTTATATAGAAAGAGGAGCTAGTTAAAACTCTACAATTAGAAGAAAGACAAAAATCACTTCTTGCTTTGCTCAGTAGATTTCTACAGTATAAACACTAGAGGAATAATGACATTAAAGCTTGCCTCTATTGACCAACATTCCTCATTATAAAATCCTTTGTATTAAATAATTTTTTTTTACCATTAAACCGAAACATTCTGTGTCAGTTTTTCACTTTGAGCTTCAGGAAGAATTTCTAGTCAAAGCAGTTAATCTGCTACAGAATGAGTCTATGTCAAGATTTTTCCTGAATTTAAAAAAAAAAACAAACCAAAAAACACACAGACAAAAAACAAACACCAAAGAAACCCCACCAAAACCACAAACAAACACCCAAAGAAAACAACCAAAAAACCCTTAAAAAAAAAAAATCCAAACTTCGGAAATAACAGAATTCAACCAAAAAAATGGACCAAGTTATAAATCTTATGAAAATGATTGGTTGTATTCATTCAGGAGAGTCTTGACAGCCCTTTGAAATTACCAACGAACTCAGGCCACACCTGGAATTTCATTGAAGATGTGATTTTCGCTGAGCATCGTAGAGCCGAGAACTGCATGGTAACCTCCACTACGGGCTAAAGACTTGCCCAGGTTGATGGTGCAGCTAACGACAGTAAACTCTCTCACTTATGTTCTGAAGATTGCCAGGCATCATAAACGAGTAATCTGCCTAATTTAAATGCTACGTGAATGGAAAAGAAACTAAGTAGATAGGAACAAGGTTCCTAGAGAGCTGGTAGGATCGCCAAGATGAAAAGAACACTTGGAAGAAAAAAGCTAGGAGATGCAGGTTGAGAGAATACACTATTTTTCAACTGCAATATTTGCCCATTCTCAGAAATGTATGCAATTCTCCACTGGAAAAGCATATTCTTTTAGGATTGATCTAAACTGGGAATCACAACCTGCTGTTGTTGATCATTTGCTCTCTTTTAAGTGACTGATGTGGTTTAGCCTGTTTCGTACTTGCTCATAACTTACATAATGCCAATCTGAAAAAAAAACCAACCACAAATAGATGGTATTAAAAACATTAAGTTTGCAAAACACATCCTTGGAACTGGAAAGTATAGTATTACACCATCACATGCTTTCCCCCCGCTCCCTCTCCATATGAATTCTGTCCCCTTTGGTCATTTACTGCATAAGGTAGACCTGCTCTAGGCTTGAATTACTTGTTCATTTTGCGTCTTAGATTTCCATTTCATTTGTAGAACAAGTTGGAAGACATACAGTAAATGGGGGAAAAAAAGCAATCAGATGGTTATAGTACTTGAGAATGGCTCTGGAAAACTGGATTCTGTGAGACTTCTAAAGTGAACTTCTTCATAGGAAATCAGTATTTTTGCTTTCTATGAAAACTCAGAGCATTGATCTAAATATAAAAAATCCAAGTTTTCTGAAATTAGACAAAGCTTTTGACCTCAATGTCTTTGTTTTTTACCTTCTCATCTGTGAAATGGAAATAGTATCCTTCCATCTCATAGGAGCATTATAAAAGTGCATAAATCAAATTGATGTTTGAAAAGCACCTATACATTGTATTGATGAGAACTGCGTAATGGACAATGAAGCGATCAACAGTTCTTTCCTTAGATCAAAGCCCTAGTGGTATCTAGTAAGCCAGTCAGATGGAGGTGCCAACAATTAACAATAAGGATTCAATGAAATATTGAATCTCTGTTCATTGGGTTAATTACATTATCTTGGTGTACAGGACAAAGCATGGGGCTTCTGTTAAAAATAGCATACGTTTGTGTAATTACACTGTATCAGAATCCACTCACATAAGGAAGCTCAAATAAGGTTGTACTGGCAACATTAATTTTGCTATGTAATAACTTTTAAGTGCTTGCCTTTGCAACCTTTAATTAGATATTCCTTTTTTTTTTTCCTGGGCATATTTAATCCAAAATTACAATTACCTTCAGTAATTACCGACCTTTTTTTTCTGGAATTTAAGCAGCATCCATTTACTATTCAACAACTGTGATCTTCTCAAATGCATTTCATTTGTATTCTCTCTTGAACAAAATCAGCAGTACACCATTCTAGCTTAATTACCTAAAAGGTGTTTGCACTGCAAATAGTTTTCCTCTCTCCTCACATTTTTCTTCTGGTGGCACTGGACATGTGCACAGAGCAGTAGAAACAATTGATTAACACCGTGATAGTTTCTAACAAGATATAATCAGGCAGAGATACTGTAACAGTGAGATACTGCCTTCCACCCAACAAACCCAATGTCATGCTGCCCAAGAACAGGCAGCATGAAATAAAGCTGGGCATTTCTTTGGAAAATATGTAGTCTTATATATTGCTGACAGAACACAAGTGTTCTGTATCTGAACAGTACTGTTCTCATGAACATGCACATAACATTTTCACACAAAAGAAAAGCACGCATTCCTAAGTAGGCAAATCAAGTTCATGATGCATAACACCACTTAAATCCTCACTATGCCCTAGTTGTCCACAATTTATTTGGGAAACTTAGATCATCTGTCACCTCACACTTAGAGAGTGCAATTTATTTTCCACAAAATTAAAGAAGCAAGGGAAAGAAAATGAGTCATTATGTTTCCAGTCCTTTAGTACCAGAGCTACCTCACTCTACTTCAGCGGTTCTGAACTATTGAATAGATTTTATCAGCAGTACGCAATGATGGCTTCCTATGGATCTGGTTTTCCATATACCACTCTGTAAAAATGCAGTATACATCAATCATATTGCCTTTAACCCTCAGCCCGCCTGCATCCTGTGCTAAGGAAAGGGAGATTTATAGGAATAATGGAGAAGGGAGACTGAGCCAGCTCGGCATTGTGGGATTTTGCAGTGTTAGAGAGTTTGGGGTAGTTCTGTGTGCCTACTTGCTTTCCTCAACATTTCAGTTAAGATCTTTATTCTTAGATAACATAAAATATGTATATAATATTATTTGCTCTGAAAAGCATGAAGATTTTAATCACAACATTATATAACTTTATGAAGGCATAGGAGTTATTGTTTTTAATTAATGCCCTAAAGTGCAGTTCATTTTTCTTCAGCATGTCACAGGGAAAGTCTGCCATGGAGCATGTAACTTGCTAAGGAATAAAACCTTCCTTGGCGTTACCACATCTATTCCATGCAGCATTCTGAAAACATTTTTGCACTATTCCCTGCAAATTATAGACTATCCACATTAAGTGAAGCTGTATTTCACAATACCATAAATAAACAGAGAGAGCGGTGGATGGCTTGATTAAGAGGCATTCAAATTGTGATTCCCAAGTTGTGATTCAAGTTGTGATACCCAATAGGTTGGTTAAATGCGCAGATCACGGGTACCAACAATAGCAAATGCAGTAGGAGGAATGCACTAGAGGCAAGACTTGAGCTGTGAGGTAGGAGGCACTGCTATTACCACGAGCATATCCAAATGTAGAAGCAGAGGGGTAGATTGTAGGTGACCAAAGAGAAGGTACAGATAAGATAGGGCAGCACTGTGGAAATTTTTGGAATATAAGGCATCTGTATAGGATAAACTGGCTTCATACAAACCCAATTAGAGCAAAGCTTCTGGCACTTCAAACTGCAGACCAAGGTGGGGGTGGTAATTACTCAAAGACCAGAAGATGTATGAAAATGGGCTCTTGCATGTACCAGGCCACTAGAAAATTCTCATCTAAGAGTTCATGAGGAACTGCTGATGTAAATTTGGAACAATTTCAGTACAGTAGCAAAGTTGGATTTTGATCCTGCTTAGTCAGTAAGACAATTTAAATATCCGTTAATAAAGCAATAGGAGTATAAATAGATTATAAAACTGGAAGGAAATTTCACATTAAAGAAAAATCTAAATAGTATCCTTGGGAGGGGTGCTATTCAAGTTACAGTGAACAGATGTATGTATAAAGGGGGTTGGTTTTCGTTTGGTTTTTTTAATTACAAAGAATATAATTGCATGTTTCAGAAACTCCAAGAATAATTATTGCCATTTCACATCTTTGATACTTGCTTTTTTTTCAGTAGCTGAAATTTACTTATGTGCAAATTTTGATTCACAGTAATCCTTATATCAACTCACCAATTCACTAATCTACTGTTGACCAAGAACCAGATGTTTCCACTTTGAATTATTCTGGACGCAACTCTCTCTGCTCCACCAAACAATTTAGTGTTTTATGCTCTGAGGTATTTTGCTCTTCAATTAACATTAGGGCTTGGGGTATAGGTATAGACAAAGAGTACAACAGCGAGAAAGATCAGAGCTTAGCTACAAAACCAAGAAATGCTAAAGACAGTTCTGTAATCTCACAGAAAGCTTTATAACACATGGCTTTCCTCATATGCTATGACAAGAGATACTGACTCAACAGATAGCGGCCCTCCCTCTGGAACAGCAATTATTCACCGTGAATAAGTCTGGTGTAAAAGTCTCTTCTCCCCAGCAATTACATGCCATGTGTTTATTGACATGTCCTCCTCATCCTGGAGGTGGGGTGGAGCAAGTCAGACTTCTTATGGCTTTTGAATAGGTAATGGGCCAAATTAGATACGCACAGTACTATTGCTTCTGGTTTAATCCATCCATGGATAATTTGTGGACTTTCCACGAAAGCGAAGAGCCAGAGCTTGACGGCAGAAGGTGAGCTCTCATATAGACATGGAAGAGACTAAAGATGGAGCTAACAGCAACTACAATAGTGATTTGTAGTCATAATATGGAAGAAGAAAAGAAGATTAAGTTCTGCAGAACAAAATTGATGGATCTTAGATCTATAAAATGTAGGACTCCATACATACAATTTGAAGATAGTTTTCTGTCACATACTTTAAGTAGTGTGGCTTGATGGTGTAAATTAGTTAAGTTAAAATCCGTGTCCTGAAAATGTCAGATTATATACACCATATACTCAGCAAATCTTGTCACTGTCTGCTTTTCCTCCATCTGATGCAAAGCCTTAAAAATACGTATATGCTGAAATGCACAGACATCTTTTAAAACCTACGCAGAATTTTGCTACCAAACAAGGGTCGTAGAGTCTGGAAAGAAAATTTTGACAGGTTTTCTTAATCTGTTTTGATGTTTCTGTATCTACCAAATTCATTCACAAAGAAAGGACTAACATAGTATGTCTGAGTAACCCTTACTCTAAACATCTCCCCCAGAAAGACATGCCTCAGCAATCCTTTTGATGTAACAGTTTTAAGACCCTTCATTTGGTTCTTTTTACAAATTATGTAAGAACATAAGACAATAAACAATGTCTAGTAAATATTATTCTGAAGAGATATATTAAATATAATGAGCTGCTTATGAATTATTATTTTTTTATCTCCCAGCTGAGTTGAAATGCAGTGATTCTCTTCTACTTCTGCTTTCTTTTACCCAGTTCTTTTTCAGAAAACACACATATAGTGTCTCTCTGATTCTCCAGTAATGTAAATCTACTCAGGCACATATTAAAATCGACTGAAAACGGAGGCATTTCTTGGTATTTGTTTTCCAGTAGTCGGGTTTTTTTCATGATTCTCCACACTTCAAAATTGCTAACTGGAAAGTAACCTCCCCTGCCCCCTGGCTTCCATCGAAAGACTTCTTTCAGGCAAGCATTTGAATTTAACCTCAAATCCCTTCCACTGTGATACACACTTGAGTAACACAAGTAGGACTCAAGTATATGCTGAAAAGTATGTTTCTAAGTAAAACGTGTCATTCTCTAAGGTAGGATGAGTGCTTGCCTGAGCTGATATTTTGGTCAGATATAGTAGAAATTCTGAAGCCTAGTAAAAGAAAGAATCAGTCCTGAAATAAAACTAGCAAGAGGTATTTGAAGTTTGCTGAAAATTTGCCATTGACTTCTATGTAGTTCAATGTTTACAAATTCCCATTGAGATGTTTTTTCAGAGAGAATTATAGAGATAATAAAATTTTCTTCATGCTTATATTCTTGATGAGGTTTTTCAACTGAAGTTACAATCAAATTCAATAGACTAGCTAGCTTATAAAAGGCACTTATTTTATACATTTTCAGAACTATGAATTCTGACTGAATACCAGATGTTAAATCAGTAAAACTGCCTCTTTAATGATTGCCAATTGAACAAGAGATCTGTTCAAAGTGGTTTGAATCTCTCATCTGCAGACTGGCTGCTCATTCTATTTGATACCAGCACCGTATTCCTAAAATTCACAGCAGTTTACTATTTAATAGAATTCTAGCAGCATTATTTTGCTAGCTCCTGAACTCTATCATAATTAACACCCACTTGTGCTATTAAACTTTAGGGATAGAAACATTACCTTGCTTTAAAGTCAGTGAAAATTAAATAATACACAAACAAACAACATATAATTTGAATACTGAAATAATATTTTAATATTTTCTTGCTGATGTGCAGAGCTAGAATTACTGTGCTTTGATTAATAGCATTTTGTTATATTCAGTGAACACTGAAGAAGAGAAGAATGAATTATCTTACTAGTGCTGTGGCCCTGGTTGAGGGCAACGGAGAAGTCTGGCAGGATGGAGAGGTGGAAATTTTATTTTTCCCAAATCTGAGACACACAAACTTTCCCGTTCTATACAAGGGTGGTAAGCAGCCCAACAATCAGATGCAAGGCGGACTCATCAGGTTCGCGAGGTAAATCCATCGCTCAGTTCTTACCACTACATTGGTACCATATGCCCGTTATGAACTAGAACTAAGAAGGCACCAACAGGCAAAGGCAGCCGGTATTCTTTCTTTCCCATGCCTACCTCATCTGCCCAGAGATATTACAACAGCAGTAATTGCGTATGTGTTCCTCAAAAACAATTTTTCAAAGAGGCTTACTGCAGATAAAACAAATAAGTAACAAGGCCTCCTGTCCCTTACATCTGCTATCCATAATTGTACGACAGACTCGCCTAAAGATCAATAAATGCTTTAAAAACAATAAGGTTCCAAAACACTTAGAGAAAGACAGTTTATCACACATTTTATACATGTGAAAACTGTATGAAATCACCTAACAACAGACTGCATAAAATACATGCAGTCATTGTTGAATATTTACCCTAAAGTGACTTTTCTAAGGCCAAACAGTAAGTGAGAACTAAGAATACAAAGAAGCAGGAAATCCATCAGTCCAAAATAACCACATCAAAGAACAATTTTAATATTACACACACCCCCCGCCCCAAAAATTATAAGTTCTGACAAAAATACTTGGAAAGCATCAAACCAGAATAATTCATTTTGGTTCAAAAAGGAGTTTACTGGAAGACAGAGAGAACAAAATATTTTGGAAATGCTCAAGCATCCAAATTATCTTCTTTTTTTTTTTTTTTTTAATATAGCATATTACTGTGGAATTTAACTGGGAATCTATGCTCTGTAAACAAATATTCAGAAAGTCATTTCTAAATTATATCCATCTAGGCTGGAAGACTGTTTCAGAAGATATCATTACACATTTTACTACACTTAATTGATAATGCCACAATTCTCCATTTCCGAAACTGTTTCAAAACTACTTGCTTCAAAGCAAAGGAAGAGGAAAAAGAGCGATGTATTGTCTTTACCTGAATTGGTCAAAGGCAGCCCCTAACAAAACATTACCCGTATATCAATAGTTCAACATTAGCAATGGAAACAATTGCTTAATCTTACCTTGAAAACAGTCCATTTTGTCAAAGTTACTAATGAGAAAACGAGGCTATTTGGCTTTGGAGTTTCTGTAACTTTTGAAAGTCTCGGTCTTTTAATTAAAATTTAAAAAAATAAAGACACAGAAACAGAACCTGAAAATGCCTTTCAGTACTTTGGTAATAGCAGGCCTACAGTAAACTAACTGAATTTGTTCTATGTATTTATCAGCTTCTAATTCAATCTATTTCAGTTTTCTCTGTTCTCTAAATGCAGATTGCTGGGTGGAGTAAAAGGGAGTTAATTAGCTATAAATACCAAACAGCACCCAAATAAAAAGGATCATTATGAACATACAGTGAACAGCTGTGCCATTTGATAAATTGATTTTGTTTCTAACAGTGCTTCTATCCAGACATTTTCTAGATTGGAGAAGGCTTTTCTCTTTACATGACTGTCTTCCACGAAAACCAAATCTGCTCTTTGCATGAAGGGCCATGAAAGGCCAAAGAGGAAATTAGCTACGTTTGTCTAATACAAGAATAAAGTTTGTATCAGATTGCATTAATAATAATTTATTCACTACCAACAACAAAAGTAGTATTATAATTGAAAGAACTAGTGTAGGAAGTGATCGTTAGATTCTGATAGAGACTAAAAATGTTGCTGGGTGCCTTACTTATTATTATCACTATTTTAAAAATACGACTTTATTTACTTCACTTAATAAATTTAGAGCTATTGAAAAATATTAGATCGATGACCACAGAGCATAAGATTATCATACTTCCTCTGTTCAAATGCTGTAATCTTGAATTAGAGGAGACTGTATGACAAAGCAAATCTACAGAATTAAGTTTTTCAGGAATATCACATACCAGTCTCTCGTCTTTTTTCAGAAGTGTTTGATCACGTAGAAATCTGATGCTAGCCTGAAACTAATAAAATACAAACTGTCCCATCAATAAAAAGTGGAAGCTTAAATCAACATAAAAGAATCTATCAGAGCTTAAATTTCCTGTGCTCACTGATATCCTTGACTCCTAAAAGTTTCATCATGGATGTCTGACTAATGAGATCTAGCTTAGACTACTGAAATTGCACCTTAAATCCAGACACGATATAAGAAATCACATAAACAGATTTCAAAATACACTGGAGTATAGATCCAATTAACTGCCAGATGTTCTGAGTCATAATCACTCTGCCCATTTCAAATCCACCACTAGTATCAAAACTTATTAAAAATTAGTTTCAATCCTATTTGATAAACCGCTTGAAGTCTGGCTTTTTGTGGTTTAAGCATAAAACTATCTGGAATTGAATGGAATATTGCAGATTGTCTCACCAAACAGGGACCAGATTTTCAAGTCCTTTAGCTACAGCTGCTGGCCTGAACTATAAAACTGACGTAGAAACCTCTCCGTTGTATAGACAAATTTCTATGGCATCCAGTCATAACGTTTTCTGTCTTTGGTGCCAAAACTGCTGACTTTGTGCATCAGCAGAGTGAATTCTGAATAAAGGGTTGTTAACTATAATTTCAACACAGAAGATAGTGGTTTACCTGTATTATTCTGTTAGTATGAGCAATTTGTTCATCCTCACAGTGCAATCCACACATATCCATAATCACTGATATGTTAGGCAATGCTTCTCTAATTTACAGAAAAAAAGACCCAGCAAGACCATGACAGAAAATTAAAACAAAATAAAAAGTCATCACATTCACTTCGACTTCAGCTGTCGTAACAGATCCTAAATTTGGGACTTATTCATATGGAAGTTTTCTATTTCTTTTGTACTAGACTGAGCATGTTCAAGTTATGGCAATTATTTTTAGAAAAGGAAAGCCCTTGTTGCTGGATCTTTCTTAGCAAAATTTGTATTAGACTTTTTAAAGTATCCTTAAGTTATATAATTATAAAATGTACAAAATATAACCTCCTATACATTATCTCCTTCTGGTATTTGTAGTAAGCATATACGTGAACATGAGGACAGAGTTTCAATCTAATAGGGATCCCACTTTTAGAAAAATGCATGAAGTATAAGGAATTGTTGTATGTCTGTTTTAATGGACACTTTTGACAATTTTTTCATTGTCATTCCATTAGTATTCACGGGATTTACTCACACAGCTCTCCCATGTGAGACTGAAGGAATTTACCCTTGAGAAAAGATATGGTAAAGGTTAATATCATCCATATGTGGGATTTTACTGTAATGGCCTTACAAAAACAAATTGTGGAGGTCAAACCAACCAACCAGGAACTGCAAAAACAATACCTTGATTTTCCCCTTCTAGCTATTTTCTTCCTGCAAAAAATTGCCATTCAGGTACTGGAAAAAAAGAAAGAAAAAAAATCAGTTTTAAGGAAGCATGTCAAACTTCACAATCCCCAAACTGTAATACTGTAAAGGAAGACAAACACAGTGCAGCAATCTATAGAATACAATATTTTTAAGATGCTCTTTTGAATGGTACCCTCAAGATTCTCATAATGAAGATGCAAGTTTTTCAATTTTTTGTCCCATATTTTTCCAGTTATTACATTATATCTGTACGAAACATTACAATTTTAATACTAGTTCATGGTATTAATTTCCCTTTATCGACATTAACACTTTTCTAGACCCCCAACAATTGTATCATCTGAAGCAATTTCAGATACAACTGAAAATGTTAGTTATGGTTTTAGAAGTGGGCTGTGAAGTTATCCCTTTCTTAGGTTGGTATTTGATTTTTGAAACCTAGCAGAGGAAAAAAGAGATCTCCAATAAATGACCTTTCTCTTTCAAATGATCTGCAAAGCCTGAACCTGAAAATATTCAGGACAGAGTATGAGGCTCACCTTTTAATTCAGATGTTTAATTACTCATTATATTATTACTCAACTTGCAGAATTGTAGACTTGATATAGAATCCTAAAAAATTTTAATCAAGCTGTAGCTCTTTGAATGATTTATGTATTATTGCACCACTAACAAAAGGTCCAGGAGCTAGAACTTTGCTGACAATTTGATATGGAAATGAGAAAAGAATTTCAGCCCTTGAACCAAGCTGCATTGCTTGTGCAGTGTTGACAGGGAAACATATGTAGGAAGGACATAAGGAGTCACAAGGAACAAGGAACAACTGCCAAGTAGGTGGATATGTTTTACTTTCTTGACCCTCAACTGCACTTTATTCTTTGGTATTTTGATAGCACAGTAGGTTAGGCAGAAACTAAGCAACAGAAAGTTTCGCCCCAGGCAAAACCAATTTGAAAGCTTGGAATACAAAAGAAAAACCAAAATTTTACTGCCTTCCTAATCATCATTATTAGAGGACAAGGACGGACGACAAAGGTAAAAAGAAAAATGTGTCTGCTGATGAGGCACAGCATAAAAAAGCGTAATATTTTCTACATGACACTGACAGCCTTTACAACAAGTTTTCAGTCCAACCCACCCTCCTGCAAATAGTGTTGTATCAACAGTAAAACCAAAATATTTTAAAGTGTAAAACTTAACTAGTACCAGCCATTTAGAATGGTTATCTTTAGTTAATTCCGAAAGAAAAATAGCACACGCCCCACAATATTACCCTCTCTGAAAGAGGGGCTAAGACTTCGTTACTCGAAACAGTAGCTGGGTTTGGGGATGAGGTGGGCTTCTAAATGCAATGAAGACACGGCTTCATGGCAGAAAAAGCTGGCAAATTAGTCTTAGCTTTAGAAGTTAATTCCTCTTTCTTCGTCGTCTAGATCCAGGGCTATTAAACTCTGCAACATGCTACATTTGCTATTTGTTATTTCCATCACTTGAGCATGGCACAAAAGAAAAAGTTGTAGCGGAGCAGCATTACTACATCACAGAGTATTTTATACTGAAATACGTTGTTTCTTAAGGCGCTTAGTGTATTTCAGATTGTATTTTGAAATTAAATTTAAAAAGACATTCAGTGCCTGGGAAAACGCTGGGGTTTGTATTTACAAATCAAAACACTGTGAAAGTAATCCTGTGTGTTTGAAATAACAACAAAAAATTTACCATTGTGTATCTGAAACGTCTTAATTCTGAACAGACACGGAGACCAGTGAAAAACTTATGCAGAAAGTGCTAAAAAGAGAAACAAACATAAAGAATATTAACATCTGAAAATTCATGCTCATTCTTCCACAGGCTTTTCAGTATAAAAAGTAAGACAGAGCTTTGTGGCATTGCTTACTATCCTTTCTTCTTCTCAGTCTCTGTCTTTGTTTCTGGCTAGTTCAGTGATTAATTTGAATCCATTAGCTCATGGTAGGTTTTATGTGGCACCAACCACTTGCAAGCTCTGCACAATCACATTATGTTCTGTATTGTTACAAAAATGTCTATACAATTATTAGTAAATTAACAGCAAACAGTATATAAAGTATATTTATAGAAAATAAAGCAAGTGCAGTTGCTTACAAATTCCACCTTGAAGTAGAAGCTCCATCTTTCCATGAAAGTAAAGTTACGTATTTCCTGTAACGTGTGAATGTTCAGACATCACAGTAGTAAATACATCAGGAAAAAATACAGAAAATATATTTGATATTGCCACTATTTGTTCTCCAGTTTGTACAGAGAGCGAATCTGGGGAATAACTTTTAAAAGTCCACTCCATTTGCATTATTGTTCATTATAAGCAACTAAGAATGTTACATACAGTCTTTTAATTGACACAGATCAATGTTTTATTTAATCTTTGTCATAACCATGTACTACTTTCCTCATTTTCCAACCCTATATTTAGTAATATGTCTAAATTTATTTCAGGTAATACCTATTTTCAAGTCTCCAGGCAGCATTGCAATTATAAAAATTAATGTAATTAAATTAAATTTCACTATTAAAACATTCCTTTCCACAAGAAACAAAAGATCTTGTCATTTGTTACCATGGACTCTGCAGTACACGCTTAGGATGTACTGGTTCCAAATATATTGTTTTTTCTTAACTGACTGGACCACTGTACAGGCCAGGTATACAGATTGCATTACTGGGCCGGGACTGTTCTAAACATGTGTATCTCAGATGAAATGCAAATGTATAGCTATTTGCAACACGGTATCTGCAAAGTCGGAGACAACAAGTTGTTGACGCTTGCAGAGTACACACTGTTACCAAGCTCTGAAGCAGGGCAACAGTAGTGTTCTTGAGCTGATAGAAGGAAAAAGTGTTTCAGCGTGAGGACGGTCAAGCATTGCATCAGGCTGCTGCGCAGCCCCCTTCCTGGCAGGCTTTCAGGACGCAGCTCGGTAAAACCCTAAGCGACCCAGTCTGATCTCACAGCTGATGCTGCTTTGGGCAGGAGGTGGGTCTCTCAGAGATTCCTTCCTACCCAAATTATCATATGATTTTATGTTAAATGCCATTAAGATAGGTATCCTGGAAAACAACACGTATATTAAATGCTTGCATTCAGCAAATAAAAGTGATGTCTAAAGATGAAAGGATAAATGGGAAAACCAGGAGGATTGAAATACAGACAATTTTTACGGAGGAAAAACCCAAGACTGAAGTATGTAAGAATTATTAGATTACACAAACTTAAATCCTTCACACCATTGCTGTGTAAAACTCTGTACACATTTTATAAATCTGACATTTACAAAGTGATAAAAACTGGAGGCAGTCTAAACTTAATTTACTCCTGGTAGGGGGTTACATAAAGAAATGACAGATATTATTTTATTTTACGTTTTTGTTCTTTTTTAAAAAAGGTAGATCTACTGTATATGCATTTTTTCTACAGAAGACCTGAGGAAGGGTTACACTGGCAATACAAAATTAGGTTGCAAAAATCAATGAATGAGCAAGTTCCTTTCTATTACTGGAAGGATATAATGTCAGCCACTTTTAATATCACTCAGCAGCTCTATGAAAGAAAATGGATATAAAATTTACAACGTGATAGAAATTTCCCTATTGATGGCAACTTGTGTTCCTTTCTTTTGGGACTTTCACAAGAATGAGAAAAATTTAGATGCATTTCAAAAACCATTTAAGAGAAAATTTTCAAGTCTTTTTGGAAATTTATATTTGAAATGCAATGTAATCTATTAGAAATGCATCTCTTATGATAAAACAAATAAGAGGAAAATAAAGGTTGTCACATGAAGAGATGCTTTTATAGCCCTCTGAGCATGCGAGTCATTTCTACTGCAAATAGTTCCATTACCTCCATACGGATTACTAACGAAGGAATAGTGCTGAGCAAAATTAGACCTTATATAGCTTATAAGAACTGCATTTGGATAACGACATAGCAAGTGGGATGAACTGATCCCATTATAAAATAGCTGCCTATTTAATTAGCTGTGTTCTGAACATTTGGTGTGCTTGTATTTTAGTTAAGATAATACACTCTGCAGAACCAAAATTATTTTTGTTTTAAATAAGACACATAGACTAGAACATTCCTTGCTTATCTATGGATCAGAGAGATATTTCGTACACGAATTCCTATGAAGTAAACGTGAGGATCCACACCATTTCTTTCTTCCTTACTAACCTAATGCAAGAAAATACCCAACATAATTCAGCACACTGGGAAGAATCAGTGCAAGAGGACTCAGGACAAATAAGTTTGTCAACATAGCACTGACACCCTTATAGCCCTCTAGGATTAATTTTTAAGACAAGTTTGGTGTCCTGTATCTCTGTGAAATATAATTTTCCTCTACTACGAACACCATCTCTAAAATGTTTCCAATCCAACTTACACTGTACAAATTCCATGCACAATATGTGACAATTATATGTATATCTAACTTTTAAAAGAATGGAAGTTTCTTTTGGGTCATTACAAGACTTGCTCAAACTTTTATTTTTTCAGGGGTTTCCTTCTGGATTTTTTTTTTTAAAATATTAGTGCTATTTTTAATAAAATAATTATTTTTTGGCATTTTAATAAAAACCTTAAAGCTGGTGCTTGAATAGTTTTTTGTTCTATGTAGAATATTCTGAAATTCTTTAAAAGCATTTTACAGTTTAAGAGAGTGATGGTATATATGTCGGCAGTCCATAAAATAATGCTTTTAAGAAAAATTGGAAACCCACAGAATAAAAATAAGAGCATCCTCAAGTGAAATGAAAAAGTAATAAATTAAAACCTTTTTACAAGTCACTATTTTCATATTTTATTTCTTATTCAGTAAATCAGCAATCCATGGATTTTCACCTGTAAAATACTGCTGCAGGAAATTGCTCAATATGAATTATAAAGAGAACAGTTTAGTTAATTAAAAGTTTGACTAAGTAACAAGTTACTTAGACGACTAAATCCCAATTTCAAACTAATTTATCCACTTAGCCTGTCTCATGAAAAATTAATGGGAAAAGACTCATGTAGACTTTAAATCACTTTTGCAGATACGGTTTGGTTGGTTTAAAATGTGTTTTACCAAAAGTAATTTGATTTTTAAATAAATAATACTGCATCCAAAGGCTGTTTGAGATTGTATCACCATATTCAAAGACAGCATGTGGCAAGGGGAAGCCTAATGACAGGTTCTAATTAACACCAGTGTATCCAGAATCTTGTTAAACAGTAGCAGTACAGTCCTCCATTTCTTGAAATTATCTATATCATATAAAGTCTGAAAAATAGCTTTTCTCCATTACAGTTACATAATGCAATGGTTATATAAAGCATACTTATTAGAAATATGGAAAAGTGTAAACTCTTTGCATTCAGATTTAAATGTACACTATGATAAAATAATAATTTATTCCACCTCTTCCCCTCTGGCAGAAATTTTATATTGTATATAGAAATCTTTTGTATAGATTTTATGCTTAGTAGTTTTGTAATATACGGACAGTCAACTTTTAGATGAAAAAAATGGTGGGAAATCAAAACTTTGTATAATTATAGACAGCAACTTAAACTGTGCAGTAAACCAGAAACAATGGTCAAAGTTCACTTCAGAACCAAGCTGTTTGTCTGAGAAATTGTAATGCTGGGGGTTTGATCAGTCAATGAATCTGCTCTACTGCTCCACCGTAGGAAAGAAATTTGAGAAGTAGTCTAGAAATACAGATAATTATTTGCATTTTAGATATTTATCTAAAGATTGATAAACAAACCTTGGCAAATAGAAAAGTAACTACCTTTGAAATGTTTAAGGAAAGTGAAACATAACTTCTTGTAGAAACAGCTATCTAATCTATAATTAATATTTTAGTTATAAATATCTATTGTATAAAATAGAAAAGGGACCCACAAAAAAGACATCTCCTCCCAAAAGCTTGTCTCTTTTTTTTTATCTGTATCAGATGATCAAATAAGACATATCACCTCTACATACAAATCTTGCCTCATTTATTTTTTAAAGCTCTAGCCTGGCTCCTATTTAGAGCTTCCATATGCATCAGGAGATGTCATCGACGACTCATTTTAGTTCTCTACCATATCAGTCAATTTACTGTTTTGGTTAAAGCAACATTTGACACATTTATGCTAATGATAAACCCTTTTTTCCCCGGACACTAATGACAAGTGCCACTAGCCGGCAAGCAGGATCACAGCTCCAAGGAAGAGCTTGGGAAGGCAGTGGTCTAGTGAAGCTGGCTACCTGGCAGAGTAGGTGCAAGCCAGGATGACTAGGGTGGCTGAGATTGTGGCACAAAACCATTACAATACCCCAAGAATGTAAGGATGTCCGTATCTAATGAGCTTGCTATCACATGTGTTTAGAACCATAATGCTATTGTGGAACTAAAATAGTGCCATCCCTTCTTTAAGCGGACTTTTTGTTGCTGTTGTTACGGTCTACATTAGCTTCACTCTGGACAGATTTTTTTAATTTTTTTTTTTTGCTTGGTATATTCTGTTAACTCCAGGACTTGCATCTTGTAAGGAGTCAGACCCGGTGTGAGCGAAATGTCACAGACCTCTGTGAGCCCTCCATTAGCCCTCTCCCCTGTAGCCGTCCCAGTCTCAGGCTCATCAGCTTTTAGTAAGTTTTTCACTGGTCTCCGTATCTGTTTGTATCCTGAGTAAGAATATGTATCTTCCAATTCATTTTTATGCAGTATACAGCACTCTCAAATTTTTGTAAAAAGAAACATAATTGGCTTACTTCCCTTGATTTAACTGAAAACTGCAAAACAGTGCTTGGAGCCAGCATTTTCCTTCTGGAAGACAACCAGTGCTTAGAATGAAATGCTGTGCAAGCCTTCTCCAGTTGTTCTTCCCACTTCCTGAAAGCTTCGCTGTTCTATTTCTCATTCAAAGTATTTTTTAGTTTGTCATTCTTCTGGCAATGTGTGATGTTTCAGTTGGATTGCATAATTATTCTCAAATAATAAAGGTCCTGGACAGGAAGGCTCACTATTTCAGACTTACTATGTAGCAGGAACAGGGGCAAAGACAGTAAATATTATTTGAAAACTGTAATTGCTTATATTTGCATATGTATATTTGTAAAATAGATATGAAGCCAAGGAAACTGTCATCTATACAGAACTGATTGAAAAAAACTGGTTTTCTAAAATTAACTTGTAAAGAATTTTCATTATGACCTTACTGACTAGAAGTGTAGGGATTTTCTGAAATGTTAATAAGAAGGGTACTTGAAATTTGAATTACATTATTACAAATACACAAAGCAAAAACAGAAGCCATAAAAATAGAACAGAAAGATGAAAAAGACATAAAATTAAGTTAGAGGAAATAGCAAACCACTATGCACTACCCATGAAACTATGCAATGTATGTGTTTAATTCTTCCAGTAGGAGGAAGACTTTTTTTTGGTGACATTCAGTGAAATCTAGAATTTTGTTATGCCAAAAAAAAAAGCTTAAACTGTTAAATCCTTCCATATCTGGGCAATGGTCCCATAAAATAGAAATTATCTTTATGGTGTCTCTGCTTAACTCATTTGTAGCAACCTGGGTTCTACCAGGATTCATAAGGTAGAGCTGTAAAATGTGGAAAAACGCAGCACAAATTACTTGGCAAAACCAAAATTTACAGTAGTACACATGACCTCCACCAGGCTGTGGAGTGAAGGTAGGGCTTACAAAATAGAGCCAACCTCAGAGAGGTTTGCATGCACCCAAAGTTGGAATACAAAGGAGCAAATATCCATAATATTTCCATGGAAATGGTAGGGTTTGTTTCTATCTTTTTTTATTAAAAATGTGAAATAAGTATAAAGGAAACACTTCAGCGTAAGAAATCTTTCAAATCAGGAAACACTTCTCATTTGGCAGGTCAACTTTAAAAACTCAAACAGTTCAATCATACTCAAACAGAAGAGGAAAAACAATCACAGCATATCCGCATTAACGTCAAACTACGCAAGATGAAATAAAAACCCCTCATACTCTCTCTCAAAACATGAATTCGCTCCACTCCTTATGATGTCCTCTATGCCAACGTCACAAATACAGTACGACTCATATTCCATCCCTTGATTGTCTCCCGATCATTTAAAAGCTTGTTAATCTCATTATTTGTGAGAAAACAAACACCCACAATAGCTGAGTCTTTGCTTAAAATACGTTTGATTTTCTTTGACCTAAGCTGAAGTTAATGAAGGTCTGCAAGGAACCATCAAAACAAGTTTCTGTGAATAGTGGCATAAATTGAAATGAACTCTCTGTTTCAGGAACGTCCTAGATATAATAAAGCATTTGTGCTACAATTGCATTACACAAGGACTTACATAATATCTCAGCCATATCTAGACAGTTAATCTTTATTTTTAACAGATGAAAGGCATTGGCACAAAAGCTGAATTTCTGCCACAGTTCTGTCTCTTAAAACATTCTGAAATTAGAGGAGAGCACAGTAGAAAGCCTCTATCATCTCACAGTGCCTATAGATTATCATTGAGAAGAACAGCGTTCTACACTCTACATTAGATTTTCACTATATTCGCTGATACTAATAGAATTAAAACATGCTGATTAAAATACATGATTACAAAGAAGGCATATTCTTCTTTGCCAAATCAGGCTCCAAACATAAAAGTTAAAAAATATAGAATCAAAAATAACTGAATATCCAAATGTGCTACTAAAGTGATACGATTAATTAATATTACTTGTACAAAATTATTTATTTAAATGTATTTATTTAAAATATTTAACCAGGAAATTACCATCAAGATTAAAAGAATTACAATTAGCCTACAGCAACAACATGCTAACATTTCCAGTATCTAAGGGCTAATACTTTACATTAGGGATAAAACTAAGCACAGTGAATATTAGCAAGCAAGGAGCAACGTGGATGGATGTCACTGAAAAGGAAGTGTTTATCATGGATGTTAGGAGGAGAACTTCCTCACATGTGAAGAAAATAAGGCAAAGACTATAATTCATCTGAGGGAGCAAAGGCACTGTCGGGAAGTGTCTCCAAAGCAATAGTGAAATACATGAAGATACAATGCAAAGCCTTCTGGCAAGTGCCAAATGGCACTGACGAGGAAAGTAACACAGAATGCAATATTTTAACTGGACACCTTGAACTTAGGTGAAACTTCTGTCTTGAAAAAGACCACTTCATCAATGAAGCCTTTTTCTGCATGGCATGTTTGTGCCCGATCCGTGACACCCTACTGGCTACTCTCAGCATGCAAGGGAACATGGCAAGCCATTGGCAAGCCCCTGGAAAGGCTGGCAAGAGCTGGCAAGTCCCCAAGAAGGGAAGGGATGTTCAACCCGGCGTTCGCCTCAGCACTCAGAAGATTAAAGGCTTGAGTTCCTGGCTCCTTTTCTGCAGTCTGGAGAAAGGCTTCATATTCACACTGGTTAAAATGTAAGTACATCACAGTTGTTATGTTCCTGAATAACACAGCTTTTTCTTGTAATGGTTTGCTTACTTACCAGTTTTGAGTAGATGAGAAAAAATTTAGTATAGGTATTCTTATATCAAGAGGAAAAAAAAAGTCAATATCCCTTTGCTAAGGCCCCAAATTATTTTCAGACAAATCTTGCTTGCGATTGTCTGTACCTTGCCTTACAGGCATATCTTCTATTACCCAGGAATTCCCTTCTAAGCTTTTTCATATATTGTTCGAGAACACTCTCATTGCTTACTCTGGAAATGACATTATTCCCTTTCAAATCACTATTAGGCTATTAAGAATGGATATGTAGAACACATACCGTGCTATTAGACAAAACATGTTTTAAATAAAAACATGGATAGCTTCTCATCAATATCCCAATATTCACCTCAGTTTTTTAGCTGATATCCTATTGAACAATAACACTCTGCAATTTCAGCTGTATAGAACAGACTATGTCCTCCGGAATTATAAATGACTGTACTGTCATTGAATGGTCTTTTACATCATCTGGAATATCATGCAGTGACAATTCCTTCACATAAATATGAAAACAGTTTCTATTGGCTATTCATGCAGGGAAATAAATATATAAATGTAAACATATTTTTTTCCAGAAATTTACAAAATACCAGCTTTGGCTCAGGAAATGCCTGAATAACTGGTTACTGGATGCTTGGAAAGTCCTTACCGGGACCCCGGCTGTGGTCCTGCCTGTTGGTCCCTATGCACTCACTGCTGCCCACTGCAGCCTGACGTCAGAGGGGCTGTAGGTGGACGTCAGGTCTGACACAGCATGGCTCCTTTTCTGTTCAAATCTCAACAAACCCACTACCGAGCAGTAGGATGAAAGTGATAAGGACAGTGAAGTAATGCTGAAACTCCCTTTGAAAGTGATGATAACTGGAATTACTATGCAGCAACCTAGACGATGGTACTTTATACAATATAAAACTGTAAAACCATAAAAAATTTTAAAGTCTTTGAAAAGAAGTAGCTCAGATTCAATTGTATCTTCATACAATTCATATTTTGAAATGACATTTTTTCAGATGGGAAATTTTAGACAATGAGGAGAGGGTGAAACTTGTACACAGTGGAAAAGAAAAAGGAATACACTTAATATGTATCACCAAATCACAGAATCACAGAATTGTCTAGGTTGGAAGGGACCTTTCAGATCATCGAGTCCAACCATCAACACAACATTGACAAAACCACCACTAAACCATGTCACTAAGTGAATGTGATTTGTTGATAACTGGTCATGAAGGACTCTGAAGTCCTGTGAGCAAGACACTACTGTAAAAGGTCCATCGATAAATTCGGATACATATAAATAAAACTTGAAACTGTTCCTGTTTATCTGGCTGCAGGCTCTCAGAACTGCAAGCGTATTGAACACATGGCAAATTCAGAGCGCTCACTGAAGTCAGCAGGAGTATTACGGTGGCTTTCCAACAGTGGATCAGCCTCTTCCTTCTCCAAATGTTTTTGCAAAACATACAAAACAATTCCGCTACAATATTCCCTATACATACTTTCATTTTCATACAAGCCAACAAATGTTTCTGATCCAGACATGTTATGACTCCAGTCTCTAAGGTTTGCACCTCACTTTTCAACTAGCATAAATGTTTACAGTTTTCTGAATACAGTTTACAGTTTACAATCACAGTTCATGAAAGAGTTAAGCTCTTGAAGTTAATTCAGTTGCAAATTCAAGTACACTATGTTCAGTGACTTTTCTAATGCATGTCACATACTTCATATATAGTAAAAGTAAGATTCACAATGTACTTTTCTACTTTTTTCATTGTTGGCGTATACAGAATAGTCCCCATCTCACAGCCTGCCCACGTAGAATTCACGGAATAAGAAAGATGGAAACCTGGACTCTTCCTCTATTGCTTTTCTCTAAAAAATAATTTCAAAATAAGACAAGAAATTTTACTTGTCTCTCTCAAGAAGAGTTCTTCTTCATTAAAGTTGAACTATGTAACTGCTATTTAGCACAGTTTTTCGTAACCTAAATAATGACCTGACTCATTTCACCGCTACCACCCTAGGGCATGATGAACACGCAACAGGTTTTTTTAACACAGCAGACAAATCCCAATTTAAACATAGATATAAATTATTAAGTAGCACTTGTATAGCATATTATTTTCTGAGAGTGGTTCCAAATGATATAAATCACTATTTTAACAGGTGGGGTTTTTCTGCCAATTCTCATTCCCCTGTCTGTGTTCGTGTAATTGTAACACAATGCTGTATTCGGGCAGCTTAAAAATTCCATATTTCAGCTCCTACAGCAGGTAACACTAATTATGGATAGAATGGCTTTGGCATCTGCATTTAACACATCTTTGAGCATAAAATTTAATTATTCTGCATGGAGATACTTGGCATTTATTAATAAAAGCAATACAATTTATGTACCTCATTCTGGACTTGTCTCAGTCCAGCTTTAAGAAAATTTTACCTATTTCAATCCTGTGAATTCTGCTTTATCTCACAATGTCACCCAGAAGAATTGAGAGAGTAGCAAGAAATGGAGGAGGGAGCTCGTAAGAACAAATTGGATTTCTAATTTAAAACTAGAATCAAAACCATTATTCAGTGCTGTATTATTTTATACTTTTGGAGAAGGGCAAAACCTTTCAGCTCCTAAGTTATATATAGTTTTCTACTTCCCCTCCCTACTGACAAATAGATTAGTTGAGGCAATTTCTCTCCATTAAAGGTTTTGCACTTGACAGTGTAATGTAGCCACTGTTCAAATTACCCTTTAGGGGAGCACTTTTTAATTCAAGGTAACAGAAGGATTTGCATTTATCACTTCAGTTGAACGTAGTTCTTCTTCCTCCCTTTCTATGTCCCATGTAACTCCCTCTATCTGATTCCAGCTCAGTCCAGAAAACAAAACCTGGTGATGGATTTTTTTCTGTTAGTATACTAAACTACAAATCTGTGCAACATTTTTACAAGAGCTTTTTAGGTAGAAATCAAAAGTAAACACAAGAAATCAAGAAATTTATTTCAAGGTCAAATATATCAATTGTGATGACAGACTAGGGAGCATGAAACAGGTATAGAGCACCATACAGAGTTGGACAGGAGACCAACCGATACAATGCTAAGAAAGTTGTTTTTTCTTAAGACCTGCCCACCTGCATATTGGCACCTGTATAAGCCAGACCCATAATATATTATATGATACACAGTGAGCTTGAAAAGAATTACCCTTAGAAAGGTATTAAAAAAAAAAAGTTTAAAAATAATAACATAAAGATGACAGAATTAATGTCATTAATATAGAGAGATACCCTAAAAATACATATATTCTTCCTGTAAGTATTAACACCAGAACTGATATTCTCCCTCCTGGCATATTGGACGACCTAACTGGCAACTGACCCAGTTGTTTGCCTCTAAAAAAAGATTCTTATTAAAGGCTTGACTATGAAATCATGACTTAGTCTCTAAAGATTAGCTGCCAAAACCTTATTTCTTTGAATTTGTTTTCTCTCAATTCTGACTCAGAGGAGTCATTTCCTCTCTGTTTGCTACCAGCCACAGAAAGCCAAATTTTAGCTAGTAGCAGCTGGAGAGAGGTAGTTGACCTTGTACTTCTTGCTGGGAGCTAACAGTGGATTGACCATGCTGAAAAATGTGGTGGTTTTTCTTTAAGATACGCTTTGCAAGGTTTCTTTAAAAACAAGCAAACAAACAAAAATAAAACATATGATACTTTCACTAAAACTATATGTCGCACAATAGAAACAAAATAATGATTTTATCAGTAATGAATTCCATCATTGGTGCTTAGATACATGGAAATGAGCATTTTCCTACAGAAATCTTGTGTTGAGAGACTTCAAAAAGGAGTATCATCTTAGGCCAATGAAATACATATAATGATTGCACAGTAAATCTACATATAGAAAAATGTACCTGCTATACAATAGCTAGTTTAGCAATCAGGCTGCTAATCTAGAATTTGAGATGCTTTGTATACTCCACAGATTTCCTTTCTTTGCTCAATAACTAACTTAGGTTCAGATGCTGAAATTGTATGGGTAACTAATTCTCAGTGATTTCAATACAAATTTGGCATTAACGATCTAGATCTTCACCTTTTTATGACTCACATTCCCTGCAAAGTAGGGATAATATCTTTTTCTTGCTTCCTATGTATGACATAATTATACATAATAAAATGTATGAATTAATGCATTTATGACTATAAATAACCCCATCCTTGGAGACAGAGGTCACAGAAGTACCTAGGATCAGCAGTTTCTCACTACAGACCACAGTACAGCTATGTGGAATACAATTTTTTGATGTCAATTCAGAAGACATACCTCGTCCCTAAAGAACTGACTAAACTTTTTCCAGTTTCTCCATAAAAAGAGATATCCAAAGATAAGATCAGAGATTCTCTCCAGTTTCTTTCAAAAGAGAGTCCAAGTTAAGAGAATGAATAATGCTTTTCTGTATCTATCTGAAGTACTAACCCCAAATACACGTTGTCCATAAAGTTGCTTCCTATTTCCTTCTCCACCAGAAGAATCTTACTCCACTTGACATAGGGGTTTGTATTCAATAACAATGTCAAGGTTGAATTCTAACTTTCCATTAAGTTATTTTTCTGAGATTTTTATTAAAATAAATAACTGGAAAAATTCACCACATAGTAAAATAAGCAGGATGATGTCTTTTGTCTCTCACACAAAACTGATTACAGCATTGATTTGTAAGGAATAATAAAGAAAACAAGTTTTGCACTCCCTAAAATTACTTGTGTGGGAGTGCAATTATGATGAGATACCACACATATCCCACACTGCACTGTTCTTTACCACTGCTATTGTCAGAGTAGTAAGAACAGGTATAAAAGGAATTGTAGAATTCAAAAAAATGCAAATATATTACAGTAATTTCATCTATATGCCAGAAAGTAAACACAATGTTCAAAACACTTGAAGCTTTTCTGGTACGTACAAGAAACTGGGATGTGAACAAGAAAATATCTTAGAAAAAAGTTGCATACTCGATTATTATGGGTACTTTTTGTAATTTCATTTAAAGGTCAAATGTAAGATACTAAATGTACACTGGCTTATTGGATGAGTGTTTTCTATACCACATCTCTTTTTTCCTTTCCTGAGTATATCAATAGGTGGGAAAATACACTTCTGCAAAAAAATAAAAATACTCATATCAGATTTTTAGGCAAAATGAATTTTTGTTTTATAAAATGTCAAAAGACAACATTAAATTCTAGTATCATAGCTGAGAGACACTCATTTCTCATAAAACATAGCAATGTGCATCTACAATGAGCATTTATCTACTAATGTATTAAAAAATCAGAAACCAGCAGCAAGTTGTTGAATCTTAGGTAGCAGTAAATTCCCAAATTTCAACTAATTTTAAAATTGTACAAAACATTATCATGTAAGTAAAGCATAAGCAGTGTGTGAGGAAGGTTCTGGAACAAACACTTTGTAGTATCTCTTTCCAAAATACTGTAAATTAAAATTGGCCTATAAGAAAGAATAAGGCAAATTTCAGTCTAAAAATTTTAGATAATTTAAAGATTTACTTGCTAGTTAATTAGACTTAGGAACAGTTTCATTACACTATTAACTCTCATGGGTTTTGATGATACAGAAGTTCAAAGAATGTTACAAACCAAGAGACATTACAGAAGAGATACTGAGAGAGTCTACTAGAAATCCATAGGATATCAGAATTGTCATTGGTGTTTATGACAGCTAATTGCTTAGGATAAAATTTCATAACGTTCTATCTTAAAAGTCCTGTTAGGTGCTTGCCTTCATTTTTAAAGTGTTTTGAAACCCCAGCTTTTGATAACGATATACTTTCATATTTATCTCAGCCTTCACTTTACTCAACCTGGTAAATCAAGTTTTTCTAAATCTTTCTCATATACTACATCCCATCTTCTAATCATACTAGCTCTTCTTTGCACCTATTCTAGCTTGAAGTAATTTCTTTTAAAAGCTCATGATCAGAATGGTGAATAGAATTTCAGTTTAGTTTGTCCCAACATATATACAAATAAAGAATTTATAGTGTCGGTATTACCCTAATATCCAGACACATCACAATATTTAATGCTGAGCTGGAAAATATTAAGTCTATTTTACAACGAAAGCACAGCAAGGTCAAATGGCAGATCAGAGAAAGGGCACAAGCACTCAAATTATTCAGTACATTACATCACACATTTACTTCCCACCCCACAAGAGAGACCACTCTTCCTCTCACTGGCATGCGGCAAATGTAAAATATACTTAGACAAAAAATTAACAGCGGGGGAATTTAAACGCTGTACCCTATGAACCCTGTATTTAATTCTTTGCTACTAAGACTTGGATCTCTGAAATCCCAAGGTACAGTCTAAACACTGTATTCTCATTCTTGTCGGTTGGAGATTTCAACTGCAAACTATGTACAACTTCGTGTGAGTCTTGAGCCAGGCAGACTGGGTTGGATTCTTACCTATAAATTGGACAGCATCAGAAACAAGTAATAAATTTAGGGGATTTTCAACCGCTTTGAGTCAATGTAGTTCACTTTAGTCAGTGAAACTTTAAATGTTTAACACCAATAGAAGGCCTAGTCTTTTCTTCTTAAGAACATAAATGTAAAAAGAAAGTTGCAGGCACCTTGGGCTTCTGAAATAAGACCTTCATCCTGAAGAAGAGCAAGACAGGGGAGTTCCAGTTAGCTATTAGCGATTACATCTTTCATAAAAAGGCAATTCAAGCAGAAAACAATTCATTGTCCTTTACACAAAAATAGTAGCATATGTCGCCACTGAAAATGCTCCAGTCAAAGGTCAGCTAGATCCTCAATGATGAGAAACACCCCTGTTCTCATGGGATAACTGTGATCTTTCAGTATGGAACACTCATTCAGCCTTGGTCCTGAACCTCTTGCAGTTTAATTTATCCCATTGTGAAAATAAAATTGTTATATCAATAGCAATAAGCTGCAAGTCTTGTTAATGATGACAGCCAAAAAGACATCAAGCCATAAATACTCCAAACAGCAAAACATTTTAGGAACAATAGAGAAAATGAAAAAAAACCCGAAGCCCAGGTTTTTCCTAGAATTGACTGAGCATCTCAATGCAATGGACAGGAGTGCAATGCACTAGATGGTTGATGGTATTGCTTTGGAGCTGATAGTTTTAAGATAACATTTTATTTTTTCCAACACACCGCAGTGGCTATTTTTTCTCCATTTGTCTCATTACTTTTTCAAGGTTTTCTTTGATTTTTATGCAGGTAGAATGATGTCTTTGTGTGGAGTTTAGGTAGGAGCTGATAAAGGAGTGTCAATGAAAAAAATAGCAGCCTTTAAAGGTATTGTCCCTTACACAACAGTATGCATGGAGAATTGCACAAGATATTAAAGGGCTGTTTTCAGCAAGCTGTCCTACAGCCTGCAGCCATTACTTGCAGATTTCACAGACTGTACTTGCAATACATGGATCTGAGCACACAACACAAAAGGCTACCTTATTTTAGGGAAATTCAATAAAGTGAAATATTACCATTAAACACTAATGGATAACTCTATGAGTCAATTACAAAGGAAACACTTCCAATGAAATTTAATTTATAAAGATTTCTGGGAAACAAATAAGATAATTTCCAAGTGGTAAACTTCACTATTGTTATATTCTTTTGCTAATTGCTTTTGCTTTGTTTTAAATTGTTTTGATTTTTCAATTTCAATTAGTATCCCGAGAAAGGTGTGAACTCAGACAGCCTTGTTATTCTGTTTCTCTGCTCCAACAAGATCATTTCTACATTTTTATTTCGAGAATGCTACTCAGATAAATTACTGGATTATTTAACTGAAACACTGCTGACGGAAGTGATATTCTTTTCCCCAAGCAGAAACTACACACATCGATGCTATGAAGTGCTGTAAGTCCACTGAAATCAAAGGAGCTAGACCTATTCATACCAACTGAGAACCTGCATTTCTGTAAAACAAAGCTAAATTTTCCCTCTGGGCTTTATCTTTATTGATAACTCAAAGTTATATGTAAAATCTATACTATAAAGAGAAACATTCCCTAGGATTTTTTCCTTGAAAAGACCTCTGTGTTCCAAGTAGTAGTTTCTTCTGCTCAAAGACTCTTTTCTGTATGCACATTCAGGTTAAAGCCAACAAACCACACTTAGTCCGATCAATCTCAGAAAATAAATTTAGCATATCTGTGCATTAATGCTATGGATCAATAGAAAAAGAATATTATAAATCCAAGAAGAAAATAGAAATAAAGGTTAAATACCATTAAAATCCATAATGCTTTTATTTACAAGCCATTTATCAGAAACAGTGGATGTTATAACGCACATGTGAAATTCTATATGGGAAATTTTACAACACTGTGTACACAACTTTAGGAAAGTAAAGAAAAAAATAATAAATTAAACTTAAGCTTCAACTAGAATTTAAACAGACTTCATAATAATTTCCTAAATTATTATCCAGCACAAGCAGTATATCCCTCCTTTTAATAGAAGAAAAACAGTTTTTAATATGGTCTGGAAACATCAGCTAAAGAACATAACTCTGTCAACATCATCTTTAATCACAGTTTGGAATCAGACTATGGCAAAAGAACTCCATTTCTGAAATCACTAACACCTATTTGCTGCTTCTTCAAATACAGATGCAACTCACTCTTTTTTGAAGTGAGAACTGAAAGGGCTGCAGCACTAGAAGGTACAGACAACAGCCAAAATAAAGAAGTGGATCATAAGCAATAATGGAATCCTTTTCAATAGATATTCTTCATAGCACCCCTTAGAAGTCAAGTAATCAGCATATGTCTTGTGGTGTAGAGATGCACATGCAGTAGATGACCTTTGTTTTGAAGTTGTTAGCTAGGCATGCAAAATATTTTAGGTGTCAAGAAAGAAAGGAGAAATCCCAATAAATATTTTATTCTGTAGTCATTCTTTAGGCTCTTAGTTATTAAATTAATTACACTGTTTAATCTGAGAAGCTTTACTGCTCCATATTTGTAAGCAAGTTAAATTAATTTGGAGATGCAGAAAGATTACTAACAACCATTAAATTCTCCTATTTAAAAGCATGCCATCTGCGAGAGCAAATTTTCAACCTTTATACGCAATGAACAGCCTTTAGTGGTAACAGGTAATTCAGACTTTGATCAAAAGACTCAAAACCCTGTGCTGACAAGAACAATTTTTAGATGTAATAGTGATGATGGGAGACCACAGCTCATGGTTTTAAGATGTGTTCAGATGCAATCTAGCACAAGCCTTGCAGCAATCCAGCAGCAATCATGTTCTACCAGCCTTCCAGTTTTACCACATCAAATCCATTCAGCCCCCAAATGAACAAGTATTCCTTCAACCTTACTTTATAAATACAGTACTGTAGACTGTACTTTCATGTTCTCTCCTAAAAAAACACTGTTTGATACACTAATTTGTATTCTAATACCTGCTGTCAAATGGTGTTGATCTCAGATACTGAGTAGCGACTTCTGAAGCACACATTCGAGAGTAACACCTCAAATAAGCAACCAATCCTTTCTTTCATATCCAAGCATTTTATCATGTAAGCAAGAGCGAGATACTTTTCACCAAAATAATCCACAATTTACATACAGAACACATGAGAACAAACGTGTACTGACAGGAGATTTTGCTGAGGCCAAGGCAAGAGAGAATGAATTTCTCCAGTCAAACTGTACTTCTTGATTTATCTAGGAACCTTTGGCCTGGAACTTGAGAAGATGATGGAACAATTTTGCTTCTGATAACATTCTTCCTGTGACCTGTGTCTTCTGCTAAGTAATTACAGCGGCCTTGACAAATATGAGTTAAGCAGTGTTGCCATGCCAACCTATGTCCTTCTCTTTTCAAATATTCTACTGATACCAGAGACATTGAGCTTGGAATATACTTCCCACCAGCCAAACTACTGTAGGGTTCCTTTTGACCTCAAAATTATGTTAAATGCTATGGATTTCACTTCATATGATCAAGCACAAATATTAATAATAAATGTATTTCCAATTCTCATACAATTTTTCCTGAGGCAGAACAGCATGAGGTAGCAAATTATGTGATCAACATCGCTGATATTCAGTAATAAAACAACCATTCATGTTTACTGATATTCCATGGGAAAAAAGGTCATTCATTTTTCTGGTCAAAACGTATCAATACTAAATAAGTGGTATACCAGCAGTTTGTATTCAGATGATCTTTATCCAGATGAAAAATGAGCAAAAAATGAAAAAGACATGTGAAGCTTACAATAGTTGCTTTAAATTTCTGGATTAAATCTTGCCATTCCGTGCAACATGCCACTAGCTCTGTGTTAAACTAATAACTCAGGCCTTGGGGCTTGTCAGGCTTTTTCTGGACTTGTCTGGGCCTGTATGGAGACTTGTTTTAGCATGTTTATCTGTGGAAAAACAACTATGAAAAATGTGACTTTTACTTACTTTTTTTTAGCCTTTGCTTAGCTTTGTATTATTGCATGATTTCATGCTTATTGTCACATATATATATATTTCTGAAACAAATATCTAGTCATAATGAACAGTTACTCTGTGCAGACTAAACTATCTATGGCCCTAGAACAAAATGCCAAAACCAGGAGAACAGGCACAGAATGACAACAGTAGTCTTGAAAGTACAATCACAGGATGGTTCCAGAGACTTCAGGGCTGTAAGCAACTCGATGGACTCAATGGTCAATTCATGATCATCAAAAAATGCAACTGGACAAAACCAGTTTTAAGAATAAGGAAGAGGGAAAATGCAAGTGTCCAATATATGTAAAACAAACCATACGTAGTAAATTTGGATGTGATGCGGAATTCCATACCAATGCAGAAATAACAAGATACAGAGCATATTCATAAGCACAGTAAAATGGCCCCATGCAGAACCTACAGTAAGTAAAAAAGCGTCAACATCACAGTTCTCCCAGCAGAGGTCACAGGATGCTAATGATTTTCTGTACCCTGTGCTCATTCGGTAAGTGAAGCCATTGACTTTAGCACCTAAAGGTAAAGTGGTAGGTACTGGAATATTTGTATGTATTAATTTTAACTGCATATAAATTGAACAATTAGTATCATCAAAACTCTACTAATTATATTTTTAGAATGTTAAGACTTCAATTAGGCTAATAATAAAATTTTGGCTTTGCACACAAAGTGAGTTTCCTTTTTCCCATTACAAGATTCTGCATGTGAAATTGATGGAGAATTCATGCAACATATTCCATAACCTGGATGCAACAAATAGATAACACCAGCAAAGGCTATTGATTATTTAAAAGATCTCTTGGTTAGGCAGAAACTTCAAACACGTTTTATATAGTATGTAATATAATGCAGGCCTAATCCCCTTTTCTAGTCTAGTCCTTTCCTGTTGTTTTTTTTTTAATAAAATATTAACACGCTAGAATTAATTACTGTAGAATTACAGCAGAATAACCTGCATGAGCTGCTGTTTTGGAAAAACGTACGTCCTGCAGCTGCATTAGCATTACCAATAATAAGAAGATACAGGAGAAATCTGAAGAGTGTTTCTACAGACTAAAAATAGATCATTCTGGATTAGGTGTTCACCTATACATGTGATAAATAAATCAGTCTGATTTTCAGGCAAGCTTTAAGGGAAATGAGATTAACATAATGTGAAAATAATTCATTTATTCACAAGAAGACACAATTATCATACAATCAGCACTCAAGAATCGAAATAAATCAGCATCTTCATATTTATATTTAAACAAAGAAATCCATCTACTAATGACAGAAGATTCAAATTCAATTAATTTATTATAGAACAAAAGATACCATTCTGACGATTTGAAAATCAGGTACAAGGAAAGCAAGAGGACTAATAATGACTCTAATGCATGCTGTGATTGCTTTAGATAGAAATTGCATTATATAAGCCAAACAAAACTAAATGACAGGTTGTTCTACACACTCTGGACCACCGGGAAGCCTGCTTTCATAGAGATTCCTGTCTTGTATTAAGATTTTTTTGATCTTTAATAAGTTGTAATTAAAGCTTTTCTGCATTGCTGTAGCATAGCAGTACAGGATTTGGAGCACTGTTGGCTCATGGCAGCCCTTTCCCAGGTAGATTCTCTGGTGCTTTACAACACTACCCAATACTACAGACTTTCTGTAACCTGCATGACTAATAGGATCTCTCTTCTCTACCTAACTGCTAGTTTTCACTAGACGTGTATGAATCTAATTTAAGACTGTAGACACTCTTGTGATAGTCATCTGTCAACTAAAATGTGAGGGGTCGTTTGTACACACATGTACAAGTGAAACGATCAAACAAAATCTTAGAATAATGAGGCTAAAATATGTAAACAGTTAGAGGTTTTGGCTGCTTTAGTCACATTTGGTAAAAGTGAATGTAAGTGGAAAACATTTGGTAACATTTTCATTAATTTCAGAGAAAAAAAATGGACAAAGACTATAGAGACTGTAACGAAATCTCTGTAAATGAGAACAGACAAATGAGCTGCAATACAACCAAGGCAATCTACACACACAACTCAGCATTATGTTCAGGAAAGAAACCTGTTTGGTTCCTAAAAGCTTTGATTGTAGATGAGTTTCCCAATATGGAACTGAAGGAGCTGGATCAGATTCATCCTGTAACTTGGGAAAAATTAGTGACTTTCATAAATGCAAATAATTGTATTAATCACATTTCTTAGCTGTTGGGAAATGCAAGTGTCTACTTCATTGAAATTGAGTCAACTTACAACCAAGAGGCTGGGTACAGCCCACCAAAGCAACATACATGAGCCATCATCTTTTTTCCCTGACAGTCCTTCAGACAAAGCCGTGTATGTGCTGTCATGGGACTGGGACTCCCAAGATCGTTCACATTTAGGCACTGTCTTATCAAATGATGGAGAAACCATTCCCCCTGCCTTGCTCATAAGTCTTCAGGTGGCTCCATAATAGGTAATGCCTCGAGGGACCAGAAGCCTTGGTACTTGTATTATGGGTAGCATTTTGCATTCAGAACAAACTGACAACTTCCATACACATAAAAAACTGTACTCTTTTTAATTGCTTTTCAAGAAAGTATAAATCTATCTCTCCTCTACAGCTGGGATGCAGTTTCATAAGTGTTTTATAGTGAAATAACTGTAGGATATACTGACATAAACACCTACAACAATGCAAGTAACTTTAGTATAAGGAAGCACTGAGAAGCACTGGCTTTGTTCTCATTCTGTAGCAGTATTACAAAAAAAAAAATCTGAAATGGAAGGAACGGGGGAGGAAGAGGCCGTCTGAAGATTTAATACAACAGTTTCATCATGAAATAAAATGGCATATAAACTGATACAGTAATCCTGAAACTAGACTAAGGAAGTAATCACAGCTGAATCTCCAATGGTCGGCTTTTCAAGTGGTAATAATATTCTCTGGGAATGAATACACCAGGCAAATATTTCCAGAGTGAATGTCAGAATGTTTAACCATATATTCTCACCAATAAGCCTGTGTTTGTTAATGTAGAACACATTCAAATATATTCCCATATATTATAGCTGATATGACTGCAGCGAGAAGTATATATTCCTAGGTATCTCCCAGTATTATTCCATTTCAATAAAAGGCTACGTCCAGATATGTTCCATAAAACTGGAGTTCTCAGAGGAATAAGCACGTTAAACTAAGAAAGTTCAGTTTAGGACAAAGATATTTTACATATTTTCCTAAAGGCCCTGGGAGGGTTTGAAAAACCTAGTTCATGCCTGATGTATTTTCATGATGAGTTTGATTCAAAGTGTTCATGTTTCCATAATGTAAACTACCTCCGGTTTCCATAATGTAAAATACCAGCTAAATTCAATGAGAGAGTCTATTATAATTTCTGTTTTGCTAGATAATACCAAAGAAGTAGTCTATAGAATAAAATACTCCGCAACTTCATCATATGACCGGGGTAAGTAAAAGGAAAGGTAAGCTTCGGGCTTCAATAAAAAAACGAATGGGTTTTCTGAGGCAAACAAAAAAGAATTTAATGAAAGATGAAAAATGATGAATATAGTTCCTAAAAAAAAAAAACAAAACTCCCAAAAGGCTGCTTTTTGTGGGGATAACACGAAATGTCAATAAAAGGCAAATATATAAAACAAAGCAGTTACTTCAATGTCACCATGCACTGTCCTGAGAAATACCTATCGACTGAAACCAATCACTGCCTTAGGAAATAATGCATCGAAATATTGACCTTGTCCAATGGTCAAGAGAGGCATTTTTGCACATTATTTTCTTACTCAGTAGTGGGTTTTACGTTTAATACATAAATGACCAATAGATCCTTATGCTTACCATTGCATATTTTTATTTCCCACTTGATATACTTCCCATTTCATGCACATAGATCTTTCCTCATCCTACAAATAAAAAGTTTACAGTACGGTTGTATGAATTACATGACCATATATATGCAATGTACATTATTGCATTATGAAGCAGGGCCAGTACAATCACTACATCATTGAACTAACTGGATTAAAACCCCCAACCATTATATACCATATTTGTTAGCTGCAATACTCACCACCTATGAAAACTGCATATCTACCAGTCAAAACAATTACATAGTGAAACAATGTATTATACTATTACAAAACTACCAGCCAAAGTGTTTTAGAAGAATAGAAGATCAACTTAATCCAAGTAAAATTAAAAAAAAAAGAGAAAGAAAAAAAAGTGAAGTTAGAGGAGTCCTCCATGGTCTTTTCTCTTGCTTTTTGAGCTAGACTTTTTCTTAGCTTTCAGTACTACCGATCACCAACACCAAGTTAAAAACTTGTGCATGTATTTGCAAGAGAGGGGCCTAAGGAAGCACATCCAGTAGTCAAACAGGACAAATTATTCCCTTTGTATTTTTTAAATTGAAATCCTAATGTTTAGGTTTAGTAACTATTTTAATTTCTGTATCACTGCATAGCAATGGGAGATTAAAATATTTGTTGCTACAACAATAAAATGGAAATTAGGATAATTACTGTAGTTTGTCATAGTGTTCTCTTGAATAATTAGCATTTTTTGTCTTTAGGAGTCTGATAGTAGCTTTCATGACATCTATGTATTTTTTTGGGACTGACATGTGTTTTTGATTAATAAGTATTTTAATAATATTCATCTGAAATGCTGAACTAATTCCAGTTAGTGCAAGATAGATGAAAAAGGCATTTCGCAGGCAACTGGGAGACAACTCTGGGCATGCATTGTTTTCAGCCAGCTGAGTCTGACACGAGGGTATTTCTTTTGATTCTCCTGAGAGAAAAAGACCCAGCTGTGCTTCTCATATAGCACTTTCTGCCAGATGATCCAAAAGAGTGACAACTCCAGAGAGACTGAATGCTTGCCTTTTCCTTGACTATGAAGTGTTAAAGTTATTCCAGCTCAAGGTGGATCTTGTTATTGACACGTATTCATTATTTATTATTAAGAAACAATTGTACCATAGTTCGAAAAACAGTTATTAGAGAGCCAGAAAATTCCTGTAATTTTGTTTGGTTGTCTCTCCTTTTCTCTAGTTTAAATGGTAATTAGAAATGTGCATGAGAAAGATGCAGACAGTTCAACGGGCTTCACCATCACACTACTGCTGAACAAAAGACATAGACTCCATTCTTCCTCCACTTCTCTATTAAAAAGGAAATTTAAAACCACCAGACACAAAGAGCATAGGTTCCTTATTAATCATGACAACATCCATCTGAATTTGCAGTCTTCATTTAGCATGCTAAAATCAGGTGAGCTTGAGGCCATTCTTTTCAAAAGTTTCAAAAGAACCTATTTGAAACTAACGTTGTGCAGCTAAACCAAAGGGACAAAAAAATGTTTGGATAAAACCAAATAGGGAAAAAATCCTCGTCAAATGAGGATTTTATAAAAGAAAAGAAATTAAGTCAACTCAAACTTTCTGTCTGAACCTAAATGAAAGAAATGCCTTTTGAGCACCTGTTAGAAAAGAAAACAAGGAACCAGATTCATAAAACTGGTATTGATGGCATATATTTTCTATCAGCTTACTCCTTCGAGTTATTTCCCAGACGGTAAGAGACTCAGCCTCAGTGCAGACCTCTGCCTGCACAGATCTGAGCTCACATTTACTGTTTCTGGAGAAAGTGCCCTAGGTGGACTATTGAGGCATGCTTTTCTTATTATCTTATACAGAGTTATTCCACCCTGCATAAATCTTTAAGACTCGGAGAAGAGACTGATAGCTATGTGCCCCATTTTCCCAGGTGAGTGTTCCACCTATCGAGTTAGTGACTTGTTCCCTTTCTGGCTCAGAGATTATATAAATATTTTATACAAATACATTTGCTGGCTCCAGCTATAAAAATTCAGAAAAATCCATTTGAAATTACTTACAACTTCTTTAACTGGGTAGTAGAATATACACATAAAAATCCACTCTCCAACTGGTTCGGAGTGGGGATTTGGACAAGGATTCTGATAGACAGTGACTCTCTAGCCTCCTGAGAACTGAACTTAGGCCTCTCACATCTTGCATGAGAGCTATTACTGCTGGTCTCCCAGGGAAAGAGAAAGAATACCTCTCTTTCTAATAAGGCCATGTCTCTAAACCAAAAAGTAGCTTTCAGAAAGCTACTTTTCTGAACAATTTCAGAAATTATTCAGTGATTTTGGCCTATATAGTTTTGAGACAATGGAAAGATATACTCAAATTTGTAAGGTTTCTCCTCGGTTCTAGAAAAAAAAAGATCTTTGAGTCTGTCACTCTAAAGCATCACAGTGTACCATAAGATAAAGTACTGGGCAACTTCTCCTCATTTCCTTGTATTTTATTTTTTTCTGACCTTGTCTTGGTTTTCATCTGCCTAGAATTTCTTTTGGGAGCCAAAATTAGAAGCTCAAATGTGTGCATTCAGGGGTAAGAGTAACAACAACTGCAGCACTCTATAAATCAACCGGAAGTGACAGGAATTAGTAAGTCAAACACTGTACTTTACAAGCATTATTGGCCCATGAATATAGGCATGCAGTGCCATATTAGATACCCTGTGGTTTCTCAGTCACAAGAACAGGTCTGGAAGGTATAAGATAGGATATAAGAAAGCCATGCCTTTTTGGAGCAGGAGGTGGAGGGCACTAGACAGCTATATTCAGGCACCTGATTTGTTCCCCTTCTATCCTGATACCTCAACCTTGACACCAAAGAATATGTGTAAGAAAATAACCACTGGAAAAATAGCCCAGCAATATCTATTAAAAAGCAAGACAATTAAAACCAGATGGTTAAGCACCACATTTTCAGCGAAGTCCAAATTACTAAACCATGTTCCAGAGAAATAAGAAAAATAAATATCTGCGTGTAGAAATTGGAAACACGTGTTCATGTTAATATTAAGGTAGCACAGCTGATGTATGTACATGTATTTATATAAATATATGATAGTGGGAGTGTATCTATCTCATATACTAGGTTTTCATATGTTGATTATACGAACGGACTTCCATGCTACTTTGACATTATGTAGCAAAACATTCTCTTACCTGCACCAGCTTTAGGAACCATATGTCTCCATTTACAGCCCAATACGAATCTGTAAGTTCCATATGCATTATGCTTGTAAATATGAATTTATGTTTGGAGAGCAAGTACACACTTGCAAAGTTTAAAGCAACAACGTATCAGAAGCCTAGAATTTCATTATGTAGAAGAGAACTGGAGTAGTTGGAATCACAAAGGTCCTGGCCTTAGTATTGACTATTGTCACAGGTAGCTGTGTGAAAGGTATAGAAACCTTTACAATGCATGTGGCTAGAAGTACGGGGTGTGTCTCATAAAACAGAGATCTGAATAGCTGCATCTCTAGGCTTCCACTTGGAATTGCGAAAGAGTTTTGCTTGTACCAAAAAGATCTTCTGCTAAGAGCATTTTTTTTTTTATCAATTCCCTTCAGCTCAATATGAAGTTAAGGTATAACATATGCTGTATGCTCATATGTTTGCTTGCATACTCATGCATATTGTCGCTTTGTGTTATTCCAGGAGTCTCCTGAGCACATGGAAGTAGAGTTTCAGTGGGTTGGAAATTTATGCTTCAGTAAATGCATTGTCAATTTGGTGACCATCTGTAACTTACAGAATTTTGTTTTATGCTGTGGCAATGAATAAAGTAGATTTTAGATTTCAGAACAGAGCAAATAATGTTCTGGAAGCCCTATATTTGATGGGGTTTATAAAACCCAAGTATTAACTCATCATCAAGACAAGTCTTCCATGAATTGTCTTACTTTAGGAGGGCACATCCCAACACAGTTCCTACATCAGAAGTATTAACATCTGCAGACTAATATTGCAGACTAACACAAACAGTAAGAGAAAGCAAACCTTCTAGGAGTACCAGCATGAAGCAGTTAATTGTCTTCATATTACACTCTGGAGAAAATAAAATTTTCAGTGGTGGTCAGTTAGTACACAGAGACACATTCTATCTGAATTCTTTCCTCTGAATGCAGATAAAATGTGCATATGTACATGAACAATATACCTGATAACCAATTAAGTCATAGGGAATTTCAGTTTTAGAAGGAATGCTTTCAAAGAGCGATTAAGGATGATGAAAACAGTATTTTTCAGCTGAAAAAGCATTTCCAGCATTATTTATAGATTTTCTATCCAGCATTCAGGACATACATATATCCCTGAGCAGCCACCATTCTTGATGGTTTACTGAAAACACTGAAAACTCAGGCAGGCATGACCACCTTACTCAGGGACAATTTAAGATCTGAATTGTTTGCCATTGTTTTCTTTAACAACAACAGCTGCCCTCATTGTCTTACTAAAATAGGATTTACAAGTAAACAAAAAGATGCAGTTCACCTAATCCATTCCTAAAACACTCCACAACGGTTTTCTTCCTTCCTGTTCACTCTAATCTGTGATGAGGAGATTGTACAGTATTAGTGAAGATACATTCATCCTCATAAGAAATGATTTTTCAATAGGGAAACCCGTATTATTTTCTGTATCTTTCCTCTAATACAACAAAACATGGGAAATCCAGAAGAACGCAGCATTTCCTTAGCTGCATTTGCATACCCTGGGAAAATGTCTCCTAGTATATCATTTCTGTCATCTTTCTTACTTGCTCTCTTACAGGCGGGATTTGAACACTAGCATTTGAGAGGGACGCTAATGAATTCCCAGAGGATTAAAATAAAACTATAGTAAATAGAGTTACAATTCAGTCACCTAGCTCTTATGCTTACATCTGTATGTAGAAAGATGACCTGCATTAATATAATTTCCCTCCCACTCCACAGGTTACTATGTTGATTTTAGAGGATTTGTACTGCTTTTACTATAATGGCATTGTTAAAATGACAATACAAAGCTGAAGAGATACTGGAAGCCCTAAGGAAACGGCTCATGTCAGAATTTAACAACCGTTTGTCTTTCAGCATTTAGACTGAGCAGAAACATTTTAGATTGTTTAATTTCTCACTCCATCAGCTTGTAGGTCATATACATATATTTATCTGTATCTACACACACAAAATATATACTATGCCTGCTTATTTGTGCATCAACTCAATTCGAAGAAGTGAAACTGGCAAAGGTTGAAATATAAATTAAACAATAATAATCAAATGAGCAGGGGGGAAGGGGGAGTCCCTTTCATAAGGCTTCTTCACTGTTGGGATACTTAAATCTAGTTGTTGAAGTTCTATGCTTCCATTTGCTGATCTGGAAAAAAAGGATAGTACTTACCCTCATGTGGGTATTCTGACAGGTAAATATGTTTTGAACAAACCATTCTAAACTGTTTGAAGTTATTTAACAGAATAAAACATTCTATGATAAAAATTAAACTTTTAAAGTATATATTACTTTTCAAAATCTGCTTCTGTTCCTTGAGAGGATTTTTTGCTTTTTAGATTTCATAGTATTGCTTATGTTAGAAAAAGACACTATTATTGTAGTCAGAGTGCTTCTGTTATTCTTCATGTCATAACCATAGGCACAAAAAATAAACCATTCAAGGATTTGAAGGGGAAATGGAACGCTCTCAGGAGATGGCATTTATGTTGCAACTTGTTTAGCTAAGAGTGAAACAGAACACTGTATCTGGATTGGTGGCACGTTCCTCAAATCTTCAGCATTTCTGTATATCTAAATTATACCTTTTGAAGAATACTACTTAGAAATGTGCAAATTTTAACTGTTATTTGCTTCATCAGGACGATCTTATAAACCTTGTCTCTCTACAGATAGGATCTTGTGAAAATTTGTCATGTTTTCTGCTATATGTATGGCATTTTAAAACGTTTTATTCAAACAGACTTATATTAGTGAAGTAGGCCTAAGACTTTCTTTATTAGGTAGTGGTCTTTGGTTTTTTCCAATTTTGAAGTGTTTAGGCTCAGTGTTTACTTCAGCCAGCAAGTTGGGCTGCCTAACCATCATTACCATAAAATACTTTCTCCACAAATAAGTCTTTTGTAAGCTCCTAAACTGGACATACAGAATTTCCTTTTATATCCAGGAGAACTGCACTCTAACATTGGGTACTGCAAGAGAGATCTGCAAATTCATTTTAAAGTATTGCCACACTCTCTGGACTTAAAAATTTCGATGTTACTCAGCTTAATCAGACTGGCGTTAGGCTCAAGTGTAGATAAGTTGTTTAATTATGATTTTTGCTGATATTAGTAGATGGCAGAGGGCTTTGCAATGACCTGGCAGTGCAGGATCTCAGGACTTATCTAATCTGTCCTTGGCCTGAGCTGTTTTTAACTTGTTTTAACAACTGTGGGTCTAGTTGTCAAGTGGCTATTGGGTAACCTGCTCTAGCTTAAGCACTGTAATGTCACATAAGATAAAGACCTGACAAATATTGAATGCCATGCGTTCAAAGTGTAAAATTCTGATTTTGATGCAAACTTAAGTTATGTAAATGTTCACCTTTCCCACCGAACTCTCTTACTCACTTAAAGGACAATTATTCACTGTTTTTGCCAGGCACTAGATCCAATGTGTGTCCGTGACACTCTTTAATTCACACCATGTAAAATGTAAATGCTCTATACCAGATCTAAACCAGTTAACTTTTCCTTATGGTCATGCTTTGTAAGCATCCATACATTTTTTAATGCTTTTTTTTAATAGAACATTGGCATGGAAACAAGGGTTGTTAGCAACGTCCTCTATCAGGGTGTAGCAAACGGGTCATACCAAGTCCAGTTCTCTTTATTCAAGTGAAAAACTCCATTGAATTGAAAAAGCTACCACTTGTAGAAGGTATGGATCTGTTTCAGCAGTTGTTGAAATTAAGCAAACACTTGACTTTAAAGCCATCCTCATTTTTGTCAGTGTAATTACACATCACATAACTAAGCCAGGTGTGCAATATTAGCAAGCATGTGAACATTTGCATAAGAAAATTTGACTGTGGCATAAAATCTAGACAGATTTTTAAGTGCTAACAAGAAGTCTGTATTCCCTGGATTTTATTGCAAGGCTAGCTTAATGTTACTGAACTACATTTCTGAATGGAAAATGTCATTAGCAGTGGGAAATGTTTTTTCTCTAGTTTATCCCTTATAGCTGCTGCTGACTTTAGTACAGTCTTCCATTCCTTAAGGACTTTCAAATTTGTCTCACAAGAAATTACCACAGGTACGCAAAAAGAACGACAAGACTGATCAACAGGTTAATAGAGCCAAGATTCCTGTAATGTGTCAGTCTGTGTATATTCCAGAAAAACAGGTGAACTATTATAAGTAATAGCAGAAATCTTAATTGAGTACTATACTAACAATGACCATTACAATTGCTATTTAACTAATCAAATAATTAACAGTGGCATGTAAACTACATCTGTAAAACATTTATATTGTTGAACACACTCTACAGTTCTTATAATCGGTTGAGAAAAATGTAAGGATGCTGAGAAAAGGTAAGCAATCCAATTTTAGTGTGCTTTATCTGCAAGACTATAGTCTACAATAATTAACAAAAAAAATGTATAGCATTATTTTTAATAGCTAATGTCAATGTAATTAATTGTATTAACAATTAAAATGAGAAATCCCCATGCAACTACAAAAAGTCAAATTAAAAAATTTCTCCTTTTCAACTATTGTTTATATAATGCAAGAGAAACTACTGAAAGGGAAGAAGATAAAGTATATGCTTCTTTCTACATTTACGATAAGTTTTAGAGTTAAGCTTATGGTATTGTACACACCAAAGAACATTTTAAATATGCTACTATTCTATCGCATACAGTTTTGACACTTGGAGGAATATTTCCTGAGTTTCCTTCACTGAAACGGCAAGATTGTTCTAAGAACAGAGAGTAAAATTAAAGGTACTGAACAGCACATTCTAATATTAGGAATTAACATATCTTACTAGCATTGGCATCACTGCTGAGACTTCTAAATTATTCAATATTTACAATCAACATGCCAAGATTCAGTGGAAATTTCTGTGCTTTTGTAAGCAAATTCCTATCTTACCCAATCATGTTTGTTAAGTTTGATGTGCAATTGACTAAGATTTTTCAAAAAGGTATCTCTCCAGCTTGCTTGGTAATGCTGTCCCCTTGTTTTCTTAAGAATAGATTGGCAACTTGCATTTGAAATTCATGTAATAAACTCTTCAGATTTACCATCTATCTTACAAGCATATTCTATCTTTAGAGTCCCTGGCTTTGATGAAACTAGGAGAGACTACAAGCAGATCTGTAAAGGACCATCCATTTATTAATTTTAATAAAAGTTATCCTGATCCACAAAGCTCAGACACTTAATTAACGTCAATGGAAAAATGCAGTAAGAAATCATAGTAAAATTTAATATTAAATCAGCCTAAAGCAATTCAAGAGAAACCAGAGGGGACTGATAAAATACATGATTGATGGTGAAGGATACGATATTTCAAGGAAGATGTCATGCAGTATTGTCCAAGCTCAAATAAAGGCAGAGTAGATAGGTGCCAGATAACTCATTTACATGCAGAAATGCTGACAGTGTAACTGTAATGGCCAAAATACTTGAGAAGACAAATCCTGGCATAAATGATTTAAGGTCTAGAGATGCAGTTCACACATTTCCCTGCTTTGATTCTCGTTTCTGCATACGTACCCACACTAGCTTTAAACTCGGTAAAGTACCTAGCTCAGGAATGAGTGCCGGTGTAGACATAGCAACGTGAAATTACTGCAGATTCCAATACTCACCCATGAGTTTGAATACATGGCTGGGTGACTTAAGTTGCCCTGAACTTTTTATCCTTTCACGACAACATTGATGATAGCGGCTAAGTAACTAGCCCATGCAGTCTCATTCTTCATCCTCCAAGCCCTTCTGTCCATGCTTTTCATTGAGCACTTGCAGAAGACATTCTCATGATCTTGATTGGCTTGTCAAGTCTTCAAGTTCGTATTTTTCAGTTTTGATGACTAGATCTTTGCTATCATATTAAGAAAAGTGCAGGAAGTGACTGAAGGACTGACAATCTTTCATTTTTTGAGGCACTCAAAAAAGAAGTTTTTCCTGTCTACGGGTTAATCCTGTTCTATTCTTAGCCACTCTCTCTAGCATAGTTTTCAGATGAGAAACTCTTTTGTCAAACACATAAACACTCTAGCAACTTTTCTGGCAACATTGCTCAAACTCCTTTCTTCTTGGGTTGAACTAGCAGATTGTAATTTACCTGGTAGCATTAGAGTTCTAACAGCTTTTGTTAAAAAAGTGGCCATTGGAAAAAAAAAAATCATTTAAGTTAAGTTACATAGAATCCCTGACTTTTTCCTGCAGCAATTCATAATCTAAATATAAGCTGCAGCTAGTATGTAGAATTCTTCTGTCAACATCAGGTGTGATTAAGAAGATATTTCTTAAAACAGTGAAATAGAAAATTACAATCTATATTGCAGTTTGATTGATGATAAAGAAGAAATATTTTACATTCCTTGCAAAAAAAAGGCTGAAACACAAATATTAATACTATGTAAGACTTCAGTGTGGCTAAATAATTCATAAAAGTTAATTGAATTTTGTTGGTTGGAAAAGTGATAAGATTGATTCAGCAATAAGACAGATGAGTTAATCCCCTACTGCCTCTGATATGAGAATTGCCCTTTCCTACAGCCTCCTCCACTTTGTTCCCTAATAACCTATAGATCAGTCAGCAGACAGTTTCTAGGGTCTCCCTAGCAGTTGCTGACCCCAGGATCTCCTTGTGTACATCACGGGGGGAGTGTACAAGTCACTAACAGCTGAAATGGTTAATTTAGTCCAAATTTAGTCCATATGTACTTAATCAGACGTAAATATTTTCCTGACCTCTCCAACCACCAAGACCTATTTAAATGTTTCCCTTATACTTTTATATATTAAAGTTCATTTGCATTGCCCACTTGCATATTAATCTATAATGCAATCTATAATGCCTGTAGTACAGCTGTCTTGCTCCCAAATATTCCAGAAAATACAAAGTCAAATGCATATAAATTTAAGGAAATCTGAAGAACAACCAAATCAAATAAAGCTAAGTAACCTGAGGGAAATCAAAACTCTCCCCTATCTAAAAATCTAAGTAAGAAGATATAGGGTTTTTTATCATGAAAGTCAGTAATGTCAACATCAGCCTACTGACTTTTGATATACAAGACTTGTAGGAAGAGGAAAACCAAGAAACAGGATACATACACATATGCCCTAAGTCTGAACTGTGTATGTTTAGATTTGTGTATGTTTATGTGCAATTCACCAGCTACACCTATGAATTTTTCTGTTAAGTCAGCTATACCTGTACATTTTAGGAAGATAAATAGCTGACAGCTTCCAAAAGCAAGTGGAAGTATCAAAAGTAGATCTGAAAGCACTGAAAAAAGTATCTCCCACTACTCAGACTATGATATACATATAGGAGTACCAGCAACACAACAAAATTTTCACATACAGTCTTAATACACCTAATTAAATAAAAACTCTGATTTCCGGGAAGAAGCTATAGAAGCAAGAGTTGTTGAGGGCAAACCGAAAATTACAGTCTGGAAAGCGTGAGTATTTAAACCATCTCATCTACAGATTAAGGAATTTATTCTGGTCCTCTCCTACTTCAATCTCCAATTCAAATCCTAAAATTGTAGTCACTCATTCACTTTGTGAAATAGTGTAGCATGGCGAACACTCTAAACCCTGAATATTAAAAAGGTCAAAATAATATTAAATTGAGGGCTATGCAAAATTAAAGAACAGTCTTTCAAAGCACCGACTGACCTCAGCTCGCAGAGAAAACCAGAGGAATTAAAGACGTGGTGCTTTGCACTTGGAAGGATTGCGCTCAAGGGGCATTCTGATACTACGTGCTTGTAACAAAATTTAGTAAAAAGAGAAGTGGCTAAATATTAATTCACATTGGTTAAGATTACAAAAGCAACACGAAAGAGAGACTACTGTGAGAAACATCAATCCTCCTTCTCTGAAAATTATCGGAAGGAAAAATAGAACAGCATTAAATTAGATGTGCTGCGATTCCCGCAATTCATTTTCAGTCCTTTAGTCTGTTTAATAGGAATCCTGTACGATCACTCAGAGAAAATACTAAGTACATCTATCTACACAGAAATACGTTATTTCAATTTATTTAATAAACACTTCTCTAACACACACAGACACGCATACATGTATCCCTTAGCTTGGGACAAGTTACTTAAGCATCAAGACTCAACTTCTTGCTGTTCTTCGAGCCAACAGCACAATACCAGGTTAGCTCTAAGAGTTCCAGTTAAATATATTTTCAGAAAAGCAGTATAGGCTTCTTTTTCCAAAATTTGTGAAAAATGAAAACATTGAATCTAACACATTTATTTTATTATCATGTATTTATTATTGATAGGCTCTGCCCCTAAAATTATATTTCCCCACAACTTTTTAGCTATTCAAGTTTTTTTCTGGTTCTCAAACACACACACACACTTTTTTTGGCTATTTCCTGGCTAGTCAGTCATATAAGAAAAGGCAAAATAATATAAGAATTAAACAGAGACCATTAACTTGTGTCAAAATAAACACTTAGCAAAAACTTCCAAGAGAAAGCTGATGGTTAACACGATTTAGCATATACAAGTTAATCACTAGTGTTCTAGCAGAATTTGAGATTGATTTGTGAATGACACACGCAGAAACAAAATAATCTAACACCATCCAACAATCAGGTTGCATAATCCAAGTAATTTTCTGAGACATCTGCTTTATACTCACTATACTACTAGACTAAATGCTCAGGGCTTGGTGGTACATCTTAACACTCAAAATCCACAGCCTTCTTCAACTGAAGATGCAATTTACAGGACAATAACCCGGGCAGAAACCTTTGAATCCTTTAAAATAGTTTGATTTTCACAGAATGAACTCTAAAGAATTTCTGAAAATCTCTCTACGTTCCTTTTAAAGGACCTAGACCAGAGCCCAGAATGAAGCCATTTTTAACAACTCGGTTCCTGTTTTGGACTTGTTGATTTTAAGTTCACTTAAAAATGAGAAAAATAACAGGGAGAAACAACACACACAGAATATTTACTGGTTGAGCATTTAAGTACTCAGTTCTACAAAATACGTGAGGTAGACAAAGACCATTAGTCTGCACAAAGAAATGATACAATATGAATTGAATTAATCTGCAGGATTTTGTATGAAATATGGGATCAATTCACTGACAAAATCGTAATGGCTACATGGGACTAATTCTTCAAAGTATTAAGTATCCACAATTATGACTGACATTAAAAAGTTCCTCACTAAACAAGGCTCATCAGTCTCCTGGTTGGCTTTAATGTTGTGCTATATTGTTATATACAATTATTATTCCTCATAAAAATCCACAGGTTATTTTTATTTTAGTTTCTGCTGTGAATAGAAAAAAGCTTTTTGCATTTCTTTCTGAGAAAATGTATCAAGTTATCATCATTAACATGGAGTGTTCACAGTTTAATTCGAAGGCTTCAGTATTTTCCTCTCTCTCTCTCATACTGCTTCATGCTCTAAATGACAATTTACTTACACCTGTGCATCCACACCTGGACATCTCATTTTTCGAAGTCTGCTAACAAGCCCAAACTTTTACCATGTACATCACATAAAGTTTCTTTTCCTTGACTGTCATGATAAGGCATTAAGTACACATACAGTAAACACAGCTTTTTCAGATGATGCATAAATACAGCTCCCCATGTCTAAAATGCAGCCAAAAGTATCAGATAATTTTACTAAGGCAGTAGGTATTTTTATCACTCCATCATGTTCTTGTAATGCCCTCTTAGTTTCTCAGATTTTTTTGATTGGGTCTCTGTCTTCCACCACAAAAATCACTTCTACAATTGAGAGAACAGATCAATTTTTTATTAAATGTTTAGGAAACAAAGACCCAGCATGAATGTGTGAGGCTTATTCTATGAAAGAGCTAGAAAACAGATAAAACATAAGCTTGTAGAACCAGTTGTTATTTGTCTATAAAAATTCAGTACTAGATTTCCTACTTTAGAACAGTTTAGGTACCTGTTTTACCCTTTCTGCAAGTTACAATCCTTTTAAAATTAAAATCCTACAATCCTACAAAATGAAGGCCTTTCATTAATTCTTCACATATGCATACATATGTGAAATACATAGCCATCTTATTTCCAAGTATTTCTTCTTCCAATGGCTGTCTGGGGGTTTTTTTTCCTACTTCATATATCTTGCATATGAATTTTCATTGTCCAACATGTAGACAACCACCTAAGACAAGTTTGCTATCTTTGAAAAGACATTGCTGCTATTTTCTTTCTAATCTATTTTTAACATTCTATTGCATAAATTCTCAAGCATGTACCACTTTTCTCTCTCCAAAAGATACAAAGAAAAGATTCATTATATCTAGCATTTTGTTCCTTAAAGGGGGATATGACATAAAGAAGGACGAGTAATACAGTACATCCTATAACACCCAGAGTACAGTGATATTTGGAAACTTTCAGAACATGAAACTATGGTATTTTGTAGGTTCTAAGTTTATTACTCAATTTCCATTATCAGAGATGCTTGTGAATCACAATATAATTTAAGTACCATTCTAAAAGTAAGATTTAAAAAAAAAAAAGAAAGAAATCTAAGATTACTTTTTTTTCTGTATGCCAGTTGTCACCAGCAATAAAATATGACATGGACTGAAACCTCTGTGCAATGCCACTGTATAGAATCATAGGATCGTCCAGGTTGGAAGGGACCTTTAAGATCATTGAGTCCAACCATCAACCTAACGCTGCCAAAACCACCACTAAACCATGTCCCTCATCACCTCATCTACTCATCTTTTAGATAACTCCAGGGACGGCGATTCCACCACTTCCCTGGGCAACCTGTTCCGACATTTGACAACTCTTTCAGTGAAGAAATTTTTCCTCATATCCATCCTAAATGTCCCCTGGTGCAACTTGAGGCCATTTCCTCTTATATCTTTGACTTGTACAATTAAAATCAATAGGAAGTTCGGGAACCATTTTTTAGATAAATAAATAGAAGCACTTTTATTTCATCTCTGTTGATTCTCCAGTACTAAAGAAGACAGAAAAAAACCAAGCAGAAATGTAATGGGAAAGCAACAAATAATCCAATGAAAGCCTACTTAGTGGCCATTCCACAGTCTAAAGAACCTATTGATTACAGAGTACTAGGAACAACATGTATACAGTTGTGAGATCTATGCAGTTTATATACTCTTAGCTTCTGTAACCACCCATCTGTATTAAGATCTTTGCAGTACATAAAAAGTACCTAAACATTGCTCCAGAACCGTGTATTATCACGTTAGGTGGACGGATCTGGATGGCTTTTTCTCCCAAGGGAACAGACATTCTAGTTACAGGGAGCTTTATTGTTTTTTTTATTTTACTGCTTTATATTTACAATATTTACATTACTGCTTATGCTAGATAGAAAATAGATACCAGCTGGTCAGAAAAGAAAAAAAAATAAAATTAAAAAAGGTTTCACTGTTTCTATCAAATAGCTGTAAGAATTTGGTAGGTCAGTAAAAACCTCTGTTTAGAAGCTCATGAAAGGGCATAAGAAAAATTTAATGGTATGGAGATGGAACTCAATATTGTGGTAAGAACTCTGTTCATTCACATGGAAGGCTTTCCTGTTTCCAAAATTATGGCCAGAATCAAGCAATTAATATGTCTGATTACATGTTCTTACCAAGGAAGAGTTAAATCGTATTAGATATATGTTTCACTCATCTACTGCTTTTAAATCATGGTAGAGTTAGTATACAAAACAAAGATTTCAGGCTGTTTCCAAGGCGATAAATCAAGAATCAGTATTACGTGTGGCAATAAGTTCACACTGCAGTTATTTAAGCCTTAAAATCATCTTTGTTAGAGGATCTGCAAACCCCTTCCCCCTCACGCCTCCCCCTTTTTCTTTTTTTAAATGAAGGATTATCCAGGATAAGGAAATGCAGGTAGATATTTGTACTGGCAAGACTAGCAGAGACACCTAAATGGAAAGAAAAACTTTCTGTTTTGCAATGCTAAAACCTTCCAAAATTACAGCAGGCTCCTCCTTGGGGAAGAAAATGGGTGCTCTCACAGCCGTTCCATCAAGCACATTCTCAGATTACATAGCCCAGTTTTCCTCAAAAGACGGCACCTAGCACTTTCAGACCGTTTTTATTGACATCTTCACAAAGGTTCTGATTAGAATAACCAACAGATGTACAAAAATTTTTGTTGTTAGGTACACATTTCTATATTGTCAGACACAATATGTAAGAATATACCATGCACCCTAACACAAGGTATGTCTGCGCTCTAGTTCTCGTTTGAAGTGATGTCTAATATTTGAATGTTGCATTCTTTTGGAATACAGAGGTTACATTCATAATGTATTTTATCAGGAGAATTTAATGGAGGACACTACAATATATCAAGCTTAAAACCACGGATGACTCGGTTTTGTATGATAATTCATATATCTCATACAGACTCTGTGACCGTTCTGCCCCATACAAAAAAGGCTCAGGTCCCCAGAAGTCAGACTTCAGCCTGTACTGTTGCAAGGGGTTCCTGCTTTGCAAGTACATCTGTCCTCACTGAACCTCATAAGGTTCCCATGACCCAGTCCTCCCCCTTGCCCAGGTCCCTTCGAGCAGCAGCCCTGCTGTCAAGCAGGCAGAATTGTGGTAGACTCCTGATAAGAAGGGGTAGTCCATCAGACACAGGTATGATGCCACCATGCTCAGCATTGTCCACCACTCAATGAAACCTGCTCTTCCTTCCACAATTTGTGCATGCTTTAACGAACTTATCAGTTAACAACAAACATAGCATGATAAGGCCTCCAGGCCATCTTTTTATAGAACTAAGTTATAGGCAGCAGCAGGACTGAATCCAAGGACCGTAAAAAAGTCCAGGATCCTGAATCCTGAAATACTTGCTCTCTTCCTTGAGTTACCAGATGTGGTAAGGATTGTTACCACTATGGTATGCAGGATGTCACCTCAACATGCACCACCTCAAGACTGCATCCGTTTACCTATTGTCAGGGATCTATTTAGCTCTTTCCAGAACGGATTGCTCCTCTGCTGTTAATTGATTCAGTTTCAAAATCAGAAAAGTTCTCTCATTGAACAGGAAACAAGACCCCATGGTTTTTCTTACTATATTCCACCACAGCTTAATAATATGAAGCTTTTATATTACATAAAAGAATGCCATGGTCATCTATTGTGTGTAAAAGAAAGACAAAAATCAGAAAAATCAAAATGTCCTTGACTCTCTTTTTAGGATCATAAATAGTGTTTTTAAATCACAGTATTCAACCTTGAGCTTCATTTTTTCCATGTTTTTACTACAAAGCAAAACCAATGAAGACTAATTTTGTGAGCTTGGTCATAACAGACCAACATGGCAAGCAGACAGAATGAAAAACTGATACCATAAACCACTTTTTTCTTTTCCCTTTTCTTTTTCTTTTTTTTTTTTTTTTTTGACTCAAAAGCCTCAAATACTTTTTAGCCTGCTTTATTGTTTCTTTTTCTGGTTGCTTATGTCCTGAACAAATGTTTTTATAAGCACAACATGCTGGTTTTAGTGGAAATCTGGAGGGGTCTGCAGAAGAACATTAAGCAGGGTTGTGACCCATGTGACTAAGGCTTTGATGCAGTAAGGAGATCAACAGAGGTATTCCCGGTGGTGTTGCAGATGGGCTGTATAATAAAACAGAACTAACTACAGCATCAAGAAGTGCAGATCCACAATAACCATACACACAAAGTGATTAGGGAACGTAAGGCTAAAGAAACAAAGGTTGAAAAATTACTTTTACTCTAAGGACTGAATGATTATTACAATTTCAACTTCAAAACCACAAACTGCATTAGTGATTTGCATTACAAATATTATCTTAATATCTATGCAGTACAAAATACAGATTAAAGGCAAAAACATAGGTTTCAAAATCCTGAAAAATTAGATTGGATCTAATCACCTATGAAATACCTTATTGAACTATATAATGAAGGAAATAAATGTATAGAAATAAATGTGTAGACAACACATTAGTTTCACTCTTAATTAAGAAAGTTAGCAGGCAGTAGGTAAATACTGCTACATTTAATATTTCCGCAGTAGGGAGATTTTCAGGGATATAAATTGTCTTAAGGATAGAGAAAGGGCTGTCATTACAGTGAATATTTACACTGTGAACATGGGAATTGTATTTATATATAGAATAATACATTAGTGACAGCTCTTTCACACAGTAAAAAGTAAGCAGTTGATGATCAGTTATTGGAACTGTGTTTATGCCAGGTTGCATCCTGTTTAGGGGAGGCTCCTTACCTGTGTCAACTCAACAATTATCACTTAAAAAGAAGAGTTATTACTGTTTAAATGTTCAACGTGGCCACAGATAAATTCAGACATCAACATAATCAAGTCTAATGTCTCAATAAAGGGCACAAGTCAGTAACTGCTATGAGCCATGTCCTATATTTAGCCAGTCCTTTAAAGGCTATAGGGGAGATATAGTCAAAATATTGAAAGAGGGTGGGGGGAAGGGTGTTTAAGAGACATTTGATTTAGAATATGCAAATGAAGCAGAAACAGGTTGCTTAACATTTTGAAGCTGGGATATGAATATTGCTATTTGCCATTTGCTAACCAGCAGTTTTACATTTGGTTTTATCTGCAAACTGTAAAGAAGGAAGATTTCAATGCTCAATTACTCAAAACTGTTTCCATTGCACTGAATGCTTTACTGTGCAACAGACAACCCTCATCAGTTAGTCTTGCATTTTACTTGTGTACATTTCTATCATCTGTTCTATCTTTAGCCCAGATTTTTAAAGCTACTTTAACTAGTGTAGTTTAAGGAAGATGAATGTGCTCTTAAATTTATACCTGAACTGCCTGCATCGCAGGTCATCAAATACCAGTTATTCAGGATTTTTTAAAGAGCTGTGATTTATGTTTTAAATTGTCTGAACTCAAAAGACTAGATGTGTAATGGTTATGTTAGAAACACTAATATTTATTCACACACAGAAATGGATACTAGTTTGGTGCAAAGTACTACCGTATGAAATAATACAAGCAGTTAATGAAGATTGCTTCCTTTTATGGACAAAAAAAATAAGAAAGTCACATATAGCCATACGTTTAGTAACACACTAGGAAAGTTAAAATTGATGTTCCTATGTTGCTCTGCACAATGAAAGATTACGCACCGAGCATAGGGAAAATTGAAAGAATGCAAAATCTAGCCTAGCCCCAAACCCAGCCATAATAATCGCTTGAATGTAAGTGTCCAGTACCTAGGCTGAAACTAAGCATCAGTCAATAATCCTAGCTGACATTAACACCAGCCCTTGAAATCCAGGCCACTTAACATACAGAAATACATTCAATTAGCAAATGCTTCTTTTCCTAATTTTTCACACATGCTGCAACTGTAGTCTTGAGCATACTAGCCATGAGCTATAGCAACACAAATTATGAAGGGGCCAATAGCTTATGCTCATGCCCGTCATCAACTTTCTGGGGTTTGGAATATCCAGCAGTGAACCAGCTACTGCTTGGATAATTCAGCAATAAACAAAAGCTTTTCAATTCATCTTTTCCCAAAACTTAATATCAGTAACACCCAGGTGACCTCTTTTTAAATCAAAATTAAACAGTTCCTAATCCTGCTAGCCCTGGCACTCATTTTAGATCTCTGAATACAGCAATAAATTAAAATTAAAACCTTTATTATAAATTACTGTAGCAAACACTTTAAGGGAAGACAATCAGAAAATAATGATGTATGATTATAATTTCTTTTTTACTCAGTAGCTATGTGATCAGACCACTTTTGCTTGGAAAATATGGGACCTAGATTCAATTCATCCTCTGAAAGGATTTGAACTTGGACTCCCAGGAAAATTTTCAAATCACCACCTTTTAGTCTACTCTTTGCTGGATGATACCAGTTTATCAAATCGATGCTTTATATAAAATGCTTTCACCACAGCAGGAGCTAGAAGATCCTGGAAATCTTTTCTCCACCATGATTATCTTAGCAATTGGGCCATCACATCATTTGTTCATTTTGTCTTTTTAAGCATTTTGTACAAAAACTGAACAGCTCAGCTAAAGGCACTGAGACATATGCTTCATTATACATATGTACAGGAAACATCCTTTTCCAAAATTTCCTCCTAATTCAGCAGAATTAGCTGAAAACTATGAACATAAATATAGATATAAATAGTCACAAAAGTGCTCATATTTTCCAGCGCCTATAACTGGACTTTGATTTCAGCACTGATGTTCAAATCATATATGAGTCTAGCCTTCAGCAGTCAAAGTCTAAAGCTTGTATCAAGATAACTAACGTGAGTTTTGCACTATGACATTTGAGAAAACAATGTATCTCATACTCCTTGGAAAGTAAATGATCTACATTAACTCACATGTACAATAGTTATAAAAGCACAGCCTACTATTGTTAAAGAAATACTTTGACTTCCTTGCTGATAAGATCATTCTACCCTTGCAGAATGTCAACAGCTAATCATATTCTTTCTCTGCGCCGATATTATCCTGAGAAATTGACTTTGCCATCTGGCTTTCTAGAATTTTTATCAGGTCTTTTTAATTAGGTTCAAATCATTGATTGCCATTGTTCCCCAGCTTCTATCTTTTCAGTACTGTTAAGACTGAATCTTTTTCCAGTACACTGCAATGTTCTCAAGTGGAACCTAAAATGAATAGGATTTTCCCACAGGTTTTCACACCTTATATCTGCTAGCAAAAGTCCTGCCATGCTTGCCTAGTAGTGCATATAATTCAATTTTTGTTTTATTAAGATATGAAGATGACCGTTCTATTAAAAAAATAAAATAAAACAACCTTAAAAACTCCTAATGAAAAATGGGCCCAACACTTCAAAATTAGAGACCTCTGCAAGGCGGCTGGAAGGTTAGCTTGCTATAATTATGTTGAACATATTTAAATCAAAGTAGTTGTAAAGACTTCCCTAGGCCAGGCCATATTTCTACATTAGTTTGCTTTTCCTACTCTGTTGCAATGCTAAACACATTCATGTAGCATTTCAAATTTAGAAAATGTTTATAGTATCCAAACATTTCTGTGTACTTCAGATACAGACACTGTTAATTTCTGCTCTGAGAGCAGAAGCCCCTGCAAACTATTTCCTTTAAACCTTGCACAAAACAATAACTAATCTGTACAGTAATTTTCATAATGCTAATCTATAATGAAGACATCACCCTTTGTAAGAAAAGTCTTTAGTAATTTGCTTTCATAAGAAAAATGGAAGACAAGTCCCTAAATAAATTAAGACTATCTTTAATTTGATATCCAAAGTACGCAAAATCTGGATCTGAACTTCCCCACAATTTAATAGGGGGAGCTTGGATAGGGATTATAACCTTAGTTTTGGTTTCAAAAAAAAAATAAAAACAACAAACAAGCAAACACCCACAACAACTTGATTTTAAAATCTAGATGCTGAACACCAAGGCTTACATTTTCTGGTCATTTAAATCATTAATTATATACAAATGTCTACGCATTTTAGAAGTAGAATTCTTTGGAAAGGAGACTAAGCCCACCGATTGGAGGCTACACATGTTCTTCAAAGATTTCAGACAGAATGACAAGATGTACTAGTACTACTCCAAACGACACTCACAAGGCACTGTTCTCGCGTTTAAGGTCCAAATATATCCAAGACTTCCAGGCTTGCTCTCACTGATGACCAAATAAACTTTTGGTAAGAAAGCTGACAAGCTGTTTTGCCAGGTACTAAAGTAATATCTTTTCCTGCAGGGGACGTTCTTTCAGGGCAGTGTTTTCCTTTCTAGTTAAGAGATGAAGGACCTATCACTGGAACAATATTCTTTTTCCCCTCTAGAAGGACAGGAAAAATGTAATAGTGCTATATGTGCAATGATTTATCAGTAAATGTCTTTCTCTTGATGCAGTAGATGCAAACAGAACTTTCAGGATGGTCACATAAGTTAGTTCAGGTACTGGAGAGTATTTGGAAATTCAGCTAGAAAAATATTTATCTACAGTACTTCTAGAATCAAACAGAAGCTACCTCTCACTAAAGCAATTACAGCCCTTTAAAAAATTTTACTCTAAGTTCGTACTAACCACATATGCACTTAATGTGTCGATAGCAGAGCTTACTTCAACACAAAACAAAGGAACTGCAGTGCAGTAAACTTAAGGCATAAGGATCAAAATATGGTGATACTTTGCAATTAAAGCCAGTCAACCAGCACACACGCCTATCCATTGGTATGAAATTGTAAGAAACCCTTCTACCTACTTGAGTTGTACACACTGGTTTTTTTTCAGATAATCTTAGCTGAATAAATGCACGTATGGACAGGAGAGAAAAGTTAACATATATACTACTTTTCACCCAAACATGCAACTTTCAAGCCAAAGGAGAGTAATTACCATTTCTGATACAGTGAAGGACATAAGTTAGCGAAAAGGTGAATAAGGACTTGGAACAGATCTAGAAAATCTATCCATGTCTAGATCAAAATACTGCTTATGCAGTTTATGGTCTCCTGCTTCAAAAAAAAAGTAATCTGCATTGACATTAGTATATCTGTCAGGAAGGAATTTCAGATTTAAAAGTCAGAAGGTCAATGCCTTTCACACAAAGTAAAAGGAGGCTTCCATAGGAAGCCACGGCTTGTTCCGTCACTGAATACTGGCTGCAGTATCAGTGTGACCAGGTAACACTTAATCATAATTCGTTCTAGGAAAGAAAATTCATTCCATGCACAAAATTCAGAAAATGTCTTAGACAGGCTCTGAGTCCGCTTTTATCCTCACACCAAATAAAATAAAACTAGCAGGTGGTTAGTTCAAATGTCCATCTAATTCAATATCCAGCCTCTCACAGAAATCAGCAATCATACTTCCTCAGAATATACTCCAAATCCCCAATAATTTGCAGCTCAATGACTTTGTGAACCAGCAGTGGTGATTTCAGCTTTTTTTTAACTTCCATGAATTTGTCTCCCTCTTTTTTCTAAGCCCATATAAACTTTCAGCACTCACACTGCCTCTCAGTAAGAACTTTTACAACTTGATCACATATTGCAGGAAGACCCATCTATCTTCTTTTGTTCATTTTAAACCTGTCTCTGACCAAAGTTCACAAGCAAATGTATCTCTTCCACTCATCAGTAATAACACAGTGGTCAGTGATACTGCCCAATGTGACTAACTCACTGAACACTTTGGAACATATTTGCTTGGAGATTAAAACAAGCAAATTGTAAAGAAAAAACAGCAAATCAGATGAGATTACACTATGTATGGCATGTCTCTTAAGGCCCGTTGGAACAGTGTCAGGTCTGCTTGATATCCCAGTGTCTTTACTTCCATGAAATAGCACAAAATCATTGACTCATACTCTATTTGTCATCCAAAATATTCCCCAAATCATTTTCCTACTGGACAACTCTTCTTAATTTTGTATTCTTGCAGTTGGTCATTACTGAATATGAACAAGGTCTTTCTAGGCTTTTTATTCTTTCAGACATGTACTGCAAGAATTAAGTATTGTCTTCTGTCTCGATTGCAAACCTTCTCAGATTACTGTTGTCTGAAATCTACAAGCACATTATCTTTTCCATCACCCTCAACATCAATGAACAAATTCAGTAGAAACAGATCCCAGGTTGGATTCCTAAGGAAACTCACTTGATACAACCTACCTAATGAAAGTGAAACACAGATAAGTGCTTTTTCAGTGCTCTTTTCTAACCGCTTATACATTAACCTTGGGTTAATTTCCCTGGCCTACTCAGGAGAATGTTATACAAGTCTCAAAAGAATTTTTTTAAAATCAAAATATGCATCTACTGCTTCTCCTCTAGCCAAAGGCTTGTTATCCTGCAATAGAAGAAAACAGATTGGCTTTATAAGATTTGTTCTTGACAAATCCATGACACTTTCTTGTTATCCTGTAGGTGCTCACAAGTAGTATGTTTGTTTTACTGTTTTTCTTGAAATTGAAATTAAGCTGCCTTACCCGTACTTCTCCTGCTCATAATGTTTTCAAAATATCATGGATGCCACTTTCAGTCTTTCACAGTCTCACCTATCCTCCAGCATCTCTAAGATCACTGTTAATGGCTCTGAGATTGATTCAGCCTGTTGGATTAATTTAATGTGGTCCAACTAACTTGAAAACGTACAACCCAACTATTTTATGTTCTTCTGCTATTATAGCCTATTTTGCCTTTTTGGCACTAAAATTAATCGCCTCATTCAAGTAACCACAGTTGGGCTTCCTAGTGAAGGAAAAACATATCAAACATTTGGAGTGGTTTAGATTTCTCGCTCAGTAACTTCTCATTTTCACTGAGTGGAGATGGAAAAAATGTTTTTTCCTTAGTGGTAGCAGACAGAAATAACGTCTGCATACTTTTACTTAGCTGCATCTCATTTTGTACGCTCACCTTTCTGTTTTTGTACCTAGGTATTCACCCTCAGTAACCTTAGTTCTTGTGCACTTTGTTTTTAAGATAATTTAACAACTCATGATTTATCCAGATTGGACTCCTGCTGTGCTTTCTGTCTCTCTCTCTTCCCCTCTCCCCATTAAAAGAATTAAAAATATTAAAAACTGTTGTTTCTTTGCAGTCTCTTTAACCCTATTTTACCTAGTCTAGCTTCACATGAAGCACAACCCATCACTTACCTCAGTTTATGGATATCTACTGTTTTATTTAATTATTGTCCCTTTTTTCCTAAAGATCATGAACTCTATTATTTCATGATCCATCTTCCAAAGTTGCATTGCACCAGCATATTCTCAACGAATTCCTCAGTCCCAGTTTCTCTCCTGTCTTGACTGCCCTTCCCTTTCGTTACTTCTCCAATTTCAGTATCCAATTTTAATTATGCTTTTACCTAGTGGCGTTTGTTGTTATTTTGTTTTTTTTTTTAAAAAAAAAAAGCCCCAAACCAGTGAACACCAATGTAGTCTCTATTCTAACTATATATGTTGTGGTAATTAAACTGAACTACCAAACCTGCAGTTTAATGAATGCTCACAGTCTCCAAAACCTGGGCTGCCCTATTTGGGAGCCTGTATTGGATGTGCACCATCAGAGTGATTTCACTCTTTTCACCATATGTTTACAGACACATAAACTCTGTCTGTGTTCTAGACATAAGAGTAAGTTATTGTAAGGAAATATTACTTTACTTGTTTTCTTTGGTAAGCTATTCTCCTGTCGAATCAAAATATTATTCAAGATTTATATCATGTGAATTATTCCTTCAAGTCTCCATACGCCAATTACATCATAAACTTGACCCAGTGCTAAGACCTTCAGTTCCTCTTCCTTACTGTATATATTTGTCACGTTTCTTTTTTATGTCTTCCACAGGAATGCAGATACGCAAGATGTTTTACAGAGTAATATTATTCTTCTGCTTGCTACTCTTACGACACTATTATGAATAAACTTCTCTAACTTATAATCCCCATTCACTTAGTTCTTTTTACAGATAAAAGTGTTACTTCTTGCTCTAGAGGTTGCTCAACCACTCAGAAATATTTTAGTGATTCATTTTTTTTAAATTGATCAGAGATATTTTTGATGATTCATTGTTAAATGACTTTTCCTCTACTTCCTCCTGTGATAATATGTTTGAAGCATACGCCATTTTCTATCCTGTGAGAAGTTGCCTTGGTTTTTTTTTTGCCCTAAAAGACAGCTACACCAAGAATATAACACTAGTGCAGCCAGAAGCCAGTTGCTTACAGAACTAAAATGTAGGCTAAGTCCACTTGTCAGGCTTCATAAGTGATCTAGATTCATTAACTCAGGTATACAAGTATTGTGACAGGTTCATGCTTTTACTGCAAGAGGATGTAGAGTTCTATAGGAGGACTGCAGAATATTCTTGACACATTTTAGCTACTTTTTATATACCAATAAAAGCATAAGCACTGCAACACAGTTCATCTCTTCAGCTTCTTAAACAGGTTTTCCACCTTCCAGTAGATTTGCCTATATTAGAGTCAAATAGGTAATCTCAGCCAAACAAAAGGCCTCAAGTATTTTACCCAATTGAGAGCAATAACCCAGAGCACTCCTACAACCACTTTTCCTCAAGATGGTAGAATGAAGAGCCAGGCTCTCATCTGCTAAGAAGCTTTCTTTGCTGTGGGGAAATCCGTAACAGGTGGAAATAGCTTCTCAGTTGTCCCTTTTAATCCATTTTCAGTTTTCCTAAGGCATACCATTTCTCTGATTCATATTCCCTAATACAGCTATCTCTAGTTCCTGCTAAATCTGTTCGTATTTCCTTCCAGAATTCTGTGCATGGGAAATCCACCCAGTGGAGGACTGGAATCCCTGCTTTTCCCAGCCTTTCCACCCTTTCTTGTCTTCAACCCCTCTCAGTCTTAACACTGCCTTTTCTCCCTCAGTTTTAAATCTGCATATTTACCATAGTTTACCTTCCTCCCAATTCACTTTCCTCCATGGCTATCCTAGTACCCAGATACTCACAAGAATGAGAAATCTCTCCCCACTCTGTTTTAACTAACACAAACAAATTCCTTTTACTCTGTTGACGCACAATGCCATTAAAGATCTATATGTTTATTTATATATAGATATAGTTATCTATATATATACACACACATACACAAAAAGGACAAAACTGTTATTACCTCTCCCATGTCTCCATGGCAACAAAAGTCAAGAGAATCATTGTGTCCCTACCATGAATCCAGTTCTCTGGAATTAGACAAATATACTTTCTCTCCCTTGTGATAAAAACTACGCTGATGATAAAGAGGGAAAGAAACAAACCAAGAAGATAACTTGCATAGGCATTTCTTCTGCATCATCCACAGTGAGGAAGCATGTTCAGGGTCAAGCTGTCCACAGGGCAGCAGACCATCAGGGTCCATAGCTGGGCACAGGCACAGCCGTAGCCCTGACACCAACACCTCGCAGAAACGGGTTGATTTGGAACCACAAGCCATTGTGCCAGGCTGCATACAAATACAACAGCTCTGTCCCAGAGACTACACTATTCATTTTATAGCAATATATTGAAAATTTATTACACATAGCAGAATTAAAAGAATCCACTTTCTGTAGAAGATAATAATAAACTGTTCATTAATCTACTTCAGAGCTTTTCTGAAGATACTCAGTGTTTTCTTGTAATTTGTTAAAACCTTTCTTTTTTTTATTTTTTAATCCACAGTTCTCACAAAAAAAAAAAAGCCTCAGACCTCAATAACACCTGTTACCTGTCTCTTAGCTTGACATATAGCCACTTGCTGATTAAGTCTGCTTAACCCACATTACAGAAAGAAAAAGTAAACAATGATAATAATTACACTAGTTAATGATGTGCCTGCCTGGAAAAACTGTGTCCTGTGTGGCCACTTCTGGTAGCATGAATTGAACTTCAGCACAATGTGCTTTGCCAGAAGTCCTGCACTATAGCATCATTCCTTCATCCTGGCAAGGCTATATTATAGTATATGGCAAGTAGAGGCATCCCTATGCTGTTAACCTTTTCCGACCACCAAAGAACAGATGGTCTCAGATTAGCTGTTGACGAGCTGTTAATGTAACTATCCATCAATGCCTTTAATTACAGTTTTCTTGTTTTCAAAAGAGTCCATATTGGATTTTTTTTTTTTAAAGTAGAACAGAAAATAACCTGCTCTCTAAACACAGAATAGACCTCTAAACACAAATAGACCTAGCCAGTGGTCTTTCTCCCCCTACGAAAACCCCATGTGAGCGTCTGTATAGAATTATCAAAAAGATATTGTAAATACAGGTGATCCTAATGCATGTCAAAGACTTCTTTGGACCACCTTTACTACGGACATCATTTTAATCACCTGTTCCCAGAAACCATAAATTATGCATTACGTAAAAATTTTGATTGCAAAAATCTTCCTCCCTAGAAAATGTAATTAAAAAAATTTCTGCTTTGGGAAAGAATAGACATATTGCCATAAATACCTTATAGATAAAAAATTGCATTTGCTTTCACATAGTTAGGGTATTGCTTTGGTAAACTCTCTGAGGATACTACCGTGAAAGCTATTTCATTTTTATTTTAATTACAGTGATTTACTTGTTAAATTAAAAACATCTTGCACAGATAACGGTTTAACATACCAAACCTTCTTCCTTCAGGAACCAGTTGATAGCCAATCCAATTTAAGATAGTCCAAGCATTTTATTAGCATGTTATCTGTGCCGGTAATTCAGTCAGTCAGATGTACACTTTACAGAGATGAAGTGACATTCTTTCTCCTGTATTGGATGCTACACTGCTTCCAATTTTTGTGCAGGTAAAAGCAGGTGGAAAGACTAATCATGAAGCTATGTTTTCATTTTTTATTATATTAATGCCACAAATACAGATTTTTAAAATCTATCATGGAATTTTCTAACAAAGACAATCTGGAATAAGCTATACTTTAAGGCATAAAACAGAGTTACTGAAAATGCACCTATCTTTGGCAAGATTTAGATATGTGAATAAACTAACCGAACTTATAACTGTGAAGCATTTTATTACTATCCACAAGGAAAGGGTATGTTTACTGTAATAACATGAGTTTTACTTTTAGAGAAGAAAAGTCTACAGCTACTCTTTATCACAGATCTGATTCATCTATAAACTCTTGAAACATATCTGTGTTACAGAAGACTTACCTTCGCAAGGTGAACAACAACAAAAAGAAGTCATTTTGGGATCCGTACCAGTTTTCTCGACTGTATTACCTGGAATGACAGCAATTTACAGCAAACATTAGGGTTTTACTTCCATGAAAGTCAATACTGGTATATGAAACGATGAAAATTCTGCATTTTGCACCAAGCCCATGGTCAAATACAGAGACAACTCTACTACACATCAGCTGCACTTATCTGCTGAAGACCACATGACATTAACCTCAAATCCAAAAGCTAAAAATAGTAGTGAGTTAAAAACTACTTTTCATGTCTTTCTGCCCCACCATGGTCTTCCCTCAAAGTCTCCATTCCAAAAAGGAACTAAAGTTTTTATTATACATGAAGAATTCAAGTAAGATATTATTTTTGCAAGAATGAATGTTTGGAAGAAGGAATACAAATCTCAACAGACTTTGGAAGTTTCAATAGAGTATTATAGATACCTTACACTTAGATGATTAGAGATATTAAATATTCCTTAGCTTTGGGTACCTGTAAACTCCCATCCACCACTACCGGACAAATGACTCGTAACCAGAGGTGAACAGATTTCACCTGGAACAGATTTCTTCCTTCACCCTTCTCCATTAAGTTTTAGTAGCAGTGCAATGAATATATGGATGTGACACTTGCCCCTCGCCATTTGAATCATGGAACCATAGAATCGCCTAGGTTGGAAGGGACCTTTCACATCATCTATTCCAACCATCATCCTAACCCTGACAAAAACCATCACTAGACCGTATCTCTAAGCACTATGTCTACCCGTCTTTTAAATACCTCCAGGGATGGTGCCTCAGCTGCTTCCCTGGGCAGCCTGTTCCGATGCTCAATAATCCTTTCAGTGTAAAATTTTTCCTAATAACCAGTCTAAACCTCCCCTGGTCAACTTGAGGCTAATTCAGCTTCTCCCAAGTCCTTTTTAACAGAAATTCTTTTTTTTAACCAATTTAAATCACTTTTTAAATTAAAAAAATAAAAAAAATTGTGACCGATTTTCTCACAGAACACCCCCGGCGCTTTACCCTCCCTCCGCCGACTGCCGCTTCCACTCAGGCGGGCAGCAGGCAGCAGCCGGCAGCTCGCACGAGGCTGGCTGACGGGGCGGGCCAGCAGCAACAGCGGCCTCGCCCACTGCCATAAAAAGGCGGCCCCGGGGCACATGGTGGTGGGGAGCTGTGGCGCTCGCGGTGGGATCAGGAGGCAGTGGCGGGCAGGCCGGTGGAGGTGCAATGAATAGTACGGTAGTAACAGGCAATAGGACAAGAGGGAATGGCCTCAGGTTGCACCAGGGGAAGTTTAGGATGGATATGAGGAAAAATTTCTTCACCAAAGGGGTTGTCAAGCATTGGAACAGGCTGCCCAGGGAAGTGGTGGTATCGCCATCCCTGGAGGTATTTAGAAGACGTGAAGATGTGGTGCTGAGGGACATGGTTTAGCAGTGGTTTTGGCAGTGCTGGGTTAGCAGTTAGACTCAATGATCTTAAATATCTTTTCCAACCAAAACAATTCTATAATCCTACTCTAGAAAACGTGCTGCTTCTTACAGGAAAAAATTAATGTGTTTCATGATATATCCAGTGTAGCTCACCTGTTGTGTGCTGGTGTAAGCACATGACAAAGAGACAAGCTGTTTAATCCAGTATAACATGATTCAGACATATCTGACGTACCTGCAGAAAGATAACAATGCCATTAACGCACTGAATCAAAGTCTCTGTAGTATCTTGAAACAAAAGTAAGTGTTGTAACACATTGCTATGGTATGCTACTTGAGGGGACCGGTGTTCCAGCAGGTTTTAGTGTGCCATAGTAACTAACTACAGCTGAAGTCTGGAATATAAGGTGAATTCTGAGCATGCAGCAACAGGAGTGTAAACAATCTGTGGTCTAAGGCTGTTTAGTATTGATCTAATTGTCTGTTCCCTCGACAGATGAAGGGACGGTAGGATTAGAGTCACTAGGGTAAAAAAAATTGTTTACCATTAATAAAGGCAATGAAACCACAAGGAAGGAAACAGAATGGGGGAAAACTACTGTATTGTATTCCTTCTGAATTATTTGGAATGTCAAAATGACAGGCAAACCTGTAGATATTTTGCCTCCGGGTCTACTTGTAACAGGGCTCAGTTGAAGTAGGAGGGGAAAAAAAGTCATGCAAACAATGGTATAACAGTAGAAAAGATAAAAAACAGATTCTTTCTCTCTATTTATATGTATGTATGTTTGTATACATATACATGCATATGTGTCTTCACATACCTACATACTAATCACGTGCCAAAAAAAAATGGAACAAAACATACAACTTTCTTAAAATATGCCAATCAGTGTGAAGTGTGGCATAGAACAATGAAAAAGAGTAAATGTTTAATACGTATTTTGAACCCATTGCAAATAGATACTGCCAAGACATGACCTAACAGACTGTTATTAATAATGTATCAGCCCATCCCAAGGTCTCTTTCTGTCACGGCCCCTGAACTTTTTCTTCAATGACTGCTCAAAATCAGTTGTAATTTATTCTGATGACTGTAACTTGCTCCACATTTTTGAGGCACTAAAGCTATCCTTTGATTAGTGGCCATGGTGTATCTTCATCAGTTTTAAAATAGCATTTAAAATGAGTGTTTGCTATGATGGCTCTGACAGGCAATAGTGCCATTCGTGGAAAGGTCACTGTCTCACTTCTGACCCGAGATAGCAAAGGCTGAAAGTCATTGCTGCCCAATGGCTCTTTTCTACCCTGTATGAAGTGAATTGATGGGTTTGGTCCAGAGCTTCAGTGGATAAATATCCACATCAGAAACTATCACCAGAATTGGTGTTACTAATGTCATTCTCAGTGGAAGGTTGAGTGAGTTGGCAGAGAGAATAAATTGTGTTCGCAAGCCTAGAAGGCAGGATAAACACAGACTAACTAGGTGGTCTAGAAAAAGAACCACCCCTTTCCTATAGCTGTTTCAGAGCTGTCGGTCCGAGATTCTTAACACACTAAATTCACTTTCAAAAAGAATATACCACTGGGAGGATTTCTAAGCCAAACATACCCTTATTTTGCAAGATTTCTCCAGCTGCCTACACAATAGACATGTTCCAAATATATGATCAATGGTGCTATCTATGAACGCTTGCTTCCTGTTAGAAGTGATTTGCACAGGGATTTTTGCCAGAGAAATGGCAAATAATCACTACTGGTAGTGCTCCATGTATTTCTGAACTGAGTCTAAAACTCTGTGGAAGATGATAAGACAGAGAACGTTCAGGAATCGCTAAATGGTTTCGTCCATCTACATCAACTAACTGTTGATAAACTGTGAGATTTATTGGCAGATATAAAATCTAAAGATCCAAGAAGCATACAATATATAGACTGCTGCAATCTCCTCAATCAGTCTGTATTTTATACATCAATTATACTTTATACTTCATTATACTTCAACTGTACTTTATACTTCAAATTAATTGAAATTAGTAAAGGAAACAGTTGATCAGGTCTTTCCATTATCCAATCTTCTGCCAGCACAAGTTTATCCTTTGCTATGCAATGTCCAAATAATTGTACACATTTTAGTGACACCATTTCCACTAAACTTTTTTTTTGGTATTTTTCTTTAGACTTTGTTTAGATGTTTTTGTTTAGAGTTAGGAAAATTTGAGCTTACAAGATTTGTTGGGAACCATATGTATCCACTTTTTGAACAGCTGTGTGTTCTCTTCTGCTCCACTTTCTGCCTTTTGAATGCCATGGGGAAAATTTTGTCTAACTCAGACCCTTTTAAAAGCCTTGTTGGTTTCCAAAGGAGATTTGTAGTGTTTGCACCATATCCTTTCAGGAAAGATTGCCCTTTTTCTGTACTCATAGTAGCATTTGTGTAAAATAAAACTGCAGGTTTAAGAAAAGATTTTATTCTAGCCTTTACTCATTGTGTACAGCTCACCCACAAGGTATGCAATTCCTTCCACATATGTGATTTTGCATGCATTTTTTTCTGGACAAAGGTTCAAAGATTTACCATTATATGTAGTGTTCCTGTCCATTTATACAAATAAATGAATGTGTTTCTTGTTTTTTTAAGAACCAAACACTGGTGCTAAGTCAGTGGATAAGTGATTGTAGTGAGACTTCATGCCTCTGAGAACGACACTCTGCTGCTTTTTTACATTCTGTCAACTCAGGTCCCTTCTTTTAGAAGTTAATTCTGGGCAAACGAGAGCTCCTCAATGAAAAGCCTGTTTGACATTGCTAACTTTAACAATGGGTGAATACAGTTTAATACAAAGTCTGCCTGTAATGATATTTCTTCTTATGGGACAACGAGCTATGCCTTCTGCCCACCAGTCTGGGATGGAATTGGTTGTCCATATTTCTTCTGGAGCTTGGATAACCTAACAGTGTCCCACACTAGGAAACACCTCTTTCCATCGTGGAAAGTATGCTTGCTCTCCTAAATACAGTTATGGATTTGACAGTTTCTTTAATAAACTAGATGACACCCCAGCCCTAAAACTCCACGATTCCCTACACATTTAGTGGAACAAATCTGCTCTGGGATTGTTTCCGCTGATCGTAAGTATCTTGCCAACCATATGCACTATTATTTAATATAATTAATTTAAAAATTGCCAAGCTCTTACACTCAAGTCATTAAAGTCTATAAAAGAGACCTATTCAGGTTGTTTACCAACTCTGACAGAAATACAAAGATAAATAGACATATTAACATGTATAAACAAGCTCTCTTTTGTAGGCACTAAGTTTATTTTAACGGTGTCAATAAATGTCTGCTTATATGGGTTCAGCAGTAACGAATGTTCACCAGGAGGTATATTTTAGAAACAAGAATCAGGAAAAACCTCTATAAACACAAATGGGAAGATTAACTGTGGAGTGAAAATTAAATCTGTTAGGAATTCCCCGAGAATTTCTATAATCGAGTAATTTGGGAAAAAGACTGGTTTCAGTTTTGTCATAGGATAGAGATCCAGTTTGTAAAAAGATTAGAAAGGTAACCAATTTACTTATCAAAATATAGGAAACACGAATGGCAGCATTACTGCATTATTAAATTTTAATTTTGTAATACAATTTATAAGATGAAAATTGCTCTTTCTTAATCATGCTCACTGCCGTGGAACAGCTTTAGTAAAGTATATTATGATATAATTTTACTTTCCTGTTAAGAAATTAATTCTGAGTATTACAAATTGCTTGAGATATTACCCATATATCTCATTTTTATATATACATACATATCTATATATATTTTTAAAAAATCATATTTTATATAGCTATCATTTTTTTCCCTTTCAGAGACTGGCCAGAGACTTTATATGGGGGGACACTAGAAAAGAGCGATCTTCAAAGCCTATTTGCATTTCCATTTCACAAACTCTCATCTCTCTGCATTATTCTAGTGGCTGCCTTTGACACTATCTTCCTGATGGAAGATAACTACCAGAAAAAGAAAAGAGTTGGAATTGAAAGTTTTCCAGGCTGCTACCTACCTAACGTCTCCTCAGTTGTCAGAAAGCACCCAGTGTCCCTCCATTTTCCACAAAGCCAGTTCCCTTCTCATCATCAGGGAGGACTTGGGGCAGCATGGGGAAGACACGCCAACTTAGTGGTAGGCAAAAGAGAAAATGAAAAAGGAAATATGCAAATTAAGCCATCTTTTCATAGGTATCCTAAAATAACATCGTTTCTTGATACTGATCTTTGATAGGAAGAGACTGCGTTAAATCTAAATTCATGGTCATATAGCTCAATTAAGGTGAAAATGAATGAACCAGACCTCTTCACTGCAATCCTTTCTTCTTAACAGGAATATCGTTCCTTCAGTCTCAATGAAAATCTAGTTTTAACACCGGTGCTTAATTTATTGTCAAATTAAGCAGGCAGGATTTTCAAATAAGAGAAGGACAAAAAGCCTTTCATTTAAATCCAGCAGCTCTGTTCTCTTACTAAGATTGGTCTCTCTGCGCTTTAAAATAAAAGTCAGGGCATAGTCAGACCTGACAACTAACATTATCTGACCTCTGTATTTGTTTATGAATATATGACAGATTTATTTTAAAGAGACAGGCCAAGATGATTCAGTTAAGTCACCCTGAATCAACTCCAAACCATGATTAAATATTACTGATAAGTGTCAACTATTACAGTAACCCCACTAAGAAAAGGCAAAAATAAATTTCTCCCTATGAAGTGCAATAGTTTGGCATTTTTTTTTTTTAAATCTCATGCACAAGTACAGAGGACAAGTACTAGAGAAATATGAATGTCACAGGACTCTTACAATATAATTCCACTATCTGCTTAATTGTCATGGAAAATGCAGTGAGATTAACACTGATAGGAGCATTACTGAAATTCTGATCACTAATATTCTCAGGAACGGTGTTAATTTTACATGCTAATGAGTAGATAAAGAGAATTAACATCCCTGAGGGAGGAAAAAGAGGTTGACTGAGGTATGAAGTGTCCCTGAGACTGCAGTCAGATATGGTTGTGGATGTGCTCTGGTTCTGTAAGCTGCCAGCCACACTCACTTGCTTTCTGCTTGGGGTAGAGCTATTTTTTTTTTCTTGTTATTGTTAGGGGGTTTATATGTAGAATGAAGACCAGTGTGAAGAGTTGTTCTTATGAATGTAATGCTTTATTAATATAAATAGCGCTTTCATTATGGTATTATAGTAATGTGTTATAATTATAGGTGGGATAATTAACATGGAACATGCAAATCTTTACTTTCAGGGAATGCTCAATATAGGACACCAAGGAATATTGCCTGAGTCTAGTAATACCTTGGTGCTCTCTTTTAATCCTCATCACTGAAAAAGGAATTTATTCCTTCAGGTATTTCAAATCAAACTACAAATACTGGAGTGAAAAAACCCAACCCAGCAAACAAATAGGGAAAAAAAACAACAAAAAAAAGCCAGCTGGCAACTATTTTGTTCCTTAAGCAGAAAAGAAAAACAAAAACCGCTGCTACTTCTCTCTTTAATAAACAAAGTCTACTGATAAACTTATTGATAGACAGATATTCTGGCAACAGATTGTCAAAACGTGTCACCAGACCACACAAGGAACCCACACTCACATAACAAGCTGTCTGCAAAGTTAATCTAAGAACCTGTAAAATACTCCAGGTTTGGAGTATAAATATCTTAGTGATGAAGTAAATTCAGAATGTTTTAAAAGTTATTATTTGCATTTTTAAACACACAAGACTGTCAAATATGCAAAGACCTCAATTAAACTTCAATATTAAGACCTATCTCTAATACAAGAAAATATGTATTCACAGTTTCCCAACAAAAAATACACAGTTATGTATATAATAACAAGTGCAACTTTGTACACTGCTTTTGGAGCAGTAACGGACATCCCCTCACCAAATGTTGTAACGCTTGGTGTTAGTTTAATGGTTGAACTCCAGCTGGGATTTTTCAGGGGAAGATTTTGCACTGGTTACTTGTTGCCAAACTCAAGATTTACCTAAATCTTTTCTGAGAGCTTGTTCCATCCCCATGTTCCACATTGCACAGCCACTACATGAGAAAAAGTTCAAAGCCCATAAGGATTTAAGAGTCCCATTCTGTTCCTTCTGTTCCTCCTAAATCCTTCCCTTGTTCCAGCAGTCATTAGGGAAAAGGAGAAGGCCCTTCTTAAGCAAACCATGTACTGCTACACCAGTAACTGCCTTCTGGTTACAGCAGCAAGAAGAGACATCTTCTTAAAGATTCCATAGAGATACTCAAAACCTGACTGGACACAACCCTGGGCAAGCTGTTCTGTCTAACCCTGCTTGAGCAAGGCTTTTAGACTAGATGATCTCAAGAGTCCTCTCCCAACCTCAGTGATCCTGTAACTGTGTCATTCTCACACTTGAGAATGTGGTTTGCTTTGCAGGTATTTTACTTCCATTTAGGTTTATTACTAGGAAGGCTGAGATGTAAAATGAAAGTTGCATATAAGTAAAAATGTCTCTTTCTCCACCATCTTGTTTCCAGATGGCTGAGCACTACCCCAAGTGGAAAAAGGGGTATGCAGTCACTGTGGGAAAGAACCAGCTCTATCTCTAGATGGTATTTCTCTAGTTGGCTGCTATTCTTGATCCCTACTGGTATTCTCTGTATGATGATGCTGCTTTATGAAAGAGGAAACTATTGCCTCAAAACTAGCACAGAAACTCTATTTGAGAAATAGCTACATTAAAAAAGACTACCTGGCAGAAAAAGCAGGAAGAAGATATTTTGCTTAGAAGAGTTTGGCCTCAAAAGAGAGACTGTGAAATATTTGCAAGAGAGGTACTGGTGGGAGATGGGCATAAGGTACAAGGAGGGCAACTGATAGGACAGAGATAAAAAAAGAGATGTATACATACCCACTGCAAGATTCACATATTATATTAAGAAATATACAGGACAATCTCTCATTTCTGAACTTCCAAGAGTTAATATAAATGGACAAATATATAATAGAATAGGACATAAAATGTCCTAAGCAATGCATCTGTTCTATATTGAATTGAAATATGTCGATGTACAGGCTTACATATCCCTTAGGCCAAAGACTCTTTCAAATAGAATTTTTGGTAGCTAAAGCAACATTTGCCTAAAGCACCTGTCAAACATCCATTGAGAACTGAATCATGTGATTTCTAAGTTTATATCATCTCAGGCTACTGTCAAGATCTGGTGGTGACTTGATGTTGAACATTGCAGCAAAAGTATATCCTGATTTTGTTCTGGGAAAGCAGGAAAAAGATACTTTGCTCAGAAGACCTTGGTCATGAAAAAAGGAAAAGCAAAGCCAAATCCTAACTCATAAGGAGCAGACAGACCTTCCACACAGCATCTATGGCCCAGGAATTCTAACTTTTCATAGCACCACCTGGACTGAACAATATTGTTTCTCCTCCACTCTATGTCATCTTATCAGTACCGGCCAATTTCTCAGAGTAAGGCCACAATCTCTGTCTCGGGTGGTTTAATTTTTCCTCTCTGGCCACCATCAAGCAGTCTTTTCCTGTTAGATATACTATAAGTGGTCCAAGCTGCCAGCTGCAGTATAGCTAGCCTCTTTTGGCAATGAAAAATTGTCTTGTTTTCCATGCTTTCCTTCCCTTCACCATTCAGGGGCATATTTGGCACAGAATAGCCAACAGGTGTACTTTATTGTTAAAAAGACATGAGGCATCAGTGCTCTGAAGACGTTAGTGTGATGGATCTCCCAGCAGCAAATGATGCCACTCACCTTATTATGCAAAGTGCCTATATAAAGCTATTATTGCTTGGCATCTCTGCCCCAGTGAGGTGGTCCAAGCAATTAACAAGCACAATATCAGATGAAAATGGACATGACTGCTGGTAGCCAAGATTTCCTGCATTCTCACAAAGCTTTTTTGTTTGGTTTGGTTTTTTTTAATCAAAGTCAGATTCCCAGGTCAAAAGCGTGAAACTCTATGTCTGCCTTAAGTTTACGCATCTAGTGGTAAGACACAATAATAATCCACTATGTATTTTCATTATTTTCTGTGATACAGAAATTTAACAGATTTATAATGTCAGAATACGATCTGTCTACAGAATTGAATGTTAAAACCAGCTAAAAGAATGTAGCTGTGTTTCCGATTAACAGACCAATAAGAAGTAGTAAAAATGTTGCGAGGACTCAGGTATGGGATATAAGTAAGGAGTCCTTGGACTGCACTACTACCATGTACTTTACTTTTGCAGCTGTAAAGGACATCCTTGTTAACTGTGATTATGAATGGCAAGAATTTCAGTGATCTTGTCCAACACCACAGTTGTGCATTCCCCAAAACTACTTCTTTCCAGTCTGATGGCATTCCAGAATTAGAGCAGTCAAGTACTGAGGAACATGCCCACAAGGCTTAGCTAAGCTGAGAAAGGAATCCTTTCTGCATTTTGCCTGATACTACTTCTCTTTAGTTTTCAGATTCCAAATCAAATAATTATTTTTAAAACATGCAAATGGAACATTAATTAGAATGGAATCTACACAGACACCTTCTAGAATAATTAGAAAAAGTCAAGAAAAAAACCCCAAATCACTGCACAGAAGTGAAACAATTAAATTAGCAAGACTGATGCAAAGTGCGGTTTTATACCCCAGTCTAAGCAAGACATGCAGTATGCTATTTCTGCTCTGATACATCAATGTAAGCATAATTTCACTGAAGTCGGTTTAAAAGCTTGCATTTCCACAGAAAATGTTTATGCATTTTCATAGATGTTTGCTTTGCTCAGGAAGACTTCTTATTACAAACAAACAAACAAAAAAAACAGATAGTAGAAACTACTTTGAGTAAAATTAGCTTTAGGAACCAAGACTAGGTTTAACAGAAACCATTTTTTTCATTTAAGGATACTTTTATTCCTTCTGGTACAAAAAAAAAAAAAAAGAACAACTAGAACGGGGGATATCAAAACAGAATCTAAAAATAGCTAATAATTGTTTGAAAAAATGATCTCTTGTCAGAAGAATTGGTTTTGAAAAGCAGTTCTAAAGTATTTCCTCTTAACTGTGCTTGCTTCTGTGATGTTATATGGAAAATGAAAAAATTTAAGACAAACTTGACACTTCTGTCAAAATGAACACATTCTACGTTCCTCTGTTATATCTTTTGTGTTTTGCACAGGTGGGAGTTGGGATCTACTGTATGAAGAGGAGAAATGTTCAGCTGTAGATGTATAAGATGTATTTCAAAAAATCTCCAGTGAATCCAACACTTCCAACAAAACTTAGTTCTTCACTCTTCAGCAAAGTGGTTTTATTTCTGAATGTCAAGGCCAGACTCACTAGGCCTTTTAAAATAGCCTGGAATATGTACAAAACACCATCTACATACATATATATGGCAGCTACACAATATAGACTGTTCTTTAAAAATTCCTTTTGAGGTGTTTTCTCCCCAGATACTGAACTTTCTGGGTTTTTTTCCTGGCAAACTAGTATAGGTGTTATTTCAGTAAAGAAACAGGTAACAAGGAGCCAACTAAGGAATACTGATTTAAGATTAGGACTCAGGTGTCCTTTTTATCCTGTAAGAAAGGAACAGTTTTCATACAGATCATTCTTATTTTGTGAATGTCTGTTTGAGACAAGCTATGTGGGATACTGAATACAAACAACACAAAACAGCTAGAAAAAGGAAGTAATTTTATCTGTACTCCAAATATTCTGGTATGTATAAAATCTTATCAAATGTGACAAGACAAAAAAAAACAACCTGTACTTCCATTAATTGGTTGACCATTGCAATCAAGAAGTCAGACACAGAATTTGAACTATGCCCTCCCAATTACTGATGGGGCCAAGCTACGTATTTAGTGCACACATTATTGTCAGAACACAGTTGTGTTTAGAAGACATTTGTATTCTAACAGCAACTTGGGATCACAGGAACAGGACCTATCCTAAATGCTTAAAGACGTGTTAAAGAAAAAAACCCCAATTTAAATTATGACAGTACAAAGAGCTATAAAGAAGACAGTAAGACAACAAGAAGCATCTATATGCTAACCCGTGTTGATGTGGAGATACCCTGCTTCTCTTTCAGCTGTTGGTTGAGTTGGGATGCCGTGTCAAAGATTTTCCCTTTCCAGGGCAAGGTGACACGAACAGAAAGTTGTGCTCAGTCCTTCAGTCCCCACTAAAAAGCTCTGTAGGGCCATAATACTTGGGGAGGGGAAAGGGAAGGTTATTGTGCCATATTGCTGCTAGTAAACATACGCTGATTGAAAGCCAAAGCTGAACACTTCGTCTAAGTAAAATGAACAGAAATTAACTGAAGTCTGAACAAAACAGCACGAGCTAGGAAAAGAGATAATGTCCCACTCCAAAATACAAAAAATTTGGTTCTTAGGGCATTGTGCTTGGATATCTTACATTTAAGGATTCAATTCTCAACACACAGGCTATGAAGGACCTCAGTCCAGGGTCTGCCATAACATGGACACTGGCAATGTTTTTGACATTTTGACATGACACGGCCATGCTTTTCCCCGTATCTTTGTTATGGTGGGTTGACGCTAGCTGGCAGGTAAGCCCCCATCCAGTCACGCTCGTTCACCCTGGTGGGATGGAGGAAAGAATCAGAAGGGCAAAAGTGAGAAAAACTTTTTAAAAACCCTTTGGGTTTTATATCAGTACTTGCTTAATCTCACTGGAATTAGTATTTTACTCAAAGAGATTTAGGATATGCATAAGTTCGCACAAAATTAGTGCGGACATGATATGGTGTCTTTTGGTAACATTCAGGATAAATCTTGTGGTTAAATTAACTGTCCTGTGGATTAATTCTGCTGTGTGATTTATATGAGTACTAAATAAATTGTCAGCCCTCTAAAACAGGTTCGGTTAGGCATATTTTTTTTCCCTTCTTCCTTGGCTTGTTTGTCCCCAGGCAATGAGAAGATTATGGGCATCATTAGGAGCAGAGAAGATGTCAATGGTGAAATTGTATTCCACTGTTACTTCTACCACTGATCTATTATGGTATATTGAAGAAGATGTTTTATCTCTCTGGACTGTTGGTTTCTTCTCTCATCATTTATCTGTGATAAGTGTCAGGGAGGCCAAATATCACATTGTTCCATTCCTTTCTGAATGCAATACAAATTCTGACAGGAATGCACAGATGTATCCGAGAACAGCATAGGCTGTTTTACCATCCTTTATTTACAAAAATTAAAGCAGCTGCTTACCTTGGTTTTCTGACCAGGCCATTTGTAGTTGAAGGAAGAGGCATTCAGCTCTTGTCTGACAACTGGTCCCCATTTTCTCCAAATAAACTGCAACTGGCCACTTGGATTGCCTTGTGTGGTTCCAGCAGGTTCACACTGTGGTAAATAATCGAAGGTGAGACCAAAGCTGCACAGTGGTTTTCAATCTAAGAAACATCAACCATAACAACCCATTAACCATAGTATGAATTCCATCTACTTATCATTTCCTGACACAAAAATTAATTCTAAGTCTCTGCATCTCTCTGCTGTTGCGTGTGCAAAACTAACATTATTTCAATGCCTTTGAACTCACTACATAGGAGTCACATGGGCTCTCAGAAAAGAAGGTGGAAAAGAGACTGTCAGCACAATCTGTTGATCCATCAACTGTAATGGATCCAGCCCACTAGAGGAGTTCAAAAACCTAGTGGATCACAAATTAAGGGAAAATTTTAGATACATCAAGTATAGTAGAATAAATCTGCAGCTGTGTTGGCCATTGGAAGCCAATAGAATATGTAGTGGAAGAACTGAGCTGGCCAATGGAAGAGGCAAATTCAATAAAACCAATGACAGCGAGCAGAAATGCATCTTCCAACCACTGTTGTATTTCACAGGAGATATATATTCTCTTCCTAATGGAAATATTACACGTCATCAGTACATCGAAAATATTTTTTCCACTAATATTATGGTGAATATTTTCACTAACGGGAATTTACTTTATTACTAAAATTAATTATTTTATTATAGCAAACTCCAAATTGATTTTATCATATGAACATATGATTTGTGCTTTACAGATGTTAATAAATGTGAATTTCTCTTTTTGGACTAACTCTCTTACACTTGTGCCTACTTGTGCTGTTGAATCTGTGGGCATGCCCATAACAAAATGTTACTAGAAATACAATAACAGCAAGTACCTCCTCCATAACACTTTTAAATATTTGGAACACTTGATTGGCAGAAGTAGTAAGTGGCAACAAAATTCTCTGGTTGTGTAGACATTCATGAATGAGCATGCAGAAGGTGTTCTATGATGAGACCGTCTGTAAGTAAGGACAAGCACCCAGTGGCAGCAGACAGCACGTCTTCTGCTGGCTGTGCATAATGAAAAGGTTTCACCATGCGCCTAGGGCAAACAAAATCCTAAAGCCAGTTTTTGGTGGAAGATGTACTACTGCTACACACAGGAAAATCTGACCAACCTCATGCAAATCAGGAGGTCAAAACATTCAGCCACTATTTCTAGTACGGTGTGAAAAGGCATTACTTGCTATTCATCATTGACAGTGCCTCACTTTTCAAACCCCAGCTCTAGAGACCTGCATGACAGAAGCCTTGCCACTTAGAATCATAGAATGGTTTGGGTGAGAACGGACTTTAAAGAATCATCTAGTTCCAGCCCCCCTGCCCTGGGCAGGGACACCTCCCACCAGACCAGGTTGCTCCAAGCCCTGGCCAGCCTGGCCTTGAACACCTCCAGGGACGGGGCATGCTTGGCTTCAGACGCTCCCTGTCTGTTCAGCTGGACAGCTTTTCTCTACCCTTCAACTCGAATGGTTTTCCCCCCTCCTCTTCTGCCATTGGCACGAAAACATGAAACTTGTGCCAAAAATAATCTGTTTTTTTTCTATCTTTCTTTACCTAGACTGCTTAAGATAACTTAGTTCCACCTTGACACACCACTGCCTTTAGGCACCAGCTTCTCTGTGATAGAAACTTCTCTCCTGCCCTGTAATCACTCTTATTTGAATCTCTCTTCCCTCTCATACTAGCCCTGGTCACAATGCCTTTGCTGCTGTGCTTTGAAACTCAACACTGGATGCCCACTGACCGTACACAACGTATAGGTGTTGATGCCTATTCTCAGGCAGCCTTCAGAGTCTCTAATCGAGATCTCTGAGGCTAGTTCTAACCTCTCCATGGCATAAAGCTTCCCCTCCTGACTACTGAAGTTTACAGTTTCGTCTTCTGAAACTGTACAGTACTTAGAAAGTAAGTGGAGACTATAAATTCATATTATTATACATATGTTAATGGAGAAAGCACCTAGACTTACAACTCCCAAAATAAAAAGCAAACAAGCAAACAAACATCCTGGAAATAAAAACCTTCTCTCTGGGACTACTGACAGCCTGTCAGACCTTGACGTTTTGGACAATTCTTCCATAGTATTAAAGCCTGACTGTCCACCTGATCAGCCCGCAAGCTCTCTCGGCAAGCTTTCTCTCACTCGTTCAGAAAGCTCCCCAGCTCACAGAACATGCATTCTTTTCTCATCTGTTTTCTCACAAGGCAATTTCCATTGCTCTAATTTAGAAGCAAACAACCTGAGACAATCAGTTTCCTTTAGTTTAACCAGTCTATTCAGCATATTCAGTGCTTTACTGAGAAAAAAATCATATCGTGTTATCTCTTCTTAGATTACTCTTGTATCTGTTCTCTCGTAGAATGTGTGATCTATGACATAGTCCCAGCCAGCAAGTGGCAGATTAAATACAGACAGAGGAATAGAGTGAAATTCATAGAATAAGTCTGGATTTATAAATTATACATACATTCCCCAAATTGTCATCTCTCCCAATCTCTTCTCTGCTGTTTGCCAGATTTTCTTCCACCAGTCACTGTCACATCATAGCTTCTCCTTTCTTTTTTATGTCCTGATTAACAGGACATCTATATTCTCCCTTGAGCTCTCTTCCTCCCAGCAAGATTGTTTTCCGTATCCCTACAGAGAGGGGCCAAAAAAGCATTTGTGAGCCTGAGACGCTTCTTTTTCAAGATACATTATGTGGTCTAATAAAAGATAATACTTTTTCTTATAAACGTACCTCCATGAGCACAATTCAAATGCTTCAATATAGGTTCAGAAAAAAAAAATCTATATGAAAAGAATTTATTTTTAGATTACTTTAAAAAAACAAATGTAGACCTTTTTTCTATGTGTAAGGGGATTCTATTAATCTTTATGGGGGAACGGTTTGACTCTCTGAATATTGATGAAGAGCATAGATTTTGCAGTAGGAAAAAGCACCCAAATATGGAGTGGTCAGATTCTGCTGGTATTACTCATTCTTCAGTGATGTTCATGACAGTTGAAAGCCACTGTGGCCATAAATAACCATTTGCACCCCATCCTCTATTCCAGAACTTAGCCAGCAGAGCAATTAATTTCGAATAAAGAGATGTAGAACTAAATAGTAGTTTTGAGGGGTTTGGGGGGGGTTGGTGTTTTTTTGTTTTGTTGTTGGTTGGTTGGTTTTGTTTGGGGTTTTTTTTTGGTTTGTTTTTTTTTTTTTTTTTTTTTTTTTCCAAGTTTTTTTTTTTTTGTTTCTTTTATTAATNTTTGGTTTTGTTTTGGGTTTTTTTTTGTTTTGTTTTTTTTTTTTTTTTTTTTTATTTACCAAGCTTTATGTCTCTAGCTTCATTACTTAACTCTCAATACTCAGAAATTGCTTAGAGGATGTGATAGGTTCTGCGGCGTGGCTCAGTAAACAGCTGTACAGCAACGGCATGCAGATGTTTTTATATCCCAAAAAATAAGTACCAAAGTAGTACCAAATTTTGGTAACAGAACAATGTGTGGTACTAGAAAATGGTTCATTAACACTGAACTTCCTTCAAGGTTTGAGTAGAACCAGTACTCTCGTTTCTAACCCACAGTCAAGTCTGCCATTTGATTCTTCTCTCACTCTCTACAACAATTTTCCTGGAATTAAATGAGTGCATATGGAATCATAATACCCGGTGCATATGCGTACCTGTTGCAAGTTCTCTTCTTACCCTGTTTCCAGTTTCACAATTTTATTCAAAATCAAGAGAAGCTGCGCACAGGCCCTTTGTTTTATTCTCTCCAGTGACTTCTCCTATACATTTCCATCTTGAATAAGTGCCACTTTGTTTTCCAAACTGTGTATTTTTATGATGTGTATATTACACACACTAGAGGCTTGCAGCAGCTATATACGCATCACTTTATATGATGGGTTGATAGAGTAAGCAACCTCTTCAAAACAGAACTCTCTTGCAGTTTTACATTCTAATCGCACAGTGTGTTGCTTTCGATTTTTCTTTTTTTTTTATTTTTCTTCTTTATAATGAGCCCTTGTTATACAAGTTATGCTTTTAGCGCTAAACTGATGAGAAGCATCTAAATACACAATACATAAAACAAATATAAAGTACAGGAGATACAAAAATAATGTGATTGGGTTAGGAATGTCTCACCAGTTCAAGGAAAGTAGTTTATTCTGCCTGTCTTATAGTAAAATGAAATTTGCAGGTAAAAGGGAACATCTGTGCACAGACTACCCAAGTACATACGCAGCCTTAGCCTGCAGTTCAACTTATTTTTTCTAGCACAAAACTACTAAACATATTACAAAAGGAAAGGAAAGTCCTTGACTATTACAAGGTACAATTCTCAGATGTCTTCCCTTTTACCACTTCATAGTTGCCAGAAGAAGAATGTGTCTTAAATACCAAGTTTGTGTAACAGACACATTTAGTTCGTTCCTATCTTTTCCTTGTCAGAAGGGCAGTAAATGTGTTAAGTCCTCTGCTTGAAATGCCGCTGTAATGCTTCCATTGTGTAACTTACTGTGCACAAGGTGATACCCAACAATCCAACCTCTGAATGTCACATTTTATTCAAAAACGTTACTTTCTATTAGACAGTCTAAAAGGATAGTAGTTCTACAGCTGGGACTAGTAAAAGTTCTTAATTACAAAAGAACATCAAACAGTGTTTTTCCACGTTTCACTTGTAATAGGAACATATTTTTTTCAAATTAATAATAGCTATGTGTTGATTACAATGTCAAGTTTCTGTGTTGAAACTAAACCTATATTTCATGGTCTGATCTTGTGAAATATTTGGGTTTAGTATCTAGAAGACAAAAGCACTCAGTGCCAAACAAATCATAATTAAAAAAAAAAAGCACTCAGTGCCAAACAAATCATGATTTAAAAAAAAAAGGAAAATGATGAGAATAGCAAGAGTAGCTATAGCTTACGGTATGCTATGCTGTTGTAAGAAAAGGCATAGAAAATGCAATAAGAAATGTCAAACAGCAAAGGAAATCACACAGGTAATGACTGTCAGAGAAATTACTTTTACTTTGTTCTACCGTTTCATTACTTACTCAACTAACTGCTGTTAGATAAAGGCCACAACCCGCCCCCATCAGTGCTTAACTAACACACGGTTAATCAGGCGGGGCTCAGACTCACCTCCGCTTCCATCCCCAGTGCTTAGTGGAGAGGAGGGTCAGAACGCTGAGGCCACTACCATCTGAAACTGATGCAGCGAGTTTTGCTAGAGAACATCTGTCTAGGACAAATATTGAAGTGCCACAGCTACATCACTGAAATGTAGGTGGATGCAGCACAGATATCACTTTATTGATAAGATCAGCAAAGAACCCATAAGTATCATAAGCTCTCCTTTTGGGGATTTATTAAATAATACAGAGTAAAATTTAATTAACATGAATGTTGAATTTAAGAGTAGAAAATAGTTTACAATGAACAATTTAGCTCTTGAAAGCGACTTACTTTTTATACTGGCTGAAGTGTATACAATGAAAGATTAAAATAAAATCCATTCTCAGAGAAACATGCCGGGGAAACTGCAGTACTGGCACCTTCTGGATACATAGAGCACGGATGAACTGTAGGTTAAGAGCAGTGTTAAGTGTGCACAGTTTTCCTTAAGATACCCTACAAAATTCTATTAGGCTAAACAAGTGTGCATATATTTTGGTAATTCCAAAAGGATCAATGTAAACTTCAAACTGCTTTGTAATCTACACATGAATACAGAGGGAAAAAAATTGCCATTTAGGTTAATAAAAGCTTGAGTACATACAGAAGAATACCTATTATACATACGAAAGATAGATATGAGTATAGATATAGTATCTAACACTGACAACTGGCAAATGCGAACACAGCTAAAATTTTTGGTTTGCGGAAGTTTGTGAAATACTGGTGTCACAACTTCCTAAGGACGTCATACACATACGTGATATTAGTGTATAGTACATTTATCACCTGAATACCTAAGAAAACTAGTGTTACTTGAAATCTTTAGACTTTATAAATTTTAAAGAGAAGAGTTGTAATTCTGTAAGAGTTTGGAGAAGGTTTTTAACCATTAAAGATCATTTGCAGTACCTGTGAAAGTTAAGTTTCGAACTTGTTTTGGAGTTGGGACATTTAATGATTTTCAGTTATTAGGCATTGCTGTTCATCTCAGAATGGCTCTTAGATTTATGAATCTTAGTGAAGTAGAGCTTACCATTTCCATGGTTCATCTGTTTCCCTGCATTACTCTCAAGCTAAATCAATCTTCAGATTCATAAAACAAGTCTGTAAATATTAATGCCTACCAGAAGGAATCTCACCTCGAATAACTACCATAGCAGAAGAATAGTGGATAGTGAATAGGACTTTTTGAAAGTCCTTTCCAGCAAAATTGAAGTTTGTACTCCAGAGCAAGAAAAGAGAAGAAAACACTTATAAGAAAAGATATAAAATATATGGAAAAAGAACAGAGGCAATAAGCTGATTGGAGAAGAACAAGAAAGGGGGAAGGTCAAAAGTAAGGAAAATGTGCCAAAAAGATATGAAAGGAAAGAACAGAATCAAGGAAGGAAGACAGAAAAGAGAACACCACATACAACAGTTAGAGAAAAGAGAAAGAATAACAGAAAGCTGTGGGAAAGGAGAATGAATACAAATGAGATTTTATTTCCTTTTTTACGGTTTCTGGAAAAGCATGAATGACAAAGTACATAGTTAAATAATGAACAAGTATATAAAATGGATATATCAGTAGAGATCAAGGGCACATATTATCAGATTCACCAAGAGCAACAGAATGCCTAGGGCTGGTTCTTAATACCATCACGCTGAGACAGCATATATTGTCCTGGACTACCCCTTGCAAAAAAAAAAAAAAAAAAGAAGCCTGGCATGTATTTACTGCCAATCCTTTAATTTTAATCTTTGACATATACCATCCCATAAAGTGGCATCAAGTTTCTCTGTCTTCTTATGCACTGATTTATTTTGATTTCTTGTTTTTTTTTTAATTTTAAGTTTTCCATTTACTTTAATTAATCTTTCCTCAGGTGGTCATGTCTCACAAGTGGGTTTTTTTTTTGGCCCTTTGTTTTCCTTTGTTTTTTTTTTTTTTTTTTTTAAAGCAAATTTACTCACCTGGTACATTTTCTTTTGCTTTCATGGCTTTCTGGTTTTTTCTCAAAGTAGACAAGGGAAGATTAGAGGGGCATTGAGTACAGGCAGGAACTGGGCACTTATCTTTGCAGTGATATACTTTTTTAAACACTGGAAATCCAGGGGAATTAAAAGAAGAGTGGAAAACAACAGTTTCTGCCAAGACAGAGAGCAAGAGTACATATTCTTTCTTCCAGTTTCTGACATGATATGTTCAAATACCTTTCGGATACAGTATGTCAGCTTGTGTTTCACCATATCATATGACATAATGCAACATGACACACCAATTGTTTTGTGACAGAAATGTAAAGAAAAAGAGCGTCTCTGCTCTGCTGGTAAAGAAATCATTCTAAGTAGAGAAATAGCCAGATTTCTCCTAAACATTAATGCATCAAAGTGTAATGGCCCCGAGAGCTTCCCCCTTGCTGGAGCTCCTGCTGCCGGGGCTCAGGGACAACTCAGCCATAGCGGAGCTGCGGGCTGTCCCCTTCTCCAGACAGCTCTGCTGGGAGGCCTGAGCCACGGCTGACCCCCCCTTCCTCTGGCAACCGCTTTTAAGTTGACACTCTCGTGCTTGGCTCCAGCCTGAACCACAGCACCAGCTGTGTCACAGCTGGGGCCGTGCCTGGCCGTGGGCCCCATTGATCCAGACCTGGCCCGAGACACAGATTGACTTCCCAGCCTCACCTCAGACCTGCCTTGTCCCTACGGACTTGGCTGGCGGTCACTGAGATATATCTGACTTTGGTCAACATCACCGGACCTGACCCTGTCCCCGATTCCCTGACCCCATGGAGTGATGGTTAGACCTGATGTCATCCCCAGGCATGCCTGTTCACCTTCCTTGGTGACTGCAAGATGGGGCCCTGACCATGTCACCACACTCGGCTCCTCTCTCTTGGGGACCAGCCAGCTGTGCTGTGCCCCAACACAAAATGTAAAGTATTCCTTCAACCAGAAACAGTACTGCTCCGTTTAACCCTACAGGCCCTGCTGGTAACTTCCAATCCCGGTATATTGTAATTGTAAACCTTTTAATGTCAAAGCACATTTGTAGGGCCCTGGGTGACTGGATGACCTTTAATGTTAGACATGTATTGTGTGTTCAGAGTGATTAAAGGAGGAATCGATTTCAGCTTTTAACAGATGGAAATTTCATGCAATCAGTTTGAGTATTATAATTTTGAAACTTTTCAGCAACATTTCTAGAGATCTGGAAGTTTTTGTTTTGATTTTCACTTTTATCAACTATTCTCTCTTCACCGGGTCTACCTGATCTCGGAAGGCTGCATCTGCCTTCTCAGAGGCACAAACTCTGCCATTGTAGTAATGCAATAACTGGAAGATGTCATCACCTTCAGTTGAATCCATGACTAATTTCCAGATAAAAAAGATACCGCCAACAGAAGGGAGGAGTACACCAAACCAGCGTTACTTCAGTGTACGGAACTGGCGAGCCAGGAATATTTGCATGTATGATCCTAGAACAGACAAAGACTCCCACAACACACAGCAAAACAATTCACGTGGCATATCACAACTCAGTGCACTAATTTGAACTAAGACGTACGCTCTAGAAACCCCACCAGTTAACCCCAGGCTATGGCAATGCCAGTATTTATACATTTACAGAAGTATGAGTTCATTGGCACTTACAGGTGAGGAAAAAAGGAAAAAAAAAAAAAGAACAAAAACAAAGACAAAAAAAAGAGACAAAAAAAAAGACTGGATTTTACTAACTTAGGTTGCTTTATCTATTTTCAAGTGTTGTTCAGTAAACCTCCCTTCTAAATAAAGCCCATGGTACCGTAACGCATACCTTCGGTGTAGATTTCACAAAGAAAAAGAATTAAAATTAAAAAGAGGAGCTATAATAAGGGAACTGTTGGGTACACCAACAAATGCAAAGGAAACAAAAACCTTTTTGCATATTTCAATTAATATTTTTGGGAATGTCTCCTGAATTCCAGTAGCTTGAAGTCAGTGATATTTCCAGCCCCTTATTTGCACCAGAGTTTAGTTTGGGTAGTGGATTTGTGGGAGGTCTGTGAAAGGATCTCCAAGCAGCACTTGTTTTGTACTGCCGCTCCCTGATGAGGAGTGAAGAATGGGAGCAGAGGGGCAATAATCCTCTGTGTAGTCACTGAGCCCATTCTGTCCTCTGTGCTCAGCTACAGAACTGCTAAGGAATTTCTGTAACGAAAAACAGGTTTTGTCTTAGCTGACTCTTGAAATTCTTTCAGCTGGGAAACTGCAACAGTTTTATTGACATGACACATTTCCTAGGATAGGCCATTAATCATTTCATGTTATTATACCAATAGTATACTTAACATTCAAAATTCAAGCAAAATCCTAATGATACAACTATCAGGAGGAAAAACGTAACACTGAATCTACCTAAGCAGTGCTTCTGCTGTGACTGAGTAGCATATTCAGACTAATACCCATCAGCTGGATTTCTGCTGGTTAGTGTGCATTTTTATTCCTAAAAGTACCATTTATAAAAAGGAAGGAGGTCGGCAATGTCTTTCTTGTAATCTACCAGCCTACTCAGAAGAACTGCCTGGATGAGGAACCTTGTCATGTCCTGTTCTCTGGAGTTTTCTCTCAAAATATATGCTTGCCTACACTTATCCTTAATCATAATATTGGTCATCTGTTTTGGCCCCAAACAACACTGATTACTATGGTTCTATACCAAAATAATTTAATAAGAGGCTACAGGTTTTTCTACTGTTTTCTGAATAATAACCTCTCCTCGTTTATATGTCACTGGGAAGAGGATTCATTTTAACTTTACAATCTACAGAGATTTTAAACCTCTAGAAAAGCAATTTATTAATGTGTGATTAGCTTAACGAGTACCTATTACCTTTGTTGGTCTGGCTGTTCCCCCAAAAGCCTTTTTTTGGCAAAATAAACAAATATCATTAGCATTTTAAAGAGCAGAACGGGAGGAAGGCAATAGCATAGATAGAGAATGGAGGTTCAGAGATAAGGAAGTTTTCACTGCTCCAGAATAGAGATTAGCAGAGCTCCAGACCCCAACCAGCGCTCAGCAGAGTGACGCCTGAAGAGAGTGAAGAAATGCCTGACAAACATACCTCCCTGGCAAAACCTGACCTGACTGAAGTACTGTCGCTCTTGTGATATCCTGGGGAATTGCGTAAGGCTTGACACAGGCACAAAGAAGCTGTGATTCTGTCCTGCTAATTATGTTCTTCCAGATCCACCTTCCAATCCCATAGCACTGCCACCATCGCTTTCACACCACCTTAATTCAACCTAAAATTGAACAAAGAATATAACATACACTACAACGGAGCAATAGAAACCAGAAAGTGTACAAAAAAAAAGGTGAAAAGATGAGAAAACAAACTGCACTAAAGCTCTTTTTCCTACCAAATTAAGCATGCCTATCAATCTGCTGTGTTTTTGCAGGCTTAGTTTACAAATGCATTAGTTCACCATACTTCTTTCAGGTTTAATAAAAAACCTCACACAACTCAAGTGAGTAATAGTCAGTTTTGTTGTCTGATAATAGACTGATGGCCTTAAACTTTCTCAAAGGAAATTCAATCTGAATAAGGATTAAATTCGAATTGTCAGTGAAGTATCCATCCCCAAATAATTACTTCTCACATTCATTCTAAATTCTGGTTGTACTTTGTCTTCCAAAACATCATGTTTTGAAGCTAGTCCCAGCTAAATCACAGAATATCCATATTAATAAAGATGTTTAATGTAAGAGCATTGTTTTTCTCCCAGTATTTCATGTCCCAAAAAGTCTGTTGTAGTACCACAGGAAAAGAAGATATATGTGTGAGAAGTGTCAGAAGTATTGAGGCAAAAATAAACAGTATTTTTTTCTTCTGATATTTTGGCTGAGATTTCTAAGTTCAAGTAATTAGCTTACAGTTTTCTTGTATCCTTCTGCTGCTTCTTATGTCTATGTGTCAAAATAATTTCTTTAGAACATTCACAGATGATCATTTTAATGAATTTCTGACAAGTTAGTATATTCTTTGTAAAGGTGTAACTACAGGTTAGGTTTGGTTTTGATTCAGTACCCGGTATATTTACTGTTTACAGAACAGGAAAAATATCAGGTGTAATGAATGGTGCCAAGCTGGAATAAATAAATTGCACTCACATTTTTGGACTTCTTTCATGATCTACTGCCTTTTCAGTCAATATTTAAAATAAATACCTATCATTCAAATGAGCATAAATACCTTTATCCCAGGATTTAACAAGAGAAATGGCAATCATTACAACTATGGAGTGCACAGCTGGTCATAAACAGCAAAAGTTATAGATGCCTCTGAATAGCCACTACAGGTCAAGACAAGCTGATGAGATTTAAAAAAGAAAATAAAAGCACTACTAAAATAACAGCAGAACATCACCGGAGCAAGCCAAGACAAGGAAGCAGATTATCAAATTAGTTTACGAGTTCTCAGTTCTTTGTACTTGTCAGCTACCTAGGGTAGCATCTTCAAAGATGTCCTAAAATGAAGTAATACAGGGGATAATCAGAGGAGAAAGAAAACCTGCTTTGCATGTAAGGCAGTAAGAATAGGAAGTCAGAAAAAAAACCCCGTGTTTATACATTTTCTATGCATGCAAAGGAATGGGGGTGGAGTTGCTTTAAAGCTACTCATTCAAGAATATTTTCCATAAATTAACTAATTTAGAAAACACCCATTACTGAAAGCACAGGTATTTCTAGCTCTGTATAGTAAGTATAATAGTGTAGAAACAGCAAAAAAGAAAATGGTATGTGATGCATCTGTTGAGTTTAGAAAGGGCAAACCAAGAGGAAAAGGATATTTTTCTCCAAAAAAAAGATTCTGCCAGCTGATGGAAGCAGTTAAATCCTAAACAAGGTAACGAGCAGTAATGCTACTCTAAGCATTACTCTCAACATATGAAATAAAGAGAAAGCAATGACAAATAGAATATGGACGAGGCATTCTTCCTCCAGCACACTCCATTCAAGGTGATGGCTAATTAGGAAAATCTCCAAAATTAATACTGAGTTTTGCTTTCTTTAAGTGTAGTGGTGGAGATAATATGAATATAACTCAGTCTTATTAACTGATTCAGCTCCTGAAAATGAATCTCTAGGCATATGGTCATACGGTCAGAAAAGCCTATCTATATGAACAGCATGGTAACAGTCTGGAATTACATGCTAGGGCTCACACAAGTGGGTTTCCGCAGCCATAATTTCAACAAATAAATTTTATAGTTTGACAGTTAATCACACAGAAACACAATGAGGGTTTCCAGGAAATGTTTAAATTGTTCCACTCAGTTTTTGAACAGCGCAATTCATTTCTAATGGAAGAAGTAGGAAATTTTCTCTCTAAATACAGATGATTTCTCCATTAATTCAAATTTTAACAGAAAACACTGGTTACTACAGGAAAACATGACATAAAAATGGTCCACTGATTCTGGCCTGTAACATATGGCAACATTAGCAACATTTTAACCTACCATTTTTGCACTGCTTTTGAAAACCTATCCCATTGATCCACCTCACGATAGCGATTTCCATGAATGGATTTGGTCTTACATTGCCCTAAACCCCTTTGATATTTCTGGTGTCCTAATCTCTCAACCAGGCTCCTAATATACCTCTTTTTAATAAAAACGGAACAGCAGCAACCCCCTCCAAGACAAAGTGATTCTTTTTTCAGAGTCCTTTGCTATGAAAAGAAATACATGGAATATATATTGTCTAGAGAAGGCTAGCCCCCAGTAAAAGCTAATTTGAGACAAGACTAGATATCCTGACAGTATTTTTGAACCCTGAAATCAATATGAAGTGGCTAACTGCAGAGGGAGGAAAGGAACCACAATGGTCTCTGGCTGATTTACTAGTTTGCATGTAGCACTTGCAACTCAAGCACCATGCCAAGATGTCTAGTAGGTGTGCAATCTCCTCCAGTAGGTGTGTGATCTCCCTAGGCTTCCTCTAAAGACATCTGCAGAAGATTAGTTCTAGTTTTGGCAGGCTGAATCACATTCTGGAGCTGCCTACCTTTCTTTATTGCATATAGAGGGAACACAGTGCAATCAGGAATCCAACTATAGTGCTGAAATTAAGTGTTTGTCTTAACATCTCCTGCTTGTGGGTCAGTGCTGCATCCATGCGCTCTTCTACCAAGCTGACTGAGCCTCAGTGCAAACACAGGAATCTGCCACCATGAATAAGGCCAGATGAGGATGATGCACTGCGATAATAGGCTGAAAATATAATTAGATGGTCCCTGATGCACTGCAAATACAGTCACTTGTGATACAAATGATCTGTAACTGGAGTATCATAGCCTTAGGAATATAACAAAAATCAATAACTTGTGCTCAAAGGTATTCTCCAAAAGGAAAAGGAAGATAAAGTGAAGGTGTTGACACTGAGAAATTTTCCCTGTAGGAATAAAGGAAAACATCATCTAAAATGTGCTATAGAAATCCTAAAATATACAAGGAGAACATTATTGTTTAGAAAACCTTTGTCAGCATTATGGAAATGATATCAAAGTTTAAACACTCGTAGGCTTTTTTACTCATAAATCATTACAATAAATTAGAAATGTCCAGTAGCTTTAAGTAAAATATGTAAATGTCAAAATCATTTGTCACAAAATCATTGTCACCATCACCAGCTGTGGATTTTAAAGGAAACAAAAAGGAAAAAATCTGACTTTTCTTAATGAAGTACTTCAAACCTCCTTATTTGATTTTTGTATTTCAGTGATCAACTTGAGTTACTTATATACTTGGAATTTCTTAAATCAGCCTTGTTTTATAACTGCTTTGTCCAGCTAGTTCTACAAAATTGAGATTTGGAAGTGAATTCTGACCTGCCTTTTTCTTTCAAAACAGAGCACATTTAAAGCTGGTATGACTAGGCAAGTTTTGACTATGTCCGCAGAAATATATATTTGTTACAGGAAGAATGCAGAGTGAATTTCAAAATCATTCCTGCGCGTTCAACAGTATTTCCTGGAAAAACTGTACTGTGAAAAAAATGGAATAAGACCTTGGATAAGTCTTTTTACACAATCTCCCTTTCTGTTCTTCTTTTGGTTTTGCTCTTGAGCCTGCAGTTGGCTGCGTATTTAGTGCTTCCACTGGGAAATGGAGTGAGTGCTCCGATCTGTATTTATATAGGATCCATGCCCTTCTTAGCACTTAAGCTGTTTTCATACATCCTTCTCCAGCTAGAGCAACACCGGTGAAATAATTACCACCTTCAGTCTGTTGCAGTAGTTAGAGGTTACTGCCTCTAATCTCCCAGCGGAGCTGCTTCTATAAGCAATTCCTAACCTGTTTCAGTTCCAATCAGGTTGATTAGCAAAATTCTACTATGTATGCTCTATTTGTTAACTCGGATCATTTAGTTAAGAAGCATACAGATAAGAAAATCCATCATATTGGAAAAAGGACTACCTTCTACAGGGAATATTGACATGAAGAAGAAGGGCTGGGGGAGCAGCAATTGCTTCAAGCTGGTATGACTCCAGACAGAAGAATGTATCTGCATCAGGTTAGCCTGAATGCACAATAAAATACATGTACTGGTTTATACTTTATACCAGAACAAATCTGATTTATATCAGCTGCAGGAGAATAGACAACACCTGACCTAGCATTAAGGTAGATTTTCACAAACAGATGATACTTGATCTAGCGTAACCTCTTCTGAGACAAAGTTACTCTTTCAAAAAAGTTAATAAATATGATCTGGCAGAGAACATTTATATGAGTTCAGCAGAATGTCTTATCTGGACTCAGCATTTCTGGTCTACGTTCACTGAAAGCACAGTTAATATCCCACGGAAGTGCAATCTGAGTCCTTCAAAACAGGAAAGAGTACACCCATTTCTAAACTACAAAAAGGAAAATTAAAAAAATGAATTTTTCTATCTCAGTACAAATCTAGCAGGGAAAAGAAAGTAAATGATCCTTTTCTCAAGCTTTGTAGATGTATACAAATGGTGCAGAGATTTAAAATATAAACGAAGAAAAAGCTAGAGAGTAACGCTACTGTTTTGACACCATATGTTAGGTGACAATCAAGCTCTACCTGGACAGAAGTATTTTAAACATTTCTACCCATTATTATACACAAACTGTTTCTTTTCTCAACATCAGGTATATGCCAGTTTTAATCTATATATTAAATATTACCTGATTTTGCTGTTGTACCTACAACATTTATTGGCATACAGTAACTCCTAGTAGTAACATTAATTATGGTTTTGATGCTAAGATTGTGAATAATGTAGAAGTGTTTACTGTAGCTAGCGTGACTTTCGCGCCTCCACAGTACTCTGATTTACTCTCTAATTTTTTTTCAGAAGATATCTGAAGTTCTTGCATAAGAGTAAGCAATTTTGCACCTTACCTATGCCATGTTTTGTTGAATCCCCATCAAGATGCTAGTGCCCTGCAGCACTGGGAAATGTGCACTGATCTTCTGCAACACTAGTTTCATCTCTTCAAGACTAAAATTGATTTTTCTCAAACTGGCGTGTAAAGGTACAAAGTGTACCCAGTGATCCATAGCTCAAGTGAGTGTAACAATACCAGCCTCGGTGGTTGAAGAAGCAGTAACTTTTTAAGTCTTTGCAAGCAACAGTGCAAGAAAAAACAGACAGTAGTGAAGAATTTATCTTGTAAAATGCCAGGCAGTCAAGTTGTTTTACTGCTGCTAGAGGCTATTGTCAAAGTTGCTAAGTAAATGGTAGAAATAGTTTTTGTTAATTGGAAAGGGCTGGGATACCATGGTGATATGCTTTTTATATCATACCTAACATAAACAGATGAAAAAGGATTTCTGAACTCAGATTTTATCACTGCATGATTCGCCCAGTTCTATAGTCCACTGTGAAAGGCTCAAATCCTCCCTTTTGAACACTGAAATAGGAGGGAAGGCACTGGAGTCACTCCTGGCTCCCTCCCGCACATAATCCTGTCTGCAAGGCCTAAGTTTATTGAAGGGAAAACAAGTAGAAGTTAGAATATGCCTTTAAACCCAAAGACCAATCAAGTCTTGCACTTGTTCCGCCCTCATTACCAATTCCCTGGCAAGTTGTGCACTTCCCTGATGTAGCAGAGCAGTACATGTGTCTTGGTAAGGATATGGACAAGAAGCAGTGTCACCAGTGCCCACAGACTCTTTGCCACTCTCTCACGCCACGATGCTTCCTTAGAACATGATCCAATAGGGAACGTGTGGTCTCAGATGTGATTTTACCCGTAGAGTCCCTGACCTGTTAGTTGAGAAAAAATTAAGAAGCTTAATGATAGAACATCATTTAACGCATCTGTGACTTGTTCTGGCCTTCCACAGTTCCTTTGAAGTGTGCACGAGCAACAACATTTTTACTACTACTGAGTCCTGAAATAAAAACCTGAATATTACGAACAGGTCACATTTCTACTTGGACTGGTTCCTGCAGAGTCCAGGGCTTCAAAAAGCCTCTTTATTTAATTCTCATTACATGTGCATAAATGAAGGACAATTTTCACGTGCCCAAGGAGAGGTTACACATAGGTGAATAAAAGACTTCAGACATTATAACAGCTGAAAGAAGTGATCTTTGCAGTTACAAGTGAAAAGTGATTTTTGTGGGTTTAGATCCTATTTTTTCTCATTGTATGTGATCTTTCTGTCTTTTTTCTCCTACTGGCAAATAAGGATTGTAAAAATTTAGGACCCGATTTTCTAGAATAGCTTTTAGAAGGCCATTCAAAGTGAACAGATATTGTCGATGCTTGGCATTTTTTAAATTCAAATGCCAAAGTAAGCATATCTGAGATGTATCAGGTCCTGAATAAATTTCCAGCATGCAGGAAAGGACTTGGGGGTCCTAGTTAGTGGTCAAGGAGTTGAATGTGAGTCAGTAGTGTGCTGTTGAAGCAAAGAAGGTCAAATGCATCCTGGGCTGTATTAACAAAAGCATAGCCAAAGCCTTAACAATTCTTTTTTTCCTCTCATTGTTTCCTGCACGATTGCAACAGTTCGGGGCTTTCCAGTACAAGACAGACATGGATAAACTAGAGATAGTCCAGTAGAAGCCAACAGGATCGTTAGGAAGCAGGAGCATGACGTACACGGAGTGAACTGTTTTGTTCAGCCTTAGAACAGAAGGATAAGGGGAGGATCTTCATGTTGGATGAAAGGCAACAGACACCAGCTGTAACAAGGGGAACTCCATTCAGATACTGGGAAAAAAAGATTTCACAATGACAGTGGTCAAATATTGGAACAGGGGCCCAGAAAGTCTGTGAAATCTCTGTCCTTGGAGATATTCAAAACTTGGCAAGTCATGGCCCTGCTCTAAGCGCACCTGGCATTGGGCAGGGCTGGGACCAGATGACTTTCAGCAGTGCCTTCAAACCTATACTGGTCTATGATCCTACGGTAACATCTTGACCTGCTAAATGTAGGACAAATTCGATGGAGTGCTAGGGCATATGGGAGTAGCCAGAAATTCCACTGTGGTCATAGAATATCTTGATGCTAGCAGGTTAGCTTGATATCATTAAACTGAGGTAGGTAAAATTGAAATTAATAAAAGTATTTAATTACTAAATCACAAGTTAGAGAAACAACCATCTTCTCTTCTCCTTTCACTACACTACATAGATCAATATCAAAATGTGTCGTCTTCCTTTTGCATTCATCTGATTAAGCGGTAGATGGTAACCTGTGTTCTGCTCAGGAACAGAGAACTGTTTCTCATCGATCTTGTGCGCTCAAAACTCAAGATGTAAAATTCTGAGGGTGAAAATGAAAAATTTGTACGAAATCTGAGGAAATCAATGTCATTCTTACAGATGTATAAAAACTATATAAACTGAACACCATTTGAAGGCTCAGGCTATTCCACCACCAAGTTTGTGCTGTTCTGACAAAATGGTATGGAAAAGAAATGAGCTTTAGTAAAACACAAAGATGATTTCAGCTAAGATTTTCTTTCTTTAAAACTTTAGTGGCATATGTATCTTTTAAAGAAAAGATTATGCTAATTATATCTCTTGCTTGCAGTAACTTACCTTTTTAAATAATGCAGCTTCTGATAACCACAATTTCAATGTAACTGTTGAAGGAAATAGCTCCAGTAGTGGGTATCATTCCCAGAGTGCTTCAGGCTATAATGCCTAACAGTCTTCTAATTCTATTCACAGAAAGTATAAATCAGGATTAGATTTCAGTAATTTCCCATACCCCGACAGTGATTAGCAGAGTCTGCAATATGGACCACAATCTTCAGAGAAAGTTCATACAACTGCACAGACGTCGGAATGGATTCTCTCGCTCTTCCCTGGGACAGAGCAAAGACTGAATTGTCACTGCCATGGGGAGCATTGCTTTGAAAAAGGACCTATCATGGCAATAACATATCCAGATGTTCCTTTATCTCAAATGCAGAGATATTAATAGTCTATTTAATCTTTACTAAAAAGAGAGCTAGTAACACAGTCTTACTTTTAATTTATGGTTCGTTAGGTGTATTTCTTAATGTGATTAATGACATATCACTACTTAAACCATGGGACATTCATCAGCAGAACTGCATGCCCTTAAAACAGGTGTTGGGGGAATTTGAGAATGTTACAATGCAAAGTTTTACTATTTCTATAACAGTCTAAAATGACAAATTGCCAAAGAACAAAAAGCATTACAATCTTGAAATAGGAATTAATTTGTGTATATTTATATTGACATTTTTCTCTAAAGTTGCTAGGCTTTCATAAATCTGTATGTGGACGGCATACAACTATAGATGTAAATATGAACATAGGAGAGCTAGAGAATAAGAAAGAATTCAAATGTCAAAATTTTCCAGTGCAGAATGTGAGAAAACAGGAAAATGGAACCTTTCTTAAAGCTAGAAGCTAGCTTTGGTCAAGATTTGTCCTTCTTAATAGAGGAACACATTTTGAATCTTGATTATTGGGAGAAGAAAATGAGAGAGACAGGAAAAAGAAAGAAAACCTAGGATATAACGACATAGAATTAACAACTATGTAGAATACCGACCTAGAGCACATTCTACACATAATACAAAAATAATACAACTGACTTCTAAGCATCTCTGGAATTACAGCATGAAAGATCAGTTCTCAAAATTAGTTATTTACTGCACAAAATAACATACGAAATAACTATCCGCAGAGGACACTACTGATAAAAGTGAGAAGTAGATCAGATAAGCCAAAGATCCAGAGGACAAAGGCCTTCAAAATTCTCAGAGAAATAGAAAACAGCCTAAAAAGTAGGCAGAGTCTCGTTCCCTAAAATGTTAAGAAAGCTATGAAATTAATTAATTATTTACAAATAATTGAAGTAGATATTATTATGACTTTTTTCTAACATCTGTGCACCTAAGAACATTTTTGATCAGATAGATAACATAGTTTAATATTTATGTTTCTTGTTTCACCAGGAGTCATCATTGACTTTTGCTTTTCTGCTCAGTTCTATTCATTTTTTATTTTCTCTTCCTTCTCTTCCTCAACTCTGATTGTCTGTCTTGCCCTGTTATTTCATCTTCTCTTTCATGTATATTGAAAAGTCTCTGGAGTAAAAACTTGTTTCTTTATATAGGTCTGCAGAGAGCCCTGCATAACCCAGCCATGATCTACAAATGGAGGGTTTAAGTGATATCATACAAATAAATGAATAAAAGGATGTTTATTACATCCTAACAGAAATAGATGATTAACGGATATTAAACACTGATTTTATTAATTTAGAAAAACAACAAAGGAAAATCCAGTTGGTAAACAAATCTTTAAAAAAAAAAAAATATTTCAACACAATCTGTTGAAGTGATCACCAGAAAAACCTCCTGGTTCTGCCTTCAAAGGCAGAGCATATTCTCAAAGAACAAAAAGGAAAAAAAAGTAATAAGCTGTACTGTCTGTCAAAAGGAAATCTGTGAATTATGCAGAGCCTTAGTGTCCTGACCATTGTGGAAGATTTAAGACTGACTCTTTGGAATTTAAATTAAAGAGACATCGCAAAGTTTGGCCCCAAATAAACATTTTTTTATGGGTCAAATTTATTCAGAGACGGCCATTTAAAAAATGTACATTCATACCAGAATGCAACTTTTTTTTTTTTTAATCATTGAGGGGCTGGTGAAGAAGTGCTGATGTCAAATACTAATCATTCCAGTCTGAAAATTCTCACCTGAATGATGACCTCCAGTCATGGTTGCAATTCAGGCTGTGCGAGGGGCCAGAGCTAGTCCGGCCACTGGGGCAGATCCAGAACAGGAACACAGGAGTAACTCACATCTGCCCTCCTTTCACCTTTGTTAGGCTGGACTCTTGATCTCTAGACACAGTCATTCTTACTTGTAAAACAAAGAAAAACATAATTTTTACACAGCTGCAATTTCATTCAATATATCACAAACTGCTTTCAGAACATTGGTGAAAATAAAAACTTTAGCCAACATACCATAATTATCCATGTGTTTTTGTCTATCATTTAAAAACACTTTGGCTTCCTGGATTCCTGACACAGTTCTGCCTCAGGAAAAAACTCTGGAATTTGTAAATGGTGAAATAATAATAGGGACATCAAAATGAAGACACTGAAGTGCAAGCATAGCTACCTCTCTATTGTCTTTGTGGACTATATCAGGGAGAGACCTTTCATCTCTGAGCCACTTGGTATGATGAAAATCATACTAGGGTTAGCTTCTTCCAAATCACATCAGCATCACAGACCAACACAGGATGGGTGGTTTTCTTTGTAGCATGACATATGCTGGATGACCTTGATTTCCATGCAAGAATGTTTGAGGATGACTGATACTACACCAAGATAGTATCGGAAAAGCTCTCAAATAGGACATTTGACTTTTCATATCCATGTTCTTACTTCTGTTTCTTTCTAAACCTGCCTTCTAATTAATGTCTTAAATATTTCTAAAATAATGGTATTCCAAAATAATAATTGCTAAAACTTTTCCGGGTCTGTTCTACCTCCTTAACAACTGTACTTACAAAAACGAAATTTCATCTTTATTCTCACCTCTACTGTTGAGCATTCTCCTTCTCTTTAAAAATCAACAATCTGCTAGATACTTCACACAAGATGCATAAGTGGTCTTTTACAAATAATGTTTTATAGCAATGGATTACTGATAACATGCCAGCCATCTAAATTGGAATACGTTTTAACATAGAAGTGGAAGATTACCTTTTTTGAGTAATTATTAATACAAAATTTGTATTTAACTTTTTGCATATTTAATTTTATATTTCTATTTTCAGTTATTAGAATCCTTCAGCATCTGTAAAATTGGAATAAATCTGTACCTGTTTTAGACAAACAAAATAAAAATTGAATCAACTGGGAGAAGTAGCATCAGATACTCTTTCACTGGTTGACCATAGCTCTTAATGCACACTTCTACCCAGGCAAGGCCAGAGCTGACGTTACATCTGTCTCTTGGGGAAGTTGTCCTATTTGCCTGGTTTTCCAGTTTGACTGGCTGAAACACAAAATCTGTTGCTTTTCCAAGCCATACAATTCGAGGCTGAACATCATTGTGAGCTTTTCAAAAAGATAAGCCCTGAAGTTTGTCCAATTGTATTTGAAAAAAACCCACCACTTAACAGACTAACGCTTGTCCACTATCGCTTACCATCCGCATGTCTTTCTGGACAATGTCAATCACAATACAGCACTGTGTCATTTTGCTTGGAAAACCAGAATTCAGAGCAGATTAACAAAGAAGACATGATCATTTTTGTTGATTTTAAGTCTATTGCCCAGCTTTCAAGCAGTCATACTCAAGCACAGAAAAGTAAGAGAATAATTAGCACAATTTATTTAGGTTTTTGCATATGATAAAAGTCACTGTTATTCATCATTTGGAAAAAATCTTCTAGCAACAGAATTTGGGGTTTTTTTTTCCTCTCCTTGTTAACTGTCTTTAACTGTTTTTAGCAGTCTTCACATAATTTCTCCTGGTCAACTTTCTCTGATGCTACATGAGAAGTATGGTAGAGACAGCATTGTTTCTGTTTGCTAAACATCTGTGCCATGAAAAGATATTGTCTGGGAAATGAATTAGGCATGAATCAGGTTTTATATCCCCATATAAAATAAATATGAAATAAATCAAATTATTGTTTAATATACTTAATTATATTTTAATGTGTCTCAAGTCACATAGCATATGTCCTGTAAAAAGCACTTGGTTTGGTCCTCTGAACATGTCATGTATATGTTAATGATGAGAGATGGCACAACACGTTCTTGCCAGAGTCAGAATCCACTGGAAAAAAATGAGTTCCAAAACAGAGTCCTACCCTAAACTGTGTTAGTACAGGCATATTTGATTTTGAAAAGGGTGCGTTAATTGGAAATTCCTTTCTCTGAACACAGTGAGTAATCCGTTTTACTGATTAATATTTATCATAGAATCACTGACATTGGAAGGGACCTCCTGAGCTCAGCTACTCCAACCACCCTGCCCAAAGCAGGGTTAACTACAGCAGGCTGCCCAGGGCCTTGGTCCAGTCTCATTTTGGTTATCGGCAAGAATGCATATTTTACAGCCCGTCTGGGCAAATCTACTCGATCACCTTAACTGCAAAAAAGTTTTTTCTTATGTTTAACTTGGATTTCCTGTATCATGATTTGTGCTCATTACCTCTCACCCCGTCACTGGGCACCACTGATATCTGGTTGTAATTTTCAAAGGGACTTCATTCTAATAATAGTCTATACCGGAAAAAAACTGTAAATAAATTAAAAAAAAAAAGAAAGGTTATTTGCAGTTCTAGGAAAATGCAAAAGGTGCCACTCAATCCAAAGCGTGCCTTCTCCACAACTGAATTCTTGGGTTTTGGTGAACACTGGGCTCTCAGAAAGTGATAAAGCACCTTTCAGTAATAAATTCATTACAGGACTTTGAAAACTAAAAGAAATAGCAGCTTATTTGTAAATAATTTAATAGTACTTGCTTGGCTCTAAATGAAAACGTGGCGTAATCCAAAATTATTTTGTGGCCTAGTAACACTGAGATCAGCAAATTTCTGTTACAGGAGTACACACTTAATCATTGAAATCTAGATTATGGGTATCACTAACTATATATACTTTTACTTTGCCTATGTATACTTACACTCACAAATTTATATATCTACACATGTAGTGTCATGTATTCAGTTGGGCAACATTTGCATTTACTGAGCTCTCCATTTTTAACAAGCCTGATACTAGGAACCTGGTAAATGTCTTCAATATGTTCACCTTTCACAGTGCATAATAAAGTCAAACACACTCTTACAGCTACTTCATTGCAAACATACTGGCAAAGAAATGAAATCTTTAAGGGAGTGAACTCATCTGAAGGTGGTGATTGAAACCATTTTCACATCTCAGGAAAGGAGCATTTTAACATTGCTTGTCACAGCCATCCTGTCAGGCCTTCATGTGTTCCAGATAACACCTTTGGTACAGTGTCTTCAAGCATCAGAGTGAACTTTTGCCATTGATTCTACTGTAAAATTAGATTAATTCATTGTACTCATGGGTTGTTGTATTCAAATGATAATTTTTGCTTGCTTCTTGCTATTCACTAGGAAATAACCAGCTCCATATGACTCATCATGTTGTGGGAGTTCAATGCCAAGCCTGCTTGCACACAAAAGAAAATTACATAATCACACTAAATTTTGCAAATCAAAAACTTCTTTGTAATTGCCTTAAGATTATTTCATATTCCATTTTCAGAAGATGCTTCCCTGTGTAGCTATTTAGCAGCAACATTTATTATAAAAGTTAATTATAGTTTCTTAAAGAATTAAACAGGGGGTTTTTGTTCTCTTTTTTTTTTTTTAAGCAAAGAATATCTGTTACACACATTTCTGAATTCTGGGGTTATGTTTTGGTTTTGCCCACATTCTTGATAATCTGATTAAGGAAATGTCATTTATTTTTACAGTACATGTATCTGATCTGTACTTTGTATTTTATTGAAAAGATATACTATTGGGCAAAAAAAACCCAAACAAATGAGCACTGCTGTTCTTCAGAGTCTCTGAACTAATTTTAACTTAAGGAAAATATTTTAAAATTAATAAGGAATGGAAAAAATACTGAAACATTTTAAATAACATGTTATTTGAACATAGAGATGAAAACAGACAGGACTTTCAAAACACCCTTGGAGGAAAGAAGGGCTAGAGAGAAAAAATGGTTAAAAAATAAAGTTATTCCACTTTCTGACATTTATTTTTGTGGGTCTTCTTGGAGTCCAACACTACCAATCCGGCAATCGGCAGCTATTTCTGATGTGTTGCTTCCCAACTTAACTACAGATTGTCACTTTAATCTCAAGAGAACGTTATTGCCTAGGAAGACTGAACTGGTAAGAGGGAGAAAGAAACCAAGAAAATCACTTCTAATTACTGTTATGTCAATTTGGAGACTGACTGAAAGCATCAAAAATCCATCCTTTTTTCTCACAATAGAGTAGAACCAAAAAAAGTCTCAACTTCTTGGTCTGCGGCTCGCTCTGCTTCCTGAAAATGCCAGTTTCACTAAAGAGGATTTCTGGACAGCATGCAAGTGCGGAGAGGTAATAAAAGACTTCTCATAATTTAATGATAACCGGTCACAGAGTTCTGTTTAGCCAATTCTAATGCTTCAGAAAATTGGATTTTGATGAGGTTTCTGCACCTTAATTTCCTCTCCCTATGCATTTCCCACAAAGGACTATTACATACAATACTGACTGAAAGCTAGCCCACACTGCATACTTCAAGATGTTTTATTGCCTTTGTGAACATTAGACACCCTGCTTTTATTTACCACCTACTAACAGGATGGGACAGAAAATAAACTACATCCTGTGAAACTCACTGGTATTTTCTCCCATCTTTGGCACTTTCCTCTGCCTTTCTTTGAATGTTCTGGAAAGCAGCTCGCTCTATTTCTCACTTTTCCCCTTTACCTCCATACCTTGGGAGCAGAGAAAGGGAACAGAATTCGTAGCCTAATACTATGTAGGTGACAAAACATTTATTTTCCCTCCACCTTGGGGACAACTTTGAGACCCGTTTCATAGCTGCTCGACAGATCCACAACTCCTCCTGCCCAAATCCTGGCTGAATCCCAGCCTCATAATTACATTCTACCTACCGAAAATTCTCCCTTTAGTTCAAGTGGGATAGTGTGCCTTTTTCTGAGCTCTGTTACTTTGCTTATAAACTCCCACTGAAACTAAAGAGAAAGGCAGGCAGGATTTGGTTCACTGGTCTAAAACCATTATATACAATGAACCAATTGTTCAGTAAAGCTAGTGAAACTATTTCCATAGACCTAGGCTGGAATACTGAATCAAAATCTGTTGCTGACCAATTAACATACTGGTCTGTGACTTAAGCTCCTGTTCTGCTTGATTCAAAGTGGTGCAGAATGCAAAGCTTTTGATACGGAATCTGGAACTCATAGGCCAATGCCCAATAGAAACCATGCTTTTCCCCTCTCAGAAAACAATTAAATGGCTCCTTTTTTATTTCAGTGAGGAATTAAAAGTTTCCAAACCTTTGTTTTCCAGGAAAGAGAAATGTCAGTCACTAGTGTAATTTGCTTTTCAGGTCCTAATGTAAATCTCACTCTTGGATTAGAGGAGTGACTTACATCTTCTAGAAGTTCTAGGCTTGCCTTTCATTATTAACACCTTCCAGTCATCTGAATTTTCATTTGCACTTGAAAAATATTACTGAACATTTGCAATGCTCTAAACTCCTGATCACTAAATTCTCATGAAACCTCATGAAAGGAAGATCAACCAGTTTAGACAGTAGGACTGACATTGGCAAGATAAAAGCAGTTTAATGTGAGTTAAATACGAAATATTAAGTAGTAAGATTTTCAAAACTTCCAAGATCTTTTGGCGTTTAAAAATTAAATCCAGAACAGAGAAGAACAATTAGAGGAGGATAATAAGAGGAATAAAGGTGGCATCTGCATATGAGAAGAGTGGCTATAACAATGGATAAAAAAACCTGATCTTGGAGAAAGAAAAATCATCAGAACATTAATAAAATGAGAAAAAAATTGTGAGGCAGAGTTAAGACAGACAGAAAAAAGAAAGTTAAAAATAAGGACAGTACAAGAGATGGTAAATTGACATCATTTCTTACTTAGGGTTTCAATTAATTCTTTGCCTTTAGTTTATGGCAGAATCATGTATTCAGCATTTTCTTTTCTCTTTTATATTCATCATAATAAAGTTTGTGGTGTTTAGATTTGCTACTAAGTTGACAGAGGGATTTTGTCAGTAATTTGCTTTGGTTGCTCAGTGATTGCCAGTCTGTTGTGATAGATATTCACACAGAACATATTTGTTTGCCTACTGAGTAGGAGGAATGGAAGGAGGAGAAAAAAAATCAGTGTGGACATGGTGACCTCCACTGTGAATTTTACTAAGTGACCTAATGGTTGCTGTGAATTTGTGTGACTTTCATGCTCTTTTAGAAACAGCGCGATAGACCTGATGGCTATATACAGCACACACACAAATGACACATTTTCCCCTTTGCATCAGCAGTATCCTCCCAAGAAAGCACTCTGAAACACACTCAGTGCTGAGTGTAGAGCTGGATTGATCTGATGGCTAATAACATGAAATTGGGAGCCAGAAAAGCCTGTCTTAGTTCTTTTTTTCCTCCACCAACTCTTATGCCTTAGGGAAAGTCACTTAACTTCACTAAGAACCTCATGTACCTCTAAGAAAAAAAAAAAGAAAGAAAGAAAAAAAAGGCTTTCCAAAACAGATTCAGTCTCAGCAACTTTACAGGTTGAAGAAAAGATTTTGTCTACTACTCGGAAACTGTAAAAGCTAACAAAAGCTGGCTATCTGGGGGTTTATGTACTTTAACAAATGAACAAAATGCATATTACAGCCATTTATTTGTGTGTGGAAATAGTTATCTTTCTACTGCAAAAGCAGAGAGTGCCAAATTCTGATCACGATATCAGCACGAGGCCAATGACACAAGGACAATGACAATACTTATAAGTGTTCACTAAGTGCATACCATACAAAAGTGCTGCTGCACTCAGTAGTTCACAAATACCTTATATGAGAAGTTAGACAAACCAAACATTTTCTGTTGAGCCGGAATTGAGAATTGTCATTCGACTTTCCCCTGTAGACTTTTTTGCAGTTCCTCTAACTGTTGTTGTGTGGCAGGACAGGTAACAACTCCTATTGTTCCTGGACACCACTGAACCTCCCAAAGGAGCCTAGCTCACTTGCTTTTCAGTTATTAATAACATTTGCATCTGCTGTACCTGATCTTCTCTGACCATTTTGTCTAGTACTAATGTTTTACCTTTTTCTTTTGAATTATTGCAGATGTTTGCCGAACATACGCAAACTGCAGCTACCTCTTAAACAAGCTACAAATTTACCAGAAAATGCACTGGACATCAGAAGAAAATTTCAATAGCAGCAGGTTTTCCAGATGATGAAGAGACAGAACACTAAGGAAACCTAATTTACTTTTTGTGTGAGGTAGAAGTGTAATATTCCTCTGGGCCTTTATTCCTGTGCACGCCATTTTGCAAATGAAACACACCACATGAGTACTGTATGAAGAAAAGCATCATGAATACTAAGTTAGTCTTGAGTTGCACAGGAATATAAAATGCATTGGTTCTAGTTAAAATCAATTTTGCCTTGGAAATAAGCATTGGATTCACTTTCTCTCTATCCCCAAAACACTTAGACAGATGGAAAATACCACTGTAGCTGCTGTGTATTAAAGTGGTAAATACAGTTACACAATCAAGCAATCCAGAAATCCCGTTGGTAGTTTCAGAAAATCCCATTTTCATTGTTTCACTGCAAAGGGGTACAGCCCTAGAACGAATTCACAGAGTTAATTTGTGTTGATTCAATAAATGAAGAATTCCTTTGCTTCCCCCCCAGTACTAACAAGGTATACTTGGAGCACAGAAGTTTCCAGAAGTTCAGAGTCACTAGTTACCATGGAATTATCAAAATAAAGGAGAAGAAATGGAACCAGAGCCATTCATGGATTCCATCCCATTTATGTCCTGAGCAGATATTTTTTACAAGTTTTTCATTTTTCCTTTTCAAAGAAATTTCAGGAATGAAAGGGGCAACATAAAATTATAGAAACAAAATTTTGCATACTGCTGTAATAAATATAGCAGCTGCTGGATTCTTCATGCATCCCTTTATATTAAGTTAAAATAAATCACTGATCTAAAATTTTTTAGTCATTACTGACTTTAAGTAAAGATACTGACGAGTATTGATGACATTATGTACGGTAACAGAACTTAACTTTCACAGTCTTTTGAAGGCCCAAATGTCTTTGAATATCTTAACCCTGTAAAATTAATTCAAATATTTTTCACATATGAAAGTCAAGGAACTATAGTATTTGACAAAGATTTTCAGGCTTTTCATATGGACTTCTTCACAGTCTGTACGTAACTGAAATGTACAACGGATTTCTGCTATATTGTAAAATACTCAATAGTATTTAAAGAAGGTGGTACTGATTCTTGTCACCTAAAAAGGGCAGCTGGGGCGGTAAAACTGACTTTTACATGCATTTCCTCAGTACTTGTTAGGCAGCATCAATTGTATCCCCTATCAACCTCTTTTCACAAAATAAAAGTACAAGAGATATCATTAGATTGATTAAGATTGATATTATTGATCTACTATGATTTGATCACTTGAGAAGCATAAGCAAATTATAACTTCCTTTGCTCCACTTTCATTATATTCTAATGACATACACATACCTAAGGTATAGATGGAAGATATGGGCTAGGCATTTTGCTTCAACATCAAGTAACTTTCCATCTGACTTGGCAATAAAGTTAATCTGGCTTTGCAGTGCCAGGTTACAGATCAAAAATCCTGTGGTAGATTGATACTCTCTCACTCAGTTAATTCAAAATTGCTCTAAACATTTGACTAATTGCTTTGGACTGGCAGTTGGGTTTTTTTTTTGTTGGCTTGCTTATGCCTGTAGAGGTTAGTCTGGCAGATATACCAGCATGTAAACTTGTACCGGTCAGTTCTGTACTTCTGCAGTAGTCCAGGCGTTTTTGTACTGTGTCACACCTTATTAACTAATCAAACTGCAGCTAATAACTATAACAAAACACTTATTCATTTCTCTATCCCTTTGGTGTACTTTTGATTCTTTATGTGAAATGCCACATTTTGCGTATCTGTAACAAACTCTCCCATAGTTGAATCTCGAGCTTCAGAGCTTTATACTGTATGAAATGTCATTCTTCAGGGTTGAATACATTCTGATAAAATACAGAGATTTCTTTTCCCAGCTCCCCAAAATACATCCTTTTCCCTGAAAAATCTCCAAAGCTTTCTGTGAATTATTCACTTTGTGATTATCCATATTCTTTCAACATACAGAAAAGCACTTGTTTAAACTAAGAATTAGCTACCTGTTATCATTCTTTTCTCTCCCTGGATCTCAGACATATGCACACAGGCCCACACAGTCCTCTACACTTTTTAAAATGAAACCAATTTGTCTGCTATTTTGATGCAAGATATATCAGGAGAATAATGCTTCCAAGAAATCTGGGTAAAAATGCCTGAGAGATGTACAAGATTTACTTGTTCAAGATTGGATTTTCTGTTTGGTAGATTTATATTTTTCCAAAATGACCTGTCACAGAAATGATCACTTTGCTTTGCCTAGTTGAGCATGGTGAATAGTGTCTCTTGGATAATTCTCCTGGGGAAAGATACTGAGATAATGAGACACACTCATGTACATAAAGTACATCCAGTTAATATGGATCCACAATTACAAGAAATTAAATTCTGAATGCTCCTGTATTAAAAACACATCTATGAAAGCCTCACAAAGGGCAGAGAGAGACCTCATAAAGGATAAGACAGTGACAGTCATCTAATAATGGGAAGAAAGAAGAGGTATTTTGGGGGGTGGGAATTGGGATGATCATAAACAAATAGTTGCAAGTTCTGCCTTAGTCCTTACATGCACCTAGCTTTTTGTGTCTATCATTACAGCACCTGAGTGCCTTCAAACATCCTCCGGGACGTTTTTAGAGCCTACTAAATTTCCATGTAAAATAAATGATTAAACTACAGTCAAGTTGAAAGGTATAGTCTTTAAAGCAACTGAAAATTGATAAAGATCACTGCCATTCAGTGCTTTCTCAGCCTAGGAATTTACTTAGTTACCAGTTATTCACTTATTTCTTACATACAGTTGCAGATACTTTAAAAATATTCTCCCTTTGCAGAATAAAATCTAAAATCTGCCCTCCATAGTTCACTTTTGAGTTTAAGAATTCCTAAATCCAGCACAACCAGCAACTTGAAGATGCCCCTGCTCATTGCAGGAGATGTGGACTAGATGGCCTTTAAAGGTCCCTTCCAACCCAACACATTCTATGATTCTAGGTACTTTAAGATATTTTTTCAGATAGGTTTTAATAAAAGCCAAACAGTACGAATGTTCACTTAATCTATAACATTTTAAAAAATATTTAGAGAACTTTTTAACTGAGGTTTCCAGTACTACCTTCTCCTGGCTGAGCTAAAAACCTAAAAGTGATTATCATAATCATAATGTGACACTTTTACCCTTTATTAATTCTGAAAGAATAATGTTGGAGAAAAAAACCCCACACCTTTTTCATGTGTCCATTTGTGTTTATTTCTTAATATGTAATAACTAACTTCCTTGCAAGATTGTGTATTGAGTCCATCTGTTTGAACTTAACTTCAATCAAGCTATAATTGGGGCAAAACATTCTTTTCAAAGTAATTTACTTTGTCCTAAAAGTGATAAATTATAGAAGGATAGGAAAGCAGAACAAAGACAGGAAGTCTTCAGAAGAAATTGCCAGACACCAGTTCCTATACATTTACATACGAGCAGCTCATGTAGTACTAATATGGAATTCATAGCTAAATCTCAAATTTAAAAGAGGTCACATACCACATGATGGATTTCTTGTAGAACAATCCTGATAATTTATTCATCAACATGGTATCAGTTAGGATATGACAGTGGGGAAGGGAAGTAGAAACAGCAACAGCAGGATGGGGAAAGATGTGGCAGAATTGTAATATACTGCACAATTTTTAGAACAGGAGGAGAACATTATAGCAGGAGCCAAAATTAAAAATGAGAACTAAAAGCAGGTAAATAATACAATAAAGGAGGTTAATAAGATAGCGTCATGTCTGTAAAATGACTAGAGCGACAAAAAGCAGGAGTGGAAGCAAAAAGCACTACAGTTGGAAAATACAATAGAAAAGATAAGAATATAGTGAACTATAAAACTGTGATTGAAGGGTACACAGCAATAAGCACAAAAATGTGGAAAGAGAATAACATACATTTAGAAGAGAACATCAGCACAGAAACACTTGAGGAAATCTTCAGTAGCTCAGATGCAGGAAAAGGAAAGATGACGTATTGCTAACATAAAGTTGTTGAATGAAATATAAAAGGAGAGGAATATGCAGTAAAAAAATTAGATATCTGCAGGAGTTAAACAAAGATGAAGAATGAAGGTAGACAATGTACTCTGTGTAAACAAGTTATAAATTAATAGAGGGTTATATTACAAAATAGGAAACTGAATGATGACTTGCAGAAATAAACAGAAATAAACTATAGTATATCAATAGCATGGACAAAAATTCTTAGGTTCACAAGCGATTAAAGAGTTACTAAAAATTAAGTAGGGTAACATCATCTGTGGAAACAACTAATTATTGACTCAGAAAAATGATGACATTGCAGTTTTGTTGTACTTCATCGAACCAATTAGTAAAATTATTATTTGTAATAGAAATTCTTCGGAATTCTAGTTTTGAGAAGGGCAACACAGAAGCATACAGAATTTGCTGCCTAAATTGTTCAGAGGATTTCTCTAAAAGCCTTTAAAGATGGGGAAAAGATGCATTGAAAATCTTACTTTAGTTCACTGAAGCTTACAGAAATATCTTCTGACTTCAGTAGACAGCAGGTTAGATGATCAGTACAGACTCACTGTTCCTCATGGCACTACTGGCTGAGAGATGGAACACAGCTATATTTTGCCCTTCTCAATAACCAAAATCCAAGTCTAGTGGCTCTCAAGAAACAACGCCCTCACTCGCTTATCCTTCAGTTATTCTTGACAGTAATTTCAGCCAGCAGTTAGTTTGCAAGGTATGGGGAGCTTGAATTACACAGCTTAATTCCTAGAGAAATTGCAACAAATCTGTTAACCGTGACTGCTGCATGCTCAAGTTCCAAATAAGATTTTTAAATACCAATTGAAAACACCTGAATGGTGTTTGCTTTTTGGATGAAATAATAAAGAAAAGACCTAAGTTTGAGAAAAATCTTGCAGGTTTTTCTCTCTTTTTCAGAAATGGGCCACTTTCAACAAAGAACCAATCATTTCTATGTCCCAGACCATAAATTGATTCTGTTTCTGTCAAGGTAGATTTGAACAGCCATTGAGAGAAGACAGAAACTAATTCAGTACTAGCTCTTCATGCCTCAGTTATTAGTCTTTTCTCTTTGTGCTATGGGTTGAGCACGTAAGACAACTTGACTGGATGGTCTGGAAAGCAACAAATGAGGAATTTAAGTTCTGGCATAAACGTGTTGGAAGCAGTTGTTCTATTACATATCCACATCAAGCAATGCCAATCAATCACAATTCAGACACCGAATCAAGGATACACTTTGGCACCAAAGGATTCTTGAAAACAGAAATATATTACCAGTTACTATCTTCTAACTAATCCCTTTTTCCCCCTTCCATAACATATGTTGTCAGGTTTTTCTATCACAGCCCAGAAAGCCAATCATACCCTGGGCTGCATCTCCAGCAGCACGGCCAGCAGATCAAGGGAGGTGATTCTGGCCCTCTAGTGCGCTCTGATGAGACCCCCCCCGGAGTACTGCCTCCGGCTCTGGGGCCCACAACGTAATTTTGGGATCATGACAGCCATGGCCAGTTCATTCTGCTGTCTGCTAAAGTGCAAAGCGTTCCTGTGTGGCAGAGGCAGGAGGATTGGGAACAAACTTCAGGCAGCTGGTACCGAGGACTGTGTGGGCAGGCAAAAGAAGTGCTTCCCAGGAGAAATGTATGAGCTTGGACTACTATTAAAAGTTGCCAAACCTTGTTCTACTTTTCATACCGAATCGACGCAAACATTTATGCAAAAGCAATCAGATGCAAAAGTGGTGGCCAAGCAGATACCATGAATATAAAGAAGGGACAGAGCAGGGCTGCTGGATGGCTACATTTCCATTCAATTAAAACTTCTGGATTGTCATATTGCAATTTCTAGTGAAGTGGAATAATATATTTGAATTTGGTTGGTCAACTAACTGGACAATCCTCTAGTCCACCTGGCAGCTGACAAATAGCAAGCTAGTCAGCATCCTGTCTTCCCAACCCCCCAGAGTTTTCTGTCTTGCTGGAAAGAAAATGAAAGCATCAACTACTTGATTTCTACTGAAAATAACAAGAATCATCCATTCTCAACAAACAAACAAACAAAAAAACCCACTGATTCTGTGAAATCTGCATATTCGGTTAGGAAATTCCTTCCCTGGAAACTACTCCAGAAACCCAAACCCGATTCTGTGAAATCTGCATTTTCTGTTAGAAAATTGCTTCCCTAGAAACAACTTCAGTGTAAGTCTCTCTCCCTATTCAAATTCCATCTCACGTTGTGGCACAGTAGGAAGTTATGACTGAGGATCACTGCACACATGTATTAATCTAGATATTTTGTTTCCATACAGGAACTAAAATATATCTTGATTGTTTTTTTTCTGAAATTGAAAAATATTTCATTTGCACTGAAACCACCCATGCTAAATTAGCTGTGCAAAATAAGCTTATTTACTCAGACAGTTAGCAACAATTTTGCACCTTGGTGGGTAGGACTCCGGTATTAATTTCTCCTCTGACAAGTTGAAATTATTTTCTAGGTTGATAGACAAGAACTCACAAGAAGTCCTGTAATTTAATTAATGATTTGGGTTCTCCATTAAATATTCAAAAATAAGTGTGTTGGTATAACCTTGCAATAGCTCACAACAACTCCAGGCGTAATAGGTCTCCCATAGTCTCCAAAAATTATAATAAAGTCAAACCCCATGATCAGTAGGAAGCAAATAAGTTCACACCTTGGCTTCAAAATCCAAAAGGCTTTAAGATTCTTCAAAAGACTCCAAGATTCTCCAGACTTCTCAGCATAAAGGCCACCTGAAATCTTTTCCTAGGTTTTCATAATAATCAAACTGTGCAAATAAAGTTACAGACTTTCTCTGTACCTTTTAGCCATTTCCATCTATGGTTTTATAATACCTTTTGTGCTTCTTTGTTGTAACTATTAATAGATCTGCACAAAAGATCGCTTGTAGTTTGCTCATACAGAAAGACATTTTATTAAATTAATGAGATTATGGTTCTTTGGTTTGGAATACTTGTAGTAATTAGACTTAATATAAGAATTCTCACAGTTGATCAGAGGTGTGAAAGGTGTCTTATCATTAAGACCTACATAACACCACATTGTCTGTACTTTTCAGCTGCCCACTTATAAATCAACAGATTATATAGGCTACTTAGCAGTTTGTGTTGTGAAGTCCTTATTGCAAGAAAAAACACAGAAATAACTTGCATTCCTTATCAAGAAAATTATATTTCCAAGCATTTTTTCTTAAGATGCTCTATGACCAAATTTAGCAAACAGGCTAAATAATAATAATAATAAATAAATAACAATACCTTTGCTATTACCACCAAATAGAAGGACAGATTGAAGGATTTTTCATCACTGAAAAATTCTTGCTGTTTTTTAACTGTAATCTGTATGAGGCTTTTAAAATTGTATGTATTGATAAGCTGATCTTTGACTTAGCAACATGTCCAGCAGCTTTGTATTCTGAAGGATTCAAAATGCAGCGCCTCATGAAATGGGCAGCAGTAACTTGTCATTTTGTGGTGATATCAATTGTCTAAAAAGCAGTGATTTATTGTAGCCATTTAATGTTTAGTCACTGTAGGAACTGCAGGACTAGTATCCCTTCCTTTATAGATTAATACTTTGGCTTTGGGAAGAAACTTGGGGTGCGTTCCATTGATGTCCAATTATGTGAAAAAAGGTAGACATGATTATGGCTGCCTAAAATGCATTGATTCATTTATGTGCCATCAGTCACTTCTACACTAATTTCTGATACTGCATGGACTAGCTTAAGCAGTGTGAAACCAAATATTTAAGCTCTTCCACTAATATTTATAGACAAAAATGTCATTTTTTCATAAATATTGATTCAGTTTCACCTATTTTTATATGTAGCATAAGTACCCAAAATGCATAAAATTCCCAGAGCTATGTGCTACTGTGTCGGTATCAAAATAGAAATGCTTTTCTTGGATCTTCAGTTGCTACTGACTGTGAATACTTTAAACCACAGGGAAGGATACAGACGTAAGTTCTAAAATAAGCTTTGAGTTTCTTCCTTCCAAAAATCTGTGACTTTTAAAACACAGGTGAGAGTTCTACTCCTCAGTAGATTCTGGCCTGCAGTATACAAAGATACAAGCTGCATTATGAAGCATCTATTTAACAACAATCACATCTCCAGATACTGTGAATTTCATAAAAGGTTACTCGGAGTTGGTAAATCACACTGATTTATGCTAGAATGGATGGATAAAAATCCTCCAAATTTTCTATTTCTTTTAATAAAGAAACAAATATTTTGGAACAAAAAAAAAAAACAAACTAAAACCAAACCCCAATAAAACTGTATCTTTGATTTTCTTTAGAATGTAATAATAGCTATTTCTTCACAAAGGTATAGTGTTTACTAAGAAACCTGCTCCTAGGGTAAGCTATTATTACTTCAGCAGTCTCCAGGCTCCAAAAGGAATGAAAATAGTTTCAAAAACGCAGGATGTTCATGAAATGGAGAAATGGATGATGAATTTGTGCTACTTACTGCACCTTGTCAATTGTTTGCTTTTCATCATAAAGTGAAAAGCCTGCACAGCCCAGCCACTGGGAAGCAGGGCCAGTCTGAGGACTAGGTAAAAGAGGAGGCTGCCTAACCTAGCAGGAAATAAATAATGGCAAAAGAAGCAAATCTGGTAGCATGGAACATCTATTATTCGCCTGCAGTATTTTGTTGCCTGGCAAGAGCTGATGAATTCAATTTTGAGAACATTTTACAGTGAGTTAAGAAGTTTACAAAGGAAAATCAGTCAAAATATTCTTTTCTGTTCTAGAAATAAGCTAAAGTCATCACTGAAAATCAGTTGTCTTTGATAACCTGACTGGAGTTAAACAAATCAGTGGTCAGCATCTCACTAACAGCTGGAGATCGGAATGTTGAAATTTCTTATAGCAAAGGTCCGCTTCACTCTCAGACAGTACAGGAGAAACAGCAGAAAAAATGAAAGGGAGAGGTTCTGGTTCACTGCAGGTGGTCTGGAGTATGGTGAAAGGTCTTCCTCACTCACAAAATGGGTGGGGAACAGCATAGTTGAGGGCTGAAATGATCACCAGATAATCCCTCCAGCATATCGGGATGCATCCGGGCTGCATCCCCAGCAGTGTGGCCAGCAGGGCGAGGGAGGGGATTCTGCTGCCCCTCCACTCTGGTGACACCCCACCTGGAGTACTGTGTCCAGCTCTGGGGCCACCAACATCAGAAGGACATGGACCTGTTGGAGCGGGGCCAGAGGAGGCCACGAGGATGCTGCGAGGGCTGGAGCCCCTCTGCTGTGAGGACAGGCTGAGAGAGTTGGGGGGGGTTCAGCCTGGAGAAGAGAAGGCTCCGGGGATACCTTATAGCCCCTTCCAGTCCCTAAAGGGGACTGACGGAAAGATGGGCACAAACTTTTTAGCAGGGCCTGTTGCAATAAGGCAAGGTGTAATCATTTTAAACTAAAAGAGGGTAGAATTAGATTGGACATAAGAAAGAAATTTGTTTACAATGAGGGTGGTGAAACCCTGGTCCAGGTTGCCCAGAGAGGTGGTGGAAGCCCCATCCCTGGAAGTTTTTAAGGCCAGGCTGGACAGGGCTCTGAGCAACCTGATCTAGTTGGAGATGTCCCCGCTCATGGCAGGGGGGTTGGACTAGATGGCCTTTAAAGGTCCCTTCCAACCCAAACTGTTCTATGATTCTATGACACCAAAATCACATTTGTTCTGGCAGTGACTGACAATAGTAACACACAAGTTGGTTCTATCACCAGCATTTTGCAATGGCCTAAATTTGTTTCAACTGAAATTAATCTTATGGGATCCTGGGTAAGACACTCCCTTTTTAGCTGATCAGCATATATAGCATAAACCCACGCAACTTGTTCCAGTAACAACACAAACACAGGAAAAATGCTCATACAGTCACTGGATCTATATCTGGGTTTGTGCCGGCTTTCTAAAATTTGGGTACAAAACGAAGTTTTGCCTAACAAATAGAATTCATGTGCTGGTTAATACACTGGGAAACAGACAGAATTTTTACTTCATCCAGCAAAGCAGAAAGAAGAAAACCGATCTTAATTTTCAGTTGGAGTTTTTATGTTGGGTTTTGTTTTGTTTTTTTCTTTTCTCTTTTCTGTGTCATAGGACTAAACTTAGCACAAATTTTGCTCATAATTAAAATGTAAGTTTATTGATTTTGAGAGTGAAATGATGGTAACTAAATTGAAAAGTTTTGTTCATAAGCGCTGACTTGTCAAGTAAAGAAACAAATCTTTATAAAGAAGGAATTAATCACTCTTAGAATTGTAATGTCTACTAAAACAAAAACTCAGTTCACTATTACTCTGACTTACTATTACGAGCCACAATTTATACCATATTACAAATCCTCCTAAAGGTAATAAATTTGACATAGAAAAAAATTAATACAAAATCTAATTACATTTAATTTGATTAAATTAAAACTTTAGGACTTTTCCGTAATCTCATTTAATTCAAGGCATTTGTAAAACAGCAGAATTACTAACAATGCTTAAAAACAGACATATAAAGTTACAGACTTTATCAACTGTCTACCTTCTTCTCCACTATGGAAGAGATGAGAATGGAAATCTCATGTTCTGGGCCAAATTCTGCCATAGGCAGCCACTTTACGCTCCGCTGACCCGAATATGTGTTACTTCAAACTCTCTTTTTTAAAGGCAGAGAAAAAATAGGGCATAAGGAGGGCAGAGTATTTCTACAACTTGCTATTTCTCTGCAAATGTATGGGAATCTCACTGCTATTTCTCTGAAAATGAAAAAGAATCTCACTGCTTGTCTCATCACATTTTCCCTAAAAGAGTTGCCAATTCACACTCGTAAAACCTTCTCCTTTTCAGGAAAGGAGCTTTGTTCTGGCAGAAGCCTGGGTCACACCTTCTGTTCATTGCTGATATTGCTGATCTTAATACACGTGGGACGGGACGGTCATGGTCTGTATTGCCCAACTAAGGAGTTAAATCTTCAGTCTGATAGAGGACCACAGCCGCAAAATCTACTTTAAATTAACTCCTCTTGTGTGTTTTTCATGAGCTGCAATTTAACCTAGCTGAAAGCTCCAGGTACTCAAACTCGAAGCTTTCAACAGGAAGAACTTTTTAGAATGCCATTTTTCTCTTTTTGCCAACAAAGCTGACTTTGTAAGTTCCCTTATGATTATTCTCAAGACGAATTCCTCTGAAGAGATTTGATGCTTCCTCCTTGAAGTGTTTTGCTAATCACGCCTTTTAACTTTGCTCACTGCAGAGAAGACGCTCAGCCAGTCAAAGAAATTTACCTTGCCTCTCAAACTTTTTGCATAGGTACCATTAGTAGGATGAAATGCTAACTAGTTTCTGTCGTTGACCACCAAGCAGTGTTTTCAACCACTAATTCCTCACCCCTCTGGAGGTCTGGGGTTTTTTTGTTTGGTACGCATCTTGCATATCTCCAGAACAATCTGAACAAAGCTCTCCTCCCTTCACCTGCCTTTCTTCCCATCCTTCTGTGTTGCAGAACCGGCTTTTAAAATACCATCACAAACCAGTAATTACAAGAAAACCAAATCAATTTTTGAGAAAGATCAGCCACCGCTTTAACACAGAAAGAGTTTAGGCAGATTTTTAAAATTAACAGCAGTACTAAGGCTCTCAAAGATTTACTCACTTCAATGACTCAGTATCTCGTGGTTTTTTCTCATTTTTTTCCATGCCACAATAAATCACACTGTGAAATAAGCTTGGTTTAAGTAGCAAAAACATTATGATTTCACATTTAGCAGCATAAAAATTGCCTTATGTTCAAGGCATTCTCAGTAAGGTTCCCAGATACCTTCCACAGAGTAGCAGTTTATTATCAGAGAAGAAAAATGCTTCATACGGGCAAACTAAAGCTTGCCATCACAAACTGGGGTGAGTATGTATTGATGAGATGTCAGAACCTGAAGAAATTTTGGGTCTGTGTTTGGTATTTACTAAATTAAGTTTGTGGCAATCAGCTGAGATTATAAATTAACTTACACAATTTTGTTTGGCATTTATTAGAACTTTCTACCTTGAATTTATATGTAAGCAACTTCCAGCAAGCCAAATTGAAAAATACCAGTTAATATTTACTTTGGGTTAAAATGGAATTCAATGTCAGTTTTGGTTTTTTAAAGAATGGCTGGAAATCTGAGAAAAATCTGAAAATCTTAATAATGTTGAGCTATTACAAGGTTCCCATATTAATATTCATATTCAAATAGATAGCAGAACAGGGAAAAAAAAATCAAAAAACTGAAGCAAACAGAAAGCTAGATGAACCAAAAAACAACTTCTGAAAATTAAAATTTCAACATTGGCAACATGAAATCTGTCAATAATTTCAAATAAAAATATAAATATCAAAAACTTTTTAGCTGACTTTAGTTAGTTATCAAAATAAACATTCCCATTTTCAAGAAAATGCTTTTTCGTTAAGGACATTTTTTTTAGAAAAAGATTTTAACAGTACTATGTATAAGATTTCTAGTTTTGTCTATATATTTGTGATTACAACTATGATATACGTACACAAAATTGTGAATTGTATCATATTTGAGTCAATGAGTCAATTTTATTTAATGAACTGAAGTAATTAAAAATCTAATTCCATCTCAAAGTGCCCATCTTTGGATAGTATTCCTATAGTTACTATTTAATATTATTTCAGTCTCGGTATGTCATAACTGGTTTACAAGGATGGCCTCAAAACATTCTGCTTCACTGTTATAGCTTCATAAATGAAAAGAAACCTAAACCACATCAATTAATGAATGCTGAAAAGAAAGCTTGTTCTTTGTAATCTTCAAGACAAAAGGAAAAACTCAAATGGCATATTCCAGCAACACGTATCCACTTCAGACTTAGGAAATCTTACCAGAAAACATGGATCATATCTTCATGCCCACTAAAAATAACATCCTATTTCCACATGTTTCAGAAGCAGTAGAATAATTTATTCGTGAGGGAAGCTAAATATAAAGCTTGTGTTAAAATATATTAATTAAAAATTGCATTCTGGAAGTAAAGCCTTCAAAACCTGCAACTGTGCTTGGGAAACATAGCAATGAATGAGGAATACAAACCCTTTAGAAATATCACTGCTCAGGAAGTCTGAAGATATCAGAGTGAGCATTCATAAGACATTTGTTCCTTTACTTCAAGACACGATGATGAGCATTTCTTTTAACACCTTCCTACATGGCTATTTGAACATACAGGCATTTAAAAACAGATGGGAAGGGGGAGAGGCAAAAGCCTTAATGTGACCAAAATAGCAATTTTTCTTAAGAGTTTCAAGAGTTCTGAACAATCACTCTTCAGGTCTGACCTAATGGGCTTGAAATGATACCCAGCACTGAGCTGGGAAGTAAACATATTTTGGCCTACATCTTGTAATACACAGAGAGTAGCTGCGATGCTCCAAGGAGAAAAATTCCTGCCAGAATGAGTTTGCATGTTAGGTTTTATTTATTTTGTATATAACCTTTATATATTACAAACTCTTCTGTAGGTGGCAAGCAGCATACTTAAGATGTTTCTTTTATTTGAAGAAAAAAAGCATTAAACTACATACCACTGAAGTGCATTCTTTGATTTATTGGTAATAATGTTCTAGCAGTAAAGAATGGGTGGGAAGAATGCACCACTTTTCACATCTCATAATCTTTCACAATACTTAACTGTTTAAATTAGTATTAAATTAATATTAATTTAATTAATATTAAATTAATATTAATTAATATTGTTTAAACACAAGCAAATAAAAGAAACATTTAATACAAAAACAATTACTGAACTGCTAAACATGATTCAGTAACTGAAGAATATTTTATCTGTTCTTTTTATTTGTCCGTTATACCAACTACATCAAGATGGCATATGAGCATCTTCCGAGTGTGGGGATGGGAAAATGCAGCACAAGTACACAGGAGTGAAAACAATTAACATGCACATACTATTTCTGCCTCCTGTATTGCAATTACTATATATACTATATACCTTTATGCTGCATGTTTCTGTTTATTTAGTGCTATATATGCAAATGCAAAAGTGACCATTGCTAAAGTTCATCATCTGGAACATCAGAGCTTACTGATGCTGACATCAGAACAGCATCAAAAAGAATTAGGCAAGGACAGTATCCAGTTTTATATCCCAGCTCTATCAGAGAGAGAGATTAGGATAAAATCAGAAAGCTGTTGATTAGCTAAAACCAGAGTGTACCAGGCATTTTCTTCTGTGTACAAACAGCAGGCTCAGCCTAGATGTTTGACCACAAAGTCAATGTGGGAACAACAAAGTAAGTGTCCACTATTCTCAAATCCAGTTGGAAGCAGAAGCTGCGAGAGGCTCACTGCTGCCAAGTCTCATTATAGCCAAGGCAAGTTTTTACCAGACAGGGAGATACAGCTGGTCTCTGATGGATTTGCAAACTCTTCTAAATCTTATGGAACTACACGCATCTGAACTCTCTCTCCAGCTCTTGTGAAAACTATCTTTCAACCATGCCATAGAGTGATACTCTTTTGAGAAGAAGCAAAGAATATTCAGGTGTGTTATTGTTACATTCTATTATTGCTGAACCATCCCTAGAAGGAAGTTCCCATCCACATACGGAAATTCCACCTCATACGCTTCAAACACCCTCTTCCGTAAACTCGATCTTAAGTGAAGACATTCTTACTGAATTTTCGGCGAGAATCATGTTTTCTTAACTCCCAAATATTATTTATTCAGGAATGCAAGACACCCTAGCACCCTCAGATAACTGCAAAACAGACGACAAAATCACCGTTATAACCACGTTTCTGTACAAATAGTAATCAACTATTTGGCTTGGAGAAAAATTATATGTTAGCTAGTATACAAAATAACAACTTCAGTGTTATCTCCATGAAGCTCTTACCAAAAGGGAAAATATATGTTGGGGTTTTTTTTTAACATTAAACATTCACAGAATGTTTATTAAGACAAATACATAGCCTCATCAAGATGAAAGACTTGGAAAGACTTGTGAATTTTTTAAATTAAAAATAAAAACATAATGTTAATAAGACTTAATGGCATAGTTAAATATTTAAAATATATCTGCGAAAATTCTTCATATCTAGATAGCTAAATAGATTTTTCTCTATGAAACAACATGAGCTACTAAAATTTTGTTGTGTATCAGTTGACTTCATCAAAATGGACTTTTTTATGCTCTCTTACAGGTTGTCTTCTTCATACATAAATAATATATATTTCTTCTGAATCAGCTGGCTAAGCCAGATAAAGCGTACAAAAATAGTTGCTGCATCAGATTTTGACTATATTAGGGATCAGAGTTCTCCTAACAGAGACTCCAAACATACTGCTTTCTATGCAAACTTTTTTGCATTGTTTATACTATGCAATTTGAAACCCATGCCAAATGGAAAACCAAGCAGAAAAATTATTTCATACTTCCTAATGTTGTATAGTTATGTATTAGACAGGTCCTACAAGAGGACTATGTATTGACTAAGTATTGGCCATCGTACCTTCTTCCAAAAAAAGCATGAGAAACAGGAATGTGGTAGTCATCCCTGGGTTGAATGGATCAAGTCATTTAAAATTCTGATTAGCATTTCAGGCACTTCCAGCAATTTATTTATTTTTTTTTTTTACTTTTTATTCATCTAGTTTCATGTAAATTTCAAAAAGAGGTCAAAGTTTGATAGAACTGATTTATTTAAACATTTTAAAGTAATTTTATAAAAGCTTCCTGAATGAAGACATCAAGAGTTACAGAGCTTAGCTGCTATTTCTATGGGCCTTTTTGTCTGAAAACATGTCTGTGAATGGATGTTTTTGTAATGAAACTGAAGTGACTGATCATAGAATCATAGAGTTGTTCGGGTTGGAAGGGACCTTAAAGATCACCTAGTTCCAACCCCCCTGCCATGGGCAGCGACATCTCCCACTAGATCAGGATGCTCAGAGCCCCGTCCAGCCTGGCCTTAAAAACTTCCAGGGATGGGGCTTCCACCACCTCTCTGGGCAACCTGTTCCAGTGTCTCACCACCCTCATGGTGAAGAATGTCTCCCTAACGTCCAATCTGAATCGTCCCATCTCTAGTTTTAATCCATTCCCTCTAGTCCTATCATTACCTGACATCCTAAAAAGTCCCTCACCAGCTTTCTTGTAGGCCCCCTTAAGATACTGGTAGGCCACTATAAGGTCTCCTCAGAGCCTTCTTTTCTCCAGACTGAACAACCCCAGCTCTCTCAGTCTGTCCTCATAGGAGAGGTGCTCCAGCCCTCTGATCATCCTCGTGGCCCTTCTCTGGATGATCACAATGCCTGTAAGATCTAATTGTGGCAACAGCTGAGAAGGTAAACTTAAGCATCAAGGAATATTTGAAAGAATGATCACAAATCTCATAATTGATCTAGCTATAAAAAAGCAAATAAAGCTGATAGTTAGATTTCACCGTGGCAGTTAATCCTGTCCTTACTGATTGTTATCTGCACTAGCATCTGGAACAAAGTAGCCATAGTCTTCTTGTAGGACCTGTCTAATACATAACTATACAACATTAGGAAGTATGAAATAATTTTTCTGCTTGGTTTTCCATTTGGCATGGGTTTCAAATTGCATAATATAAACAATGCAAAAAAGTTTGCATAGAAAGCAGTATGTTTTGAGTCTCTCAATGAAAAAAAAAAATCATCACGAAGCTGTAAATAACAAGCTTTGTCTTCACTGATCATTACAAGGAGGGAGACATGAGTGTGGCTTCTACAATAAGACCATCAGAAGGATTCAACCCACCAAACTATACACTCTCACCGGCACTTTTTTTCACTTGGAATATGACGGAAGCATTATACTAACCTGATATTTTATTTAGATCTGACTTTACTGATTGCCGAAGTGGTAAGCACAATAGCTTGACATATCCCCCCAAACTGTTTAAGCACCCTATTCAGCAATGTTTGAACATAGTTTCAACGTCCCTTACACAGCTTTCGCAAAAAGAGAAAAGAACCATGACAACAGAGCGCGTCTCACTGTTGCCTCTCAACTGTAATGACATTCTATTAAGAAAATGACATCAGTGTCCATCTTTAAAGTATTGGCTTGATCTTTAATTTGATTAGTTTTAAATCCCAAAGGTTTAAACTGAATCCTGTACTTTTGCAAAAACAAACTGCTGCTAGATTGCTGTATTAAACATAGATGTTGCTGATCTGCACAGTGATCCTGAAATCATGTTTTTCATTTCTTGTTCAGAAACTAGTGTGATCTCTAAACAGCTGCTTTGTTGAGTCCCACAGGCAGCTCCACTTCATTTTGAGAGAAATAATTCCTATATATAGTGTCCATATGTTCCTTTTCTTTCAAAAGCTTAGTGGAAATTAGGTAAACAAACAAAAAAATCTCACTTCAAACTACAATTTATAGGCTATGCTATGCTCCTTTACACACGCTAGAAAGTCTTCTATGAAGACCACAAAGTAGAATTCCATGCTAGTATAAAGTTGGTAACTGGGGTCAAAAATCTCTCAATTTACCGCTGATCTTTAGTTTTAAAGCCACTAGTGCTTATCTGTGTTTAAAGCCCAGCACATGAGGAAGTACCCTGCAATATTGGGACCTTCATATGGGAGTTCAGATTTTCAACGTGTTTTCAGATGAGCAGTGAGAAAGTAGTAATGGCTTGAAATAAGATTTTACCTCATTCACATCTGCATTAGAAAAGTAACAATAGCTCCAAGACTGCGAACAACAAGCATTCAAAGAAATGGGGTCAGAAATCTTATCATTCTAAGCTAAAGATTACGTTCTCTATTTTTCTCCAGTACATTGCCACAGAAATTGCAAGATAGTATTTATTTCATTCTTAGACAAGTACAAAAGATGCTCCTATCAATTCCCCCCAGTTCAAGTTGCAGCTCCTACAGCATTTGATTTCATGTCTTGTATTACTTTTTTACAATTTTTCTTCTTATATTTGTGATTTCTGATTCTTATATTTGTGCCTTGTCAGAAAACCATAAAAAAATCTGTTCGATTTATGATGTGGGCAAAAAAAAATCTTTGAGGCATCTGACATTCAATCCTAGCTACGTTCGTAAATGCTAAGTTAGGAGGTTTAATCTCAGTGCCCATATGTCACATCTCAAAACCAGACCACACTTTGGCATGAATGGCAGGCGCTGCTTAGCAAAGCTCGAGATTGACATATTGGAATGGGTTTGGGAGCTGCTCCCGGGGAAAGCTTATTCATCTTTTATCACTGGTGGAAATATTCATACTTCAGATATCTCCTATGGAAAACCAGCATTTTCAAATCAAAGGATGCTTATGGACAACTATGAAATCAGCTTTTTCTTAGAGTCAGTGATCTATGTGTAAGGATCATTTTTAACCTGAGCCAGTGTTCTAAATAATAGGGACAGCTTCCATCTGGCAGTTTCTGGTCCCATAGGTATGAGAACAGAATACAGGCAGGCAAGAACAGTGCAGGGTGCAGACCTCCATGTAATTATTAGTTTAATAAAATCTTTTTTTTCCTTTTAAATATATTCCTGCCTACACTTGAGACTTTTGTAAGACAGTAAAACTCTCTGTACAGCACACAGCTAGTCAAATGCCATGCCCGAGTATGTTTATTCACTGTTCCAAAATTGATTGTAAAAATTATCTCAGAAATTTAGAGGAAGAGAAAACTAACCCCTAAAGCACATAATCAAGTTCTTAACAATGTTCCTAACAACAGAAAGAATAGAAAGACCAATGTTTTTTTAATTTAGGGGATGGATATTACTATTGAATAAAATTAACCTGCGCCTATATAGTCTGTTTTAATTTTTGTCTATCATGATGTTTGCTCTTAATAGTACCTATTGCAGAGAATAGCATTCAAGAGGTACAGATGCTTTCATTTACTGCCGTTTACTTGTTTGATAACGCTGAAACCTCCCGATGGGACTCAAGGCTATTCTATTTCCTCACCGCATGCAGTCTTAGACCAAATCCCATGCTTTCCTTTCACAAACAAATGGAAAGTATTGCAGTGCATCCTAAATCCCCAAGTTTCCACCACAATCTTCTGCAGCTTCAAAAGCTAAGTATGGCCAGCTAGCTATCACAGCTTCAACTCGTTCTCAGGCAGCTCTTACTAAAACAGCCGTTTGCTAAGGTTGGGGTCACAACAGACTCTTTGCTATTCTCTAAACACCATCTTATTCCAGAATGGAAATATTTTGTGCCCAGAAATGCCATCTTAAATAAAGTTTTGTGAGGTCTCTACTCCCTTCTTGCAATCACATTATAATGAAATTGCAAGGAGAGGATAGAAAGAACCTTTCTTCAAGGTTGCTTCCCCCCTACGAGTGTGTCCTAACAACTTCACAAAGAATGAAAAAGCTGTTATAAGTAAAATACTATGAAATATTATGACCACAGCATTAGTAACCTGATACATAACTGCATGATTAGGAAGGCTGTATCTTTAGTCCATTTCACTGCAGAAAATCTTGCCAGTGGTCTTTGTTTCCTTCTTTAGGTGGTCAAAGGAACAGCAGTTCTTTAATTCTAGCTTTTCTGACAGGAGGGCTTAAAGGCAGGAGAGCTGGAAAGGGAGACATTACAAGATCTGATACGATGGATCAAGATAAGCTAGAACGTGACAATATGAAATACCTCTAACGTTTAAAAGCAAATTATTTTAACAGAAACTTTTTCTATGTCTTTTCTACAAATAATAAAGCAATGTAGTAGAAAAGTTATGAAAATTTAAAAAAGAACCCGCATGTCGTAGCTCATACGATTACTGGGACAGATTCTGTTACGCTGTTGCCCGATGGTTAGGTGGTTTCCCGACTCATGCAGCACTCCTGTAAGCTGCGTAACCCTGCTAGGCAGAACTAGCCACAAAAAAGAAGGTCTTCATACTCTAGTGTGTATGAACTGCCACCTTTCAAATTACCGCAGCTTTGATTGGCCCTGATTTGCAGTGGGATTGAAATTGGGGCTAAGATTTCTACAATATTGTAGATTCCAGTTTTAACCTTTGCTCTAGTCCTGTGAGGCAGTTCAGCATTTCACATTGCATTGCAGAGACCAAATTTTATTCTTTTGTTTCTTTGTTTCTGTTTTACCCTTTCCTTCTACAAACTTCCTGCTGAATGAAATCTGATGTTGCCTTCTTGTTTCCTTAAACCTCCTAAGAAACTGTGTCCAACCCATGCAGCGCTTTCAGGAATTCTGTCCTGCCAGCTGCTCAGCTCCATTACAAAAGCAGTTGCAGATGTAATTTTTCACTGTTTCTCTCATGAGCTCAGCTGTACGGAAGGAGATGGGTTAGAGTTATTCCCACGGAACACGAAGCAGTGACTGGCCAGAAGAAGCTGACTATGTGGGTAATGATCATCTCTGATATTTCTTCATCATTCCTGGAGAGCACAGCTATCAATTCCTGCCTAATCTAGACAGTATATTTCTAACATAAAGTCCCTATATCGCTGGAGATGACAACTGCGAAAGCTGATTTATCCAAGCTGCTCTGTGAAGTTCCTATTCCATGACAGAATAGCTAATATGTTGACAGACAGACAGCTTACGGCTGAGCTGTTACTTGATCTCATTATGTGCCAACTGACGCAAGTTAGCAAGCAAAGTAGTAAATTGTCATGCAGACAAACAAAACTTTTGCAACAGCTAGTAGAAATAGTTTCAAGGTAAAGCAAATAAACTTTCGCTTTTTTGTGTTCTTTAAAAGTAGCTTAGAAGTTGACCGGTGACACTAAAGCTTCTCTTGGAATAATTTAAATCAAAGCTGCTATACCAGAGAAACATTTTGAAGAACAGCACTTTACCACTTTTCATGTACATTGAAAATCAAAATTCTTAGTGATTGATTAGACTCAGTTATATCTAGTTCAAAATGTTTAATATAGATGTAGCCATTTGCCTGAGAAGCGCTTGGAGTGACATTTATTCCTGATTCTCTTGCAAAAACGCAACATGGTTTGACTCCGTTCCCTTCTAGACAAAGCAGAGCAGAACTAGATTTCTGTGGTGAAGCATGAGCAGTAATGCTACAGACTGTCAAAGTCTGTGGGATGATTTCACAGCAGCGGTGCTGTCTTAGTTCATCCATAAAATAGTCAGTTCTATCTGAAACTTGTAATCTCAGAGAAGCAGGAAAAGCAGAAGAGGTCTCTATTTGAATAATAATATGGGAGTTGCCTGTATTTTTAAGCCTTCTCAACATGATACAATTTTCAACTAAACTGGTTTTAGATAGAGCCTAATTCTGCAGTCTTGAATTAACAACAGCAAGTAAAAAATAAGAAACCAAATTAGTGTAAATCCTGGAAAACAAATAAAATATTTACCATTTTATTTTTCCCTGCACATTTCATTGACTTTGAAAGTCAATTCTTTCTCCTGGCTTCATTTTGACACTTCATTAGCTAGTGGGTCATCACCTTTTGCTCCACTGAGTAGTGGTTATTTTTCATGCCAACACAGATAGAGGATTCAGACCTGATTTGTATTGCAGGTAATAAATGGTAATTATCTGCACCTGGTTTTTTTTCCTGATATGAATCACTGTCTCTGAATTGGAGGAACTAAATCTTTGTAACTTTGATGACAGTGGATCAGAGTATAACCAGTCTTTCTCTGGTACACTCACTGGGGCAAAGACTTAGAGGTCATGCATTCAATTTTGTGTAATTACTGTCAGTTTAATGATGAAGATGAAAGAGGATAGTATATACTTAATCAAGCAGATAAGCATATGAAGCTTCTGCATTAAAGATTTAATGGAACAATGGACACAGAACTGGAAAATGGACAGTGGGCAAAACGTCCCTTTGTCGCTGCTCATGCTTTACTCAGAATGCTAAGGAAAAACATCTTTCTTTAGATGTGTATTAAGAGAAAACAGTGATGATTACTGAGACACATGACACAGTTATTCAATTCCAGCTAAGATTATGATCTAAGATATACAACCTCAAGCCAGGATTGGACTCCTAAACTGACGAGGAATTTAAGTTTTAATATGCATTCTCCTCTTCATCATGATGATGTCCTATCTTTGTGTTGACTATTGCAAACTCCACTTTCTAATTCCCTTCACTGCCCAGGAGGGTAGGTACTTAGAGCTGTTGATCTCACACCATCGGGTTAAAACATACCAAGACAGTCTGTGTATACAGCTCTAAGGTCACAAACAAGGTTACAGCACAGCAGCAAGCTGGTTCTGGGTCTTTTGAGTCTCAGGCTGTGTCCCACTTGCTGGCCTATTTATCCATCAGAAAGCCACACTGGTAAAGAGCAATGAGTCCAAATCTAACTGGACCCTGAAGATTACTGTATTTTCTAATTTGTACAGATTAGTTCAAGTAAAATGGTGATGGCAATTCTCAAATATACTCAAATATATGAACTGGAAAGGTAAAGTTCTGTCACTCATTTTATAAGCTCATGAAATTTCAAGGGGATACAGGTCTAATTACCTCTCATATCCAATTTGCCAAGATAAGTAATAATTTCTACTCTTCTATTAAATGCAGATGTAAGGAGCATGTCAAACAGCTCAAGAGTACTGTGCTCCCCAGATGCTACACCTGTTTCTCATATATCATTTTCCTCTGTTTCGTCATTTGTGTTTACCAGAAGGTTATGAATAGCTGAGCTCTGCCGCCAGGGAAGGTCATCTCTGAATGATCCTTATTACTTATTACTATTATTTACTTACATTTTATTAATGGTCCACAGGCTCTACTCAGGATCTAACTTGGCTAAACATTATAGAAACATATGGTGAATGTCCCCTGCTGAACATTCTAAGCAAAAAAAACCAGATAATTGGCTGGAAAACGCTATACTGGAATGATTATGAAAACTGGTTGACATACTAGTTCCATTCTCTCTACCTATCCTTACTTTTAAATACTTGTCCGCAAACCCAAATTTTAGGTTTTACTTCTGTTGGCATTTAAGCTACAATGATGTTCAAAAAAAAAAAAAAAAGGAAAGGAAAGATATAGGGACTAGGATGATAAAAGAGAAGTTTGGGGAACTAGTGACAATGTAAAGAGAAGATGAATTGCTTTGGATTTCTTGCATCCCTTGGGAAAGAGCTCCTACCACTGTTTTTGGTGAAGTTACACAAAACTGTGTTGACACATTTATTTATACAGAAACAATGGGTCTCTTGTCCTATTATTAGAAACAGTTTCAGCCATAAATTCCCCCTGGATTTTGGACTCATCAACTTCCCCACAGATTTAGTGGGCTTCAGGTCTGATGTCAAGATTCGGAGTCATCTTCTACAAAAGAGACTTAGTTGGATAAAGTCTGTATTAGACCAAAAGTCCAGGGGCTTTGTAGTCACCATCAGTTTGTTCAGACCAATGAACAGGACCTGCTGCACAGTTCTGTGAAGAAGAGTGCTCCTGTAGAATACAGTATTTAGAGCAATATTAGGTTTTTTGCTGCATCTGCTTAGAGCCTCTAAAAGCAGTGGGACTGAAATCCCAGAGATAACTGAAGGCAAACAGTGGAGAGGTACACTGTAGTTTTTCTAAACATCAAATAATTGTAAGATAAGCCTTAGTAAAATATCTTCCTGTGTCATTTCTATTTCTGAGTGCAATTCTTCACCTTCTGCCACGATGGCTCTGTTTACCAGTGCAGCACGAGTGGCTAAATATCTCTTGTCTGCAACATCTGTTAAGAACTGGAGGGGTTTCAGACTGTGAACTGTAAAACTCTGATAACAAGACAGTAAGCCTGGCCCAGTGACCCAAAACAAAGGAAGCAATGGATGTAAAAGGGTAATGCTGGGAGAAAGAAGGAAAGTTCTGAATTAACCTAGGATGATTATGTGTTCTGACAGAATGAAGTAACTCCTACTCGCTATACATGGCAGCAGAATGGAACAAAAACAGATGTAGACTTTGCATGCAGTAGATAACAGAGTATCTTCTCTCATACATGAGTAAGTAGAGCTGCTGCAATAAATTCTGTCAACAGCCACTAAAAATACAAGTAATTAGACATATATTTAATATACCAGATTTAGTACATATCCTTATGGAAAAGTCCATAAAGGTATAGCATAAAATCACAAATGAGCATGCATACTTCCTGTAAGATGTTTTGTTATGTTTATCTACAGAATATATTATTATTATTATCCTTATTACAGCAGCTCCTGGTGCAGCTTTGCACCACCCACATATCATTTCTATTAAAAGCTATGGAATAGCTGTATAAAGAAGGGGTTGGTTTGTTTTAATTTCCCAGTGCCCCTGCTGGCTCTTCTGATTCATACCCCTTATAGGTTAGAGGGATCAACAGAAGCCATAACCCACATATTACTGGGTTCCACTGGACTGGGATCTCTTCCTTCTCCCAGAAGGATGATTACTTGTCTACCTTTGATCTCTCACTTTCACTGGAGTCTCTTGGCACTGTTGAACAAATTTATGTTACCTCTGTTGTAGTAACGGTCATGCTACACTGTGCAAATAGCACTCAGCTGTGCTGCCCAGCTCGTGCACTTCCGTGGCCTCTGACCAGCTTCACCACAGTGAAATGGAGTGCAAACAAAAAACTATGCAAGCAACATAAACACATCTCTAGCAACTGACCACAGTCACAGCAGGCATTCGTGTTGTCACCGCTACACAGATATTAGCCTTACCTGAAAGCAAGATTTAGACATAACATGGCGTAATATCTGCACGTTGATAGCCTTCTCTACACACTTAAAAGTGCATTAAATCCTCTTAGATGGCCTGTGTATTGCTTGGCCAAACACGCTCAACAAAGAAAAGGTCAGTTGGGTCCAAAGAAACAAGTACTGCTTTCACTGGTCACTTAGGGAGTTCAAGAGATCTAGTAAAGACATATTGGCAACAGTTTTCAATGTGGCTAAGTGCTGTAAGAACAGGAACAGTCAATAGTGCTGTGTCCTCAAGCAAACTTTGACTATACACACCATTTTCCTGATGACACCCAATAAGATTGACAGTCACCGTGCTTAATGCTATCTGCCACTCAGAGCCACTCTAAGGTCAGGATGCTGCTGCCCATTTTTCCGCCTCAGAGTTAGCAACAAAGTACTAACAGGCATTAGGACAGGCAAGCCTCATGCAAGCAAACTTGAAAGGCACGGCAGTGAAATCTCAGACTCCTGTGCATATGTCTCTCTCACACAATCACTACTGCTTTCCCCAGAGCTTGCTAATGCCAAATACAGCCACTATGTTTGTATACGAACTATGTGAATACACCCACCTTCACGTTCTTAGACTTGGCTCCCTCCTGGCTTTGAGGATTAAATTTCACTGAAAGGCCTATGGAAACCCCAAGCACTTACAGTTCTTACTATTATCCCGTATTTGAGGATACAGCAAAAAAAAGCAGCAATACATTTGAAAGGTAATCTTCATATGGGAAAGAATGAAAGCCTGATGCAGTTACTGTTTTAAAACAAAAATGCAGGAGCCTGTGGAAAAGAACATAAAAAGCCAAAAGAAACTAATCTTTTAGGGTGTGTACTATCCTCCCAGACTGTCAATTTTCTATTCACCCTCTAAGTTTTCTTGTGTTAGTTTGAAATGTTAGGGATTGTTAGCCCCAGATAAATATGGTAGCAATGGCTGTACCTTTTCATGGGGAGAAAAAAAAAAGCACGGCACCCTTTCTTTTGCTCAGGAATTTATTAAAACTAATTTTGAACTACAAGAACCATTTCTGGGTTCTAATTTGAGCAGTCTCTTAAAGGACCCGTCTGTTTATTAGAGCTCTGTAGTTTGGTTTGTACATTTGGGAAAAGGGAAGTGATGCTTGACTTGATGTAACTGTAGTTTGTCAATATTTCAAGATGATGATGCTTGAAATTCTGGTCATCACCGTATTTCAGAGAAATGATGTCTGAGAATGTCATGTTATTGGTTGAAAACAGATAGTAGCATCAAGACCTGAAAGGAACACTAAGTGAAAACAAAAAGAATAATCCCCCAAATGCCAGTGTAATAAATAATATTACAGAAAACATTCAAGAGATCTGAATCTATGCTCTGAAAATTTCTTTTTGTGACATTCACTTCAAGATGTAGGAAGGGGCTTTTTCTAGAATTACTTTTACAAAGACTTCTAAATAAGTATTCTCAACATATAATACCCTTCTTTTATCATATTGCTTAGAGTTGAAGTGTTTGCTATAATTCTGCTCCAGAACATTTTCTGTTACCAAGGAACTCCTGAAGCTTGCTGGCTCACCATGATCGAAATGGTACTAAGGTTTCTGCCTGAAAGGGATCCCAAGAACGCTGTCATGCAGATGAAAGTTTGACAGTTGTCCCGTTATCGGTGTAATTACACTGATGTGTCAATGTGGGAAGGAAAACCGCATTTACTTGTTTGAGGAGTTTCTTTGGTTCAGCAACTGTCCTCTCCTGATATTACTGCATACCGCTACTATCAAATGGAATATCTGAGCCTTATTTTTCAATAGAAGTGCACTGTAGCAAGGTAAAATGTTAAGTTAGGCATGCATAAATGTTTCTTATGTGAACTGAGTGGAGGATGTCTGACTGACAGGCAGAGAAAAGTCTATTTATAGAAAAACAGGCAGTGTTGATGGAGGCTTCCTCCTCTTCTCTTCTGCCTTTTCTTTCTCAGTGCTTTGCCAACATACCTTATGCTTAATTTGCGTGGTCTACAATGGCAGGCAAAGAGCAGTTCAGTCTCAAGTCCATCCAGCCTTTAACCTCTATTCCAAAACTGCAAACAAAGTTGCAGATATCTCTGCAAACCATTGGGACTGACATTCTTCACTGAACCGTTTCCCATAAGGCACCAAAGGTATATTTGACTGTTGATGATTCGACCCACTATCAGATAGTCAGATAAAGACTCTGTGTGTCACTTAGGAGAAGATAAAGATCAAGCCAAACATCATCTGTCTGGCATTCAGAATCCTCTTCCTGCACCCTTATCCATGAACAAAGTCACTTGCAAATACCTCTCAGCCTAAGGACTGAGACTCTTGTACAAATTGCCCTTGAAGCTCAAGGGCAGCCTTGGCTGCAGTGACCATGAAATGGTGGAGCTCAAGACCCTTAGGGCAGCAAGGAGGGTGCACAGCAAGTTCACTACCTACCCTGGACTTCAGGAGAGCAGACTTTGGCCTCCTCAGGGATGTGCTTGGCAGAGTCCCATGGGGTAAAGCCCTGGAGGGAAGAGGGGCCCAGGGAAGCTGACTAATATTCAAGAATCACCTCCTCCAAGCTCAGGAGCGATGCATCCAAAGAGGAAGTCAGGCAAAAACACCAGGAGGCCTGCATGGATGAAGAAGGAGGTCCTGGAGAAGCTCAAACACAAAAAGGAAGCCTACAGAGGGTAGAAGCAAGGACAGGTAGCGTGGGAGGAATACAGAGAAGTATCTGAGCAGCCACGGATCAGGTTAGGAAAGGTAAAGTCCTGACAGAGTTAAATCTAGCCAGGGACATCAAGGGCAATAAGAAAAGCTTCTACAGGTACGTCAGTGATAAAAGGAAGAATGGGGAAAAGTGCACGCGTCTCCAGAAGGAAATGGGAGACCTGGCTACCTAGGATACGGACAAGGCTGCGGTACTCAATGACTTTTTTTGCTTCAGTCTTCACCAGCAAGTGCTCCAGCGACACTACCCAAGTCACAGAAGGCAAAAGCAGGGTCTGGGAGAATTAATAACTGCACACTGTAGGAGAAGATCAGGTTCGAGACCATCTGAGGAACCTAGTGGTGCACAGATCCATGTGATCTGAAGAGATTAATCCAGAGGTAGTGAGGAAGTTGCCAAGCTACTATCCAACATATCTGAGAAGTTGTGGCAGTCCAGTGAAGTTCCCAGTAACTGGAAAAGGGGAAACATAACCCTCATTTTTAAAAAGGGAAAAAAGGAAGACTCTGCATTGTCCTAAAATATCTTTTAATATTGCTGTAACAAATATAACTGAAACACTGCAAAAATTAGAAAGCTGGTTTCTTCCATTTTATACACTCTTAGAGGTCCTTTCTGCCATTAGCCTTAATGTCTGTTGTGATTATGTGGTGTTTCTGTATCTTGTACACAATGTCTGGCTTGAAGCAAAAATACTGTAGTATGTCAAAACAAATTTAATACCAATCAGCTGCACTAATTGGAATGACAGTGACATTCTGCACTACACTTAAGAGTGGATATACCTTACAGACAAGAAGCCTGACATTTGACTGAGATTCCCTACTTAGGCTTATTATATTGTTTAGAAGTTGAACCCCTAAAATTGTAAGCATAGGATTCAAAATATACTAGCACAGTTACAGTATTTTTAAAATGTCTTAAACCTTTTACATGAGAAATTTTGCTTATAGAAGGACCTTGACAAAGCAGTTGTCCCCTTACTCTGTGAAAGAAGGCTCTCCTTTTGTTTAACGTTAATGTAAAAAAAGAAAAACACATTGCTGACATAAAACCAAACATGTTTCCTTTGATTCGACCTTGAAATTCACTTTTATAACAACACCTATAATTATTTTATAATTAGCATCTATAACCTCATCTCAGACGAATGAGACTGAGACTAGGTATAAAACTGATGCTTAGTTTGCATGGCCTAGTCAGTCTTCTGGTAAGACTAAGTGTCGGGTCCATGGAATTTTTGTAGTGTAGACACTTTTTCACTAAAAATCAATCAACACTAGCAAGAACTGTGTAAGAAAGAAATAAATCCAAAAGAAATAACAGTCAATAATAAGTATTAAGTGGATTAAAGGCTGCTTTGGGATGGAGGTCAGTCCCTTTTCCAGGCAGCAAACAGAACCCATTCTGGATAAGAGAACATTTTCAAAAGTCAGAATTCTGGGAATAAAAACCTGGAATTCTTAGTCAATTCTGGACAGCAATCATAGACTGCATTTATGAAGAATTCTCTAGAACAGATACCTCAACTGTGACACAAACAACTGACTTAGCTGAATAGCTGCAACACCTTTGGCTTTAAACAGGAATCTTGTCTACTGAAGTTCCCCCAACATAATTCCCTAAGCATCTAAAACTGAGAACAAAAATCAACATGCCTAAAATGATGTTTAAAATTCAGATCTCAATCTTTCTGTGCTTTTTCCTTTTCCTAGCAATTAAATAGGATAAATGTTTAATTAAGAAACGTTAAAAAAAAAGCATACTCCACAGAGCTAAGGACATTCAAAACTTACAATGATAAAGAAGTTCAGAGTATTTCTGCCATTTTAATTCACCAGTGATTAAATTGGTTTAAATATTAGCTATAGCCAGAGCTGTGCAAAATAGACTTTGTTTTTCAGAAATTACACACAACTTTTCAATTTCATAGACTTCTGCACTGCCTCAGTTCTGGGCTTCATTTGCAGTGCTGATTAAGTAGATTTTTGCATCAAAAATGCAAATGTATACATATTTTTGATGCAAAACACTCTTTGCTTGAATACTGTTACGTCTGCTGTGATACTGGCCTGTTTGTGCTCAACAAATTTTTCTGTGTTACTGAAACTTCACAGTACATTATGGGCTCAAAACAGACCCACTTGGGGATAAAGAAAACATCCTTAAAGTTATGCAAAATATTCATAACAAAATGCAAATACTGTTTACACTTTTCAGCATCTCAGTATAGCAACTCATATTCTAAATTGCAACCAGCTAGAAGCTATATGGAAAACTTTTTAATCAGTCTCTGTGCTGTATACTTATATCGTTGTCTTGTACAACAAATGTTGCAAAAAGGCTGGGCCCAGGATTAGGTATAAAAATACTAGTTTTAGAGTAAAATAGTGGTTTTAGATACATTTAACACTGACGCATTCAGAATGATATTCATTTTTACTGAGGAGATTTTCTGAGAAGGGCATTCAGCTAAACAGGGGACTGTTTCCTCTGGGGGAGATAAAACCTATAGTTAAAGGATTGGATTTTAATTCCACCAATGTTAAATTGCACCAAAAATGAATTGGGGCCAAAATAATTATTCACATCACACACTGCTGGGTAGTTATAGATTGATGCATTTACATTTTGCCAGAATAAGCAATGCCTTCTGAGAAATATAAACCTCTGCGTCTTTTACCCTTACATCCCTGATGGATACAATTCTTGTCATTGCTCACTGACACAGCGAGCACACATCCTCTCACCCCTCCACGCGTATCTACCTTGCTGCCTCCCTTGCACTAAGTAAAAAGTCCTCCACACTTAGGACACAATGTTCTGTTTCCTAGCATGCTGCATCAATAAACTAATGACACTTTGGAGAGTCTCTCTTGTGGTCAATTCTTCCTCCTCAAGAGACATCCATAAACCTGACTGTTTCTCTCCACTGTACCTAACTCAAACTCACAGGTTCACAAAATGATTCTGGAGAGCGAGAAAGAGAAAACAGTTATATTGCAAAAGACTGTCAGCACAGGAAGCTATATGGATGAGAACTCCACCATAACAAAATCCTTGTTCTGTTCTGTGCCTCAGGTAATAGCCATTTTTCAAAGAGTAGAGATAAGTGAAGTATGTTTTAAAAGTATATACTAACATGCAGGGCTTCATTGGAGTGAAGTCTACCTGTAGGAGTGAAGACGGCTGCTTCCATGAAAATTATGAGGACCTAGTCTCACTATTTCAGTTTGCTGAAATTTGTTTCTTTAAAAAATTCTCCCACACATTCTGTTGGATATTCCTTACTTTTCCAGTCTGAAAATGTGTAGTGCAGATGGTCCCTGATAACTTCAATTTTCTGCTCTGCAGAGGGCAGCCACCACAACGGCAACTGAAATTATGCAGAGAGAGACAAACTCACTGAAAGAATACTGGATGAAACACACAGTGAAAGCAAAATATTTCAGAAATTTGCTCCACAGGTGAAAAAAAAATCTGAAGTTCAACAGAAACATTTTGGTTTAAATTAGGCATCAGATCCTACCTGATCTTTCGCATCTGCTCCTTTTTAGACTCGGGCACTTGCAACTGATCCTCCATGAAAGAAAACTGACTAAAATCAAAATGAAAGAAAATTATGACTGTGTTGGTACTGCATTGTACCAAAATTGCAGGCTATGTCTTCATTAGAAGCAAATGCTTTATTAATGTAGGAAAACTAGTATACATTGTAAGGAAAATAACTTCATGAGGACAGATCTATGTTTTATATAATTTCGTTCCTTGATTATAAAATGTACTGAAGTAAAAATATAGTTTTTCTGACACAGCAGAATTTACATTAAAGGCTTCCCCTGCATAACTACATCAGTAGGACTGATGTCTCTTACCTACCTTTATCAATGACATACATTAGCTGAAAGTGGCAGGGTAGACCCCTCCTCAAAAATATCAATCTGGCTCCAACTGAAAACAAATAATGGTGAAATTAGCGAGCAACACCACAAACCTGGTTAGGTGAATGATCCTAGCGGTAAGCAGTATCTAAGACTAATCCTGGCATAACTCTTCGACAAGGTATTTTTATAGTATGCATAAACAGATTTTATTCAAAGGCCAAAATTTTCTAACAGTCCAATCAAACCAAAAATATCAGATATAGTATTCAACAGACGCGGTTTTATTACATTCCAAGGTCTGTTTACTTTACACTTAGCGTTTTAAATTTTGCTTCACAAGAAATTGTACTTGACCCTCAGATTTGAGTCTGTGTGGCTCATAGATAAGTAGTTGCAGGTCTGAATCGCTTCTTGAACAACACAAGCGAACAGATCAAGAGACCTTTTATCTCCTATGTCAGTGCTTTGCCAAATGCAGGAATCAAGAACACTCAAGATTTTACAGGGCAAAACACATTGTGAGCTCAAGGCAAACACGGTAACTAAATGAATGGGAGATACAGTTCACTGAAACCCACAAAAATGAAGTTTATCCTTTTTAAATTGTTCCTTTGTGTAAAAGGGATTATACTGCCTATGATTTAGTGCTTTTTTAAATGGTTGCTGCTGTAAAAGTAAGATTACAGAAATGAAATTATTTAGGAAGAAAATACAAGGACAGATGTAAAAAGCCCCCAAAAGCACCTGAAATAGTTTTTGCTGAATTATTTAGCATAGTTATGTTTTTGTACCCTTTTGTAACTTGTGTCTATGCCAGTTTATGATTATCATGCTGTCAAAAAATTCCACTTTAAAAAAATGTTGTCACCTGACTTCAGCATGTACAGAAGTCTTACAATACAGAAGTATTTCACTGGCAAAGCAGTTTTTCTTGTTTCCACATTTTAAGAAGTTAGAAATCCAATTCCACCTTATATTGAAGAAGCATCCTTTAAATTAATTTTAGCTTTACGTGTTGTAAAGTGCCATTAGAGAAATGTGTTTTCTAAGCTATGTCTGCCTGTTTATGTCATTTCTTAAGTGATTTCTTAGCAGACTACTTACAGTTGTTATATGGTCCACTTTACAGAGATGCGGGCTGAATTTTGTTAGTGAAGTGCTATGGCAGTAATGCCTGAAGATGACTGACCACCAAATCCCAGCAGGCAAGAAAATAACGGTTATTATTTTAAAAATGCAATTCAGGCAGTCGGAACCCAGTTCTGGCTGACTGAGCGAATTAACCCCTACCCTTTGTCCTTCCCCCACATTGGCACCTTTCACAGCCTGTGCAACAGCATTAACCTTATGGACAAACATGCCGGCGCTTTATACTGCAAACTGAAGGATGAGAGCTGAGCAACACCTTGTGTTAGATGATAAAACTAACCATATGCCGTGAGTTTGCTCCTCTTCTTCCTTAATATAGCAGACTTTCTCTCTGTGCTATCAATTTCCATGTTTTCTCTTTGAGCCATTTACATACTTTCATTACTTTTTGAAACACCAGTTTTCATAAATCACTTTATAACACTACTGTCTATGTATTCTGTTCTTCCTCGTTATTTCTTTCCTATCCTTCCTGGCATTATTCGTTACACCAAATGTTGCTTTACAGTGTAAATCATGAAGTTCCTTGAGATATTTTTACCGGTATGATTGAGAGCTGAGACTGACAGTTGATTATCACCATTCCAATTCCTTTTTTTTTCCTCAATTCTTCGCTATTAAGAAGTTAGATGCTTGTCTCCCACTCACTTCAACCGGAGATAGCTCTCTTCTCCCAATTATTTGAATATCCAGTTGGGTAGGAATGCTATAGTAAAGTAATTATTAAGTTATGTTGTTGTGAATTACTTCAGATTATTCATTTTTGTCAAGTGACTGTACTGTGCAAACATAATGTAGATGATTAAAAAAGCATTTCCATGATGTTTAATTAAATTCACAGTAACTAGATACTTGGAAATATCTTCTCCCAAACAGAATCCATGACCACTTTTGTGATAAAGAATTTATAGAATAATTTTTAACCACTTAATATCACAATTAAGCTTAACTTTAAGCTTCAGAACATGAGTATTTAAATGTGGGGAACAAGCTACTTTTAGGAACTAATGAAATGAAGAAATTTATATCATAAAACACATATTCTATCAGCATATAAAGGTTATCAAAGAAAGCAACAAATTTTAATAAACTCATACAATTAGTATTATCCATTTTTTTTTTAAGCAATTTAACCATACTTCAAGAAGCAAAACTTACATAGTTAAATATTTATGTGGGCACTTGCAGATGGTTTAGTGAAATTTTGTATATGAAGAAACTTTGCTTTGGATGGAAAACTTACCTTTCATTAAAATTACAGATTTAGATAACTGTAATTTGATATATAGATGGGGAATGATTCCGAAGTCCACAGAAAAGCTGCCATTTATTTCATTCAGATTATCAGCCCGAAATCAGCAGAGCCAGGCTTAGTATGCATAACCTACCCAGCAGCATCCAGGTGACTGACTATAGTACACAAACATCACAGTAATATGTCAGGTAACTGCTCTAATAATACTAAACTAAGGAGCGTTTTGGATGTCTGGCTTGGCATATTAACCAGACCTAAAAATCCAAATATGAACTAATTAAGGCTTCTCTATAAATTACACAAGCTATATTTTGTATCTTATCACTACCTAACAAAAACTGATGTGCTTTTGTGCCTACTAGCTCTTGAAGTAGGGTTTTGTTTCCCCCAAGACCTGCATTTTAGCTTCTGGTACCAGTAGGTCATAAGAGGCTATAAATTACCCTCATTACCTTAATGATCACAGGATTGCTGAATAAGCTCCATTCCATCATAACATAATCACATTCCAGCATCTGCATCAGGCTTTAAGACTTCCTACTGCTTATGAGGAATAGTGGTCTGAGGCAATCAATACAGAAAGCATTAACATTGTGCAACATATTGTATATTTGATAGAGACACTTGCATATCATTACAGCAGCAATACCTCAACGATAAACTTACGTGTCTGAAGTGAATCGATACAAATTTTTGCTTCAAATAACACATGCAGGTTGTAACAACGAAATGCGTTTGTTGTATTTCATCTGAGTACCTCACTATTTTCAGTATTTTTTTGTTTCCACTGCAACTCACTGTTCAGAATCCTACAGGTGTTAGTGCTGATGGAATGTAAATGGCTTTGCAGACTAATTACAGAAGTCTGCTAATATCTTACCTACGAGAGGGAAGACAAAATCAATTTGGACCAATATATCTAGTCAATGCAAGGAAAAATTTGTCGACAAAGAATTTTCTTTTCAAAAATCAAGCTGATTACAGCATAATCTTGTGCAAGTTTTGCTAATCTATCGTTACTTTAAAGGTGATGAAATTAAAGTTGGAGTCTAAGTTACTTGCTCAAGGTTAGTAGTTGGGCTAAGAATGGAATCAAAGGACCATCACAACCAGCTTTATGCTGTACATATACACAGGGCTCTTGCATTGCACAGAACTCCTCCATATCGCTCAAAATGGAACTAAAAATCACCTCTAATTTCTTTTAAATTGTTCTTAACTTTCACAGTGCAGAGAAAGCTGAAATCTGTAAACAATCTGCTGCAATAATGCCTGCCTGAGCCTGCAGTACAAAACTGTGACTTTGAGGAAGCAACAGCTCCTTGCTCCTCAGGCAGCATCTTAGATACCAGAGAGCATTCCCTTCCTGGGATCTGCCTTCCTGCCCTGCTGGGAACTGGCCCACAGCAGCATCTTGTCTTCTACTATTCCTTCCCGAGACCTGCCAATCCAAGCGGAAGGCATGGCTCCTGCACGGCTCCACAGGCAGGTAAGGGGGCTGCCCAGAGGCACAGCCTGGCCAGCAGACACGGCCGCCTGCCCAAGCTGCTCCTGCAGAGGCTCAGAGCTCAAGCCAAGCTGCTATGCCGGGAACTCTGGGCTTCGGGTCTTCGCTTGGGTGAGACTGGGTTAAAAAGTGAAAACTACAACAGAAGAATAGAAGAGTCACCGTTGTACTGACATGGATCTTCTTTCCACATCCTTCTCGTTCAGTATTTGTATTTTTTCCCTGAGTGTTTCTCAGCTATAATTATTCAATGCCAGCTTTTTCTGCTCTTCATTTGATGGTGAGATGTTTTACATCAACAATTTTTCTCCAGAAAACAAAAACTAAAAGGACACAGCTCGAAGCATTTGAAATCAGCTCTGCCTACTTTCTGGGGGGGAAAAAAGACAAGAGAGCGTGTTATCACCACTGTAGAAACCGTCTAACCCCACCGGTTTACACTTTTCAGTTTTTCACTTTTCATAAATGGGACATAAAATATTTATTTAGACTTAATGATGCCATGACCACTGACTTATATTTCAACACTACTACTAAGCTTTATTCCTAACTGCCAACAATATCCTGTCATGAGCTAAAATTCTCTCAATTTGGAAAAAAAAATAAAATAAACTCAAATCTCAATCATTACCAGTTTATTCTCATGCTTCAAAAATCTTCACAAAAAAGGCTATTCATTGGGCAGGCTGCTTGAACAGTGTAAATTCCTCTCTTCCCCTATAAATATCCCATTGGGAGACTTCCGCAGTTAGGCATCCTGCAAGTCCAATCTTAATTTCTCAGCACTCAAGAATTTAAGCACAACTCTGCACAGTGAAAGGCAATGAAGAACAAAATACTCACACAAAAATATATTCGAGGTAAAATGTAACAATCCTCTTAGTTTTAACTTGTTCGTGCTATCATAAATATAATTTATTTTTTTAATGTTTGCAAGCACATCTCCTCCAAATAAAAAGATGCTATGACTCTTTCAAGACCCGTCACCTAGACACAACAGAAATAAGCTATATAAAATATTGTGGCACTCTCTTTTAGGTACTATTTGAAACTCATTAAATCTCGCTCAAATTATTGTTCACTGGAGTTAAAATTATAGGTTATTGGAAGAGATTAGTTTCAGGTAAAATACATACTACATTTACCATGCATTGCCAGAGATTAAATTACATCTTTCTTGGCTTAACAGAATTTTGCAATATTTCTGGAAACACAATTTTCATTTGGCCATTCTATGCTAACACAGTTTTCAAAATCCCACAATCTTCATTAAAGTATAACAGATCGGTGTCAAAACCTATTATGCCCAGTGCCAAATGCATGTAGGCATATTTGCCTCTCTTGTTTTTCTGTTTGGTTTTAGTACTACTCATTACCTGTAGTGCAAAGGCCTTTTTACAGGTTTGTCATTACTTTTTGCCTTCATAATCTCCTTTCTTTTCATGGCAGTGAACTTAGTCATCGCATTATTTTATTATTGTTTTTAATCTACAACTACTGCTGTTCTTTAAGTTGACCGATCCTGTACCAATTAAGTAGAAGAACTTCACTTGAATAGATATGGAATCAAACCGTGGTGCATTTAAAATGTTACTTCTTTAAATTTACAACTTTATTCATAGTTTCTAATATATATACACCTTTGGTCAGAACTTGTTTTATCTCTTCAAAGTAATCCTTTTTTCCTTTTTTACTACTCCAGGAGATAAAGGATGTTTAAGAATGTGTGATGATTAACAATGCCTTCCACAAATGGAATAGTGGCCTTCTGAGCCACTTCAGGGTACCTGCATCACCAAAGTGCCACAGCAGTAACAGCCTGACATGAGTCTCTAACGCCACTGAATTGCCAGTCTGATAATTATTCAGCAGGTCATCCTTGTATTCTCAAAAACTACTTAAAACCACACATTTCCGAGTGTTGGAGGAGTAACTTCTACAGGCCGGGGGCCTGGGTATGTGGGGTTGGTGTAATGTCAGTGGAGGAGAATTCATTTACCCCCGATCCAACCAATGCCTCATCAGGACCAGGTCTTAGTTAATTTTTTTCTAAAGGACTCAGGCACTTTAAAAAACAGATAAGCACTTTTCAGGGCTATTCAGTCATCTGTGCCTCACAGATAATTTGCCCCTTAAGACTCAGAGATCAATTATTTCATTGGAAGAAAGTCGGGCACGTTGCCCTTACAAAAACCTGGCCTGAAGACCTGTCTGTCCTGCCGTCTCACTGCAAGCACATGTCCAGCAGCGTACCACAGCCTGCCGCACGCAGGGGAGAGCCAGCTGAAATCAAAAACCTGTGTGATTTCGTTAGCATGGTGACTGAGATAATATCCTTTACCTCTCAGATGGGTTTCTGAGGTTGGCCTCGTTACTATACTAACACAAGTAAACAGCTTTCAGTACCTTGTGAATTTAAGTGGACTAAATTAGTTTTTGCTCACAGCCTGCAGGCAAACCAAAAATCTCCAATTTGGATTTTTCTCCTTAATCTTAGTTTCAAATCTATTGAAAAGGATGAATTACGGCCATTAAGTACTCATCAAATACTTCTGAGCAAATCAATGGAATGTTTTTATAATTTTACTACAGCCCAGTAATATTGACTTCTTTAAAAAAAAATATGTAGAAAGGCCAATTTTGAGATGCTGACTGGAAGAAATAGTAGAGGGGAGGAGTACAGCTCAAATTTACAAAAAGTATGCAAATGTAAGGAAGAAGTCTATGTGACAGAGCGCCATAACTTGCTATCAATCTGAAGGTCACATGCAGGATTTTTTAAGCATGTGAGGAAGCAACAGAAATAGTCATCACTGAGAAAGGTATTAAGGTACCTGCTACTCGTTTCAGGACGAATTCTGCCTGCCAATCTCCCAAAGGCAAAAATATCTGAGAGGATGATGGAAATCCCACATTCCTACACTAGAAAGTCAAGAACATTTACCTAAAAATAAGGAACAAGAATATGGTGTATGTAGGACATCATTACTACATTTTTCTTAATCATGACAATCACCGCATTTACATTTATAGCACTTGGAAGTTTTCGCCTTTTTTTGTGTTAGTCCCACAGGAAAATAAACCTCTACGGCTTCACCATATACCAAATAGTGCATTCTAACTATAGTTCTGTTCATTAAAAATAAAATGGTGCCTTCCACCATCCCTTGGCATATCTTTTCCACGTACAAGAAGCTACTTAAGGAATGTTATATCAACACAGCTGATCATATTCATTAGAATCCCATTCAATTAGAATCGTGAGTACTTGATGCAGAAATTCAGTGCTATCTCTCTATACTGTTGTGCAGTTCAGTCTCTTACAGTGACATCATTAAGTTGTTTAAGGTGCAATATACAGTTTTGAAGGTAAAAGTCTGCCAAGTTTCTATTCCGTTAAGACCATTTTGTGACCAAGTGAAGTAAATAATTTGGAAAACACCAATAATAGCTGTCTGACTATGTCTGTCTTAAAAAGTCTGTACTGGAATCCAGCCACTTAAAATAATATAGACCCATGTAATTTTTTTAGTGATTCCCTTTTATTGTTATTTTTGCAAAAATAAAATGGTATCACCATGATTTAATGTTGGTGGCATTTAATTACATACTTTTTTTTGATTATTTTGCTTTTAAGGTTCTCCTCCATTGCAAAAGACATCTTTTTCCCCAAATTCAAGTCAAATATACTTGACATTTTAGAGAAAAAAAAGAGATCCATAAGATGGAAAGTAATTTCAGCATGATAATTTTATATAACAAAAACAGATTTTGAGGTGATGGTACTCAATAGGTAATAATCATTATAAACAAGCAAAACATTGGCGCACCTAGCAAAATCATGTTATGTATATCTTTATTACAGTTTTCAGAATACATGGATTAACAATGGCCAGGCTGTGATTTCATCAAATTCCTATTTTAAACATTACATACAAACACAAAGCTTTTAAAAAATAGAAATGCATGAGTTTTGTCACTTTTTTTTGTGTGTGTGTGTGTTTTTTTTTTTTTTGTTTGTTTGGCATCAGGACTCATATGACTTCCAAAAGGGAAACCAAATGGTGCATGATAGCAGACTGACTGAGCTGTAATAGATTGTTCACATTCTGTGGCATATGTATCACCTCAAACAGTGCTAAAAGAAGCACTACAGGAACACATCTTTCTCCTTTACCATTCTTCTAATGACACCAGTGGGTGCTGAGTGACAGCTTGCAGGACTGCAGAATTCACAGGCTTACACAACTCCCTTTCTTGTGCACAAAAGCAATATGCGATCTGAAATAGAGACACCTGAAGCTGAGGGACTTGGCTTTTTCTGCTTTGATTATTTTTTTATTTATTTACATTTTATGTGCATGCGTGGGCGTGTGTGTAGATACTGCAGAAGAAAAGATGTAGAGGCTTCTTACAATACTTATTTTAAAATTAATAACTTGCAGATACAGTATGGCACAGAAGAGGTGGGCTTTACATTGCTTTATCATTTAGCATTTGTTATGCCCGACCTCTCAGCAATTTGAAGGCAAACATCAAGGTATAATTCAGCCAAGCCTTTGTTTAATGGATAAGAAGCAATTTACATATATAGGTAAGTTGGCTCCCACATTACTATTACCAGCTTTAAATATTTACTAGCTGTACCATTCTCAATATAGGAAGTACTAAATTCAACCATCAAAGCAGGATTTGCCCGAGGGATGCAAAAGCTGCACATTGTAAAGTTTTCTTTTTAATGAAAGCTATAGGAGGATTTCCAGAGCCAAACTTAAAACTCAGCCAGATTCTCAGAGTTTTGCAAACCATTTGTATACTGTGGGATGAATTTAAAGTAGATCACTGATGAATTGTGGTTTGGATGGAAACCATGAAAACATTACGCTTTTTACAGCATTTGTCTGAGGTAGTACATATACCACACACAAAAAATGCAAAAATATACAGATATTTATAACTATTTGCATTTTACAGAAGGGAATGATGGGAATGCTTGCATTTGTATCTGAATTTTCAAGAAAGAACAGGTAAATTTAGATAGCATTCTTCATATTGACCATGGTTGTCTAAAACCAGAACAAACAGTATTTCTGGGAATACTTCCTGAAGCTGTTCCTCAATGCCCTCTGAGGCACTAATTTTGTTTTGGCTTTAGCATCAGTTCATAACATGATTAACACTTAAACCAAAAAATCACTTATGTGCTGGGAAAGGGTATTTGTTGAATCGCAAACACACATACATGACAAATCATGTTGCACTTATTTCTCAGGAACCGCATAAAACTTGAGCAAAAAATGTCTAGTGTCTTTACATTTCTGATCTGTACAGCCAGTAGTTAAGCAACAGAGATGTGTATTTGTATATGATTTAAGCATTTCATTCCCATGTCAATTTGTCAATCGCAAATTTAGTTCAATTCATTGCAAAGGTAAATTTATCTTCCTCTTAAATAAACTAAGAAATGTAAACAGTGTAACATCATAAGAAAAAATAAAAATCTCTTCAGTACTTGTAACTGGTAAAATGTGAATGCAAACAGATGTGCTGGTATATTGTTAACGTAATGTCTCAGAGGACACATAGTGAAACATAATTAGCAAGAAATTTATGTATGAACCCTCCAGCGATTTTCTTTCTGGGATTACATTGAATACAAATATAATTTAACTGATATATTTCATTTTTTAAAATTAGAAAATAAGGCAAGTGCATTTCTGAAAAAGGTGCTACTCTTCTACTCTTCTAGATAAACATGTGACACCTCTGAAAATTAGATCAATAATAAAAACATTAAAAATATCTGCAATTTAATTTAGACTGAAAAACTATCAAAAGACAAAGTGACCAGCATCAATTTCAGAAAATATTTTAGACTTCATAAATACGAGCACCCTATATTTACATAAATTATCTTCTAAACTAGTTTTCCTTTGAAAGACACTTTTGTTCTAACAGATATGTCCATTAAATTATATAAATGTTTCAAATATGAAAAAAATAGTAGTAAAATAGAAGCATCAGATGATGTTGTTATTTTGGATTTGCTTTTTTTTTCTTTCCTAAGATTTGGTTCTTGAAAATCTGTAGTCAGCTTTTACAGAGCTTTAAAAAAAAAAAAAAAAAAAAACAACCCCCCCCCATGGAAATCACTAATAATTACTGCTACTGTATAAAGATTCTGTTGTGAGCTTTTGAGTTTTCACATATAAAGATTATACCAATACTTGTAAATCCCAGCAAAATGCTAATTTTAAAATTTGAATTCTAATACACTGTTGATTGTAGTACAAATTTCTACAGACATTATGAACCTAATCCTTTTAAACTGGCTTTGTATATTAAGCACATTTTTATAACTGTAAATTTAACAGTTCCATTTTAAAAAGTTATACTTCAATACAAGGTTGATATCGACCTTACATGAAACAGGATATAACTCTTTGCATCTCTTACTGATAAACAGGGAGACGGAACCCTGTTGCATGCGTGGGGTTTTTTTCCTGAAATATCATACAACTCTTTAGTGTGTTACTAAAATCACAAAAAACCCCAAACAGTTTAGGAAGAGTATTAATTGATAGCACACATTTCACTAGGCTTCAGTCGTATTCCTATGTTTACAGCTATAGCAATGGGCAAAACCCCTGTTTCCTCTGAAGACAATTAAAAAAAAAAATATTTGAATACTAGATTGAAAAGGAGCTGTAACTTTTCTTACAATAATTGGATATTGATCAGCGTAGTTTGAAATTGTGAGAATTTATCCCAAATTAGTCAGATAGTCTTAACAGTATCTCACCAGAGAAGCAAAAAGAATCTACTGTACAAAAATGTTTGGCTCAAGCAGTAGCGCAAAGTTACACTGCCCCAGTATTGAATGCTCCTCTAGAGCTAACAGTTTGTGCACAGAAAACAATGTGACACCTTACTTTCCAAATATTCTTTATATAACTTTAAGAACAAAAGTTCCCCATAACACTGGGCAATCAAAGTATTCATAATAATTCATCAATCAGTGAAAAGCAGTAATAATTTGAGAACAAGTGCCATCTACTACATTGTATCCCGTTTTTTTTAATTATCATAGCTGAGCAACGTATGAGCAGTTCCACTGGAACTCCCACTTAAAATCCTCTATCTCATCCAGATAAACAACGAACCTATAGTAAAAAGGATGGTGAAGACCGACCTGAACACCAAACAGAGTGTACATTCAACTAGAGTCTGGGGGGAAAAGGGAACTGTAGTTTCCCATTGAGTGGCAGAACATAGACAGTGTCAGCTACTCAACTGACTGCTCACCTGAGGTACTGCAGTGCAGGGGCCTGTATACAAAGTAGAGTGGGAGGAGCTTCCCGAAAAATCAGACTGCTGCAATCATTGATCACTGCTATATACTGCTCCAGGTAGAAAATCTGTTCTTAGCTGCTAAACCCTCAGCACTAAAATCCACCAGTAGAGATCCCACTACATGTTTTACCTGAGAAACAGAGGAAAAACTCAGAGGCAGTTCTGATTAACTTCATAATGTAGCTTGTCTCTAAAAACCTACACAAAGGTATTTTTAGCGTAATGAAAATAGGACAATCATACTTTCCCCCCAATATCTTTATAAAGAATATATAAGTGCATAATTAGAAAAATCCCTCCTTAGATACAGTTAAAAACATATCTTGTCCTTGATATCCTTTAATTTTGGTAAAATCCTATGCTCTGTTTTATTTAAATTTTATTTAGCAGTGATAATTAACTATACATCATCACATCAACAAAAGTGTAGATATGTGGTATATCCTACTTGCAGTCAAAATAGCTGAATCCACCAGGCTTTATATTGACATAAGATTTTCAGCAACCTGACTGGGGCTATGCATTTCTTTTTATGGTTACAAAAAAGATTCTGATAATGTAGACCAGCTCATCTCTGAATTTATTAACATACAATTTTATTATTTTTTTCCTTTCATGTCCAAATCAGAACTGCAAATGGAATCCACCGCTGTATTCTTTCAGCAAATTTGTATTTTCTTACCCATATAAAACATAACCTAGAAATCCCCAACTCCTTTCATGTAAGTTGCCAGCTTTAAAAATAAAAAAAAAGAAAAAAGGGAGAACAAAAAAAGAAGAACATAAGAAAATAAGATATACATCCTACTGTTTAACACTGTTTACAGATCTTGGTAGTTGGGGTAATAAGATACAGTATGTGGATTATTTAGCAATAGCTTTTAAAATACATAATATTTATACACCTTCTCATTTAATCAATACCAGTATTCCTTTATGATCATTGCCAATTTGTATGATAAGCTCTTTTCAAAGTATATCCGCTTAATTGTAAATAAAACAATTCACTAATTCTTTGGCATCAGAAGAATCATACAGCTGCAATTGTTCCATTGTGGCGAGAACGAGACCTTTCCAAAGTTACTCGTCTGTTATCTGTAATACAAAGAGAGGAAAAAAAGAAATCACCGTAAGATTTGAAACATGGATAATGCAATGTCAAGAGGTTTTCAAACAGCCCTGAAAATCATTTCAAATGATATGTAAATAAGTAACTAGGAGACTGGATCAGAGAAGTTTCACACTGCAGCTGCCAGGCTGAGTTCAAGAGTTCTGCAATCAGCAATAAATTACTTTCTTGATCAGAGAAGCTGGGTGATAAAAGCATTAGGAGAATCCTGAAACACAGTCCCCTTGGAAACAGCACACAATAACAAAAATTCTATGTAAAACCAAAATCTTATTTTACAAACAATTTATGCACAGAAGCTCTGGAAAAATACATCTCCTTTTTCATGAGAAGGTACTGACCAGCATGGTGGTGAAAAGCCTACTAGATGCTACAAGTATAAAAGCGCTAACACCATTCACTATAATTTGGTACGGAGTTAAAAATAGAACAGTTAAATCATCCACTTCCTAAGCATTTCCTGATTGTGCAATGTGAACAACTTTTGGTATAAAATATTACACAGTAATTATTGCAATGAACAATAAATACGTGTCTATCACAGGAAGACAATCATGAAGTACCAGCCACATTCCTAAATGCCTTTAAAATAAAATTTTAAAGCGATGAATATACACATGCACACACACAAAAAGGGGTAGAACATTAACCCCCACTTAGTCTTCTGGTTTTATTCTTTCTTTTTTAAAATGCGGTCCCGCCATGCAATTTTTTATTTTGTTTTTGGTGACTGCTTACTTTTGACCTAGCATTTTCTATTCTCTCATGTCATATTCAGGTTGCTGCTCTTTGTTTCCATCAGTACAGTATCTACATTGGTACAGCATCAGGGTGTCCTCATAAAGGGCTGGAACTCCTACCTAGAACTGGATTGTTATAAGGCAACAGTCACTTCAGAAGCAAAAAGCCTGACAGACAAACTGCAGGTAAGCAGGTTTTCTCACTTATTTTCTGAGCCGATGTAGCTCTATCTGTTTGCCCAGTGCAGCAGCCTATAAAAGCTGGTGGCACTGGTACTGCTTGGGGAGAGCGCTCAACTCAGGCCAAGGCAGAACAGTCAGGCATAAAGCACAAGACCCCAGCACATCTGCTGGGTAGAAATCCATACCTTGTAAAAGCTATTGACTGGATCATTATGTTCCAGAGACTAGGGGAAAGGTTGGAGCACAGATCTATGGGGGATCTCATCAACGTACATAAATACCCAAAGGGAGGGTGCAAAGAGGCCGGAGCCAGGCTGGTTTCAGCAGTGCCCAGTCAGAGGATCGGAGGCCATGGGCACAAACTGAAACACAGGACCTTACTTCTGAACATCAGGAAACACTTTTTTACTATGAGGGTGACTGAGCACTGGAATAGGTTGCCCAGGGAAGTTGTGAAGTCTCCATCCTTGGAGATATTAAAAAAATGCCCAGATATGGTCCTGGACAATTGGCTCTAGGTGATCCTGCGTGAGCAGGGCGGGTGGACAAGATGACCTCCAGAGGTCCCTTCTAAACTATTCTGTGATTCCTTTCTAAGCTAACAAAGCCAGAAATGGTCCAAGCATATTAAATAAGGTTCTGGAGAAGACAAAGGATGTCATATCTGTGATCCGTTTCTGGACAAAGAAGAGAGGATGCCTGTGGAGACGGCACGGGCTCTGCAAAATCAACTTTCCTTTTCCCTGTTCCATGAAAGTGTCTCCAATGCTATAGGGAATTAACGGCTCCTTTAGCAAGATTATTAGTTCTTTTTATAGTTCTGCCTTGCCTCCTTTTCCTAATGAATCTATCCATGCATAAAGTATTCAAATTACCCTAAGTCAATCTGTTTTGCATGGGAATAAATCTCTACAGTGGTTGCAGTGTCACTAGGCAATGGAAATTAAAGCACAAAAATGCTGCCGAAAACCCAAGAAGGAAAGTTATTAACTCAAATGTGCTGCTGTTCCTCTATCGCAGAGGAAAGCGGAGAGAGTCTAGTGATACTTGCTCTCAGTGGGAGAAGTGCCTTCTCCAGTAGACTATCTCTTGATAGAACTTCAAGATCATCAATGGTACAAGGTTAAAAACAGATTAAGAGAGTCTAACATTGATTTCTTCATACTTGTTTTTTTAGATTTTTCTCTTTTCTGTTTTTTTTTTCATGATGGTAGAGACAAACATTTTCTGCAAATGACAGTTCAGATTCTCCTGTAACTGCACAACTGAGCTGGGAGTTAAAGAAAACACAAAACAAAATTGTAAAAACAAGAAGCATTATCATTGCCTTCTTCAGCTGATAACACAGTATTTTCCCAATAATTAGAAGTAATCTATTATTTTCAATTATTTCCAGTTTTTAGATTGAAGTAATTATATTTTCTAGAGATAGGAATACAAAATCCAGAAGATTCAAGACAGACTGGAAAGAACCACAAGGTTCTTCTAATCAAGGAAACTGGGATGCAATTATTTAGTTATTACCAGTAAGAAACAATGTCAGCATTTGCAAGAGGTTTTTCTGCAAAGCTTAGAGCGCTTCATAGTGAGTCTTACTGAAACAAAAGGCAAGCAGGATATAAATTACACTTTGATAAAATTTTCAGCTCATTATAAAAAAGGGAGGGGAGGATTACATTTATTTACTACCAACATGAAAGTTTTAACATATTTGAAAATTTTGGAGGTTAATATAAAGTATTTCTTCTTTACAAATAAACCTATTTTATTCAATAGTGAATCTGCAAGCTACCTTGTGTGTGCACGTGCATATTTACATCTGGTTAAAAAAAGAGGCATTAGTATGTGTACATATATATAAAGCAATTGCTTGTTTCTTCACTAGATGTAAAATGTGCTTGTATATGTATAAACATTCGTTAGATTAAAACAAAGGGTTTCATATTAGGATTTGAAACTGGATTGGGCTGATATTTCAGTGACTCAGGCAAAAATTAAAAAAACATGACATTTATAACACTTTCAACATATAGATTCAGTTATCTCCAACAGATGTATTTACCTTTTTTTTTGATGTTATAGACCATATTGAACACAACACAAAGCAAGACTGGCTTATAAACATGACTGTGACTACTCTACCATAAAACTACGTGTAACATCAATAAACGGTAAAACTATTCACTTGTATTGCGGGGGAGTGGGGAGGGCAAACAAAAGGCAGTAGCAGTAACCTAAGAGTATTAGAAATTAAGCCAAATCATTGCCAAAGGGCTCAGGTGTACATTTCAGAAGCATGTGAAAATGACTAGAAAACATGATAGTTTCTGTATGTATCATTCATGCCTTCTTGGTAATCCATCTATACCTATGTAGATGAATACTTCGTTTCTTACTTTTAGAAGAGATGGACTTGTGACATTAAAGTAGAGCATTTAAAAAGCATCCACAATGCTCATATTACAAACATTATAATCTGTCCCTGAAACTTAAAAGTAGTCTCTCAATCATCTGAATGGACCTTTCCTTGGAGCAGTAAAAGGTAGAACAACGAAGGATTAAAATGGAAAAAAGCACGTATTTTTATATCATAAAATCATCTTAATCTTTTAGCTATCTGGATCAAATTCAAATGAAATAAATATACAATTAAATGCTAAGAAATCAAATCAGTAGTTCCTTTTTAGTATACGTAATACTAGAATGCAATCTCGACCATGCAAACTTTACACCTCCACTGGAAGAAATATAGGGTCTTTGTTATAATATAACAATTACTTGCTCAAGTCTTCTTGCACTCAATATAGTACCCAAATGGAAATAACTAATATCTACAATATACAAGGTATTCGTAGAGGTGTGTTTGATAGATATACATCATTCACCACATAATATGAACCTAATGATGTAAAAAAAAAGAAAGGCAAAACCAAAATAATCTTAGTGTTTAACTACAATAAATGTATGCCATTAAGTAAACAAACAAAAAATAATCTAAACGGTTATTTTTAGAATATGTATTTTAATTTTATGGAATTTGACAACTTCATCCTTAAGACATTTGCCTTTATATTCTGTATGTATAAAGCATTAGAAATTACAATCAATTAAAAACACACTGGTAGGGGAGAGGAAAATAGTTTTGCAAAAACTATACTCTGCAAAATGTATTTTTCCATTCCTTAATGCTCCTTCATTAGTTCTGTTATTAAAAGAGAAGTCTCAATAGCTGCAACAGATTTATTAACTCAGTAGCTTGTTATCAACATAAAACTCAGTTATATTAGGAGAAAAATAAATTATATTTTGCAGAACTGCAATACTAAGATTAAGTGACTTTCCCATTTCACTTTCTTCTTATCCACTCTTCCAGGTAGTAACTTTGTGCTCTCCTAATTATAAACCTTACTTTTTATAAGCAATCAATGCTAGTAATAATATAGGTGTTGTGCAATTGAATGGACTAGTTATGAGACTGAGATATCTGACAATAGAAAGAGACACAGTCTACAAAACCATACCTCAAACATACTTGATTGGAATTTGCATTATCCTGTAACAATCACAAAAAGAGTTTTCTCTTTGACATGCCTTGTATTAAAATTGTATTATAAACTGCTACCTTGGGCTTGGTACCTTAGTTAACTAATTCTCCCAGAATTTTCCAGTCAGTTAAAGCATTAAAAGTGCTTCTTTATACCTTAATTACAGCTGTCAATCCAAATAGTAGCCTGATTTTGGAATCTTACTCCCCTGCAGACTTTCCTAGAGTGCTCAGCAGGAGAGTATCTAAGCGCCTCACAACTGTAAATAACTGCAGCACCCCTTGATTAGCATTAAAAAATCAGCAATAACAAACTCCCAAAACCCCCACAAAACCAACAACCAAACATGACTGGTGCATATAACTACTTTTTGCCCCTTCTTTTAAAACAAAGTTTGAAACATCTATCTATATGCAGAAGGAGAAGCACCTAAATGATTAGGAAAATGGGCTGAAAAGAATACTGGGTTTTTCAGTAGTAAGTACTACCAGAACTATTTCGCCTTCTTTAAAGACAGTGGTCACAGGACCCTCATACCTGAACAACACGTATTTTAAAGAATGTCTTAGTTAATAAACACTACATTAATCACATTAATAAGAGGTTAAAATAGTGCCAAAATGCTGAATCTGGAAGAGGGGGAGTGTATAGCACTGGGTGCTAGGCCAGCAACTGTGGTGCTGGAGCACATGCTGGAAGGCTTGAGCCTGTCAGGAGAACTCTCAAATTCTAATTTATTTAAAAAGCTCACACCATTAACTTGCACAACCACCACATTTTTTTTCTTTTTTTTTTTCCCCCCTCCCTTTTTTTCCCCTCCTGAGTAACCACTCCAAGGTGAAAGAATTAATCTTCCCATAGCTGACAATAATAAAAGGTGTTTAATACTCAGAGAAAGAAGGTACCACAGAATCACAGAATGGTCAGGGTTGGAAGGTACCCCTGGAGGTCATCTGGTCCAACCCCATCAAAGCACGATCACCCAGAGCAGGTGGGACAGGAAGGTTACAGGCCTCCGACTAGACTCTATGCCGCTGATCATAACCCTCTTAGTTCTGCCATTCAGCCAGTTCTCCATCCACCTCATCATCCGCTCATCTAACCCACACTTCCTAACCTTACCTATGAGGATGTCATGGGAGACAGTGTCAACAGCCTGGCTAAAGTCGAGGTAGACAACATCCACTGCTCTCCCCTTGTTTACCCAGCCAGTCATGCCATCATAGAAGGCTATCAGATTGGTCAAGCATGATTTCCCCTTGGTGAATCCATGTTGACCACTCCTGATAACACAGAGGCCTGGGTAGCCTCTAGTTTTATCTTTGAGCCATTTATGCACAGGGAAAACTGAAGCCAAGTTACAATTTCATTTGATGTAACAGTGTATTATCAGTTGCTTTAAAAAGCCACCCTTGACAAGAATTAACTTTATTATTTTTCTTTATTGACATCAGCTTAGCTTACCACCAATGAAAGATAAATCATTTCGGAAATTGGAATTGATAGAACCTAAGCGGAACTGCTATAGTGTAAGACAGCAGGGAAGGCCATCAATCTCCAGCACCTCTTTACCACTACAGCTGAACACTGTTCTCTATATTGCCTGGCCTGTACCTATGACATTATTAGAGAATACCAACTGAGAAATAAGCTAGTCGAGGAAATTAAGAACTTCAAAACTGCTGTTGGTGTCTAGAACAAAATCCTTCTTAAAAACAGCACCTTGAGAGAAAATGGCTCTCCTAACCTCAATTCTGTTAAGATTCAGTCCATCTCTGGGAGATTTGATTTCAAATTGATCGTTCAAAATGTGTGGCCTATATAAAAAAAAAAAAGCAACGGGGTAAAAATCAGTTATGGGAGCAATGCAGCCAAAATAAAACCTCAGAAAGCACTCTCTGAAACAGACAGCACTTTCCAGAAGATCTTTATTGCAAATAGATGAAACAAGCAAATAGAACAATTTTCTAACTGGGTTAAGGCAAACTGTACAATTAACATGTTTTCTTTCAGTCCTTCAGTATCTTAAACACTCTTACTTCAACCTCAGCAGGCATCCTCCACATGCCTGGCAAAATCTGAACCAAACCCTTTACAATCATCACACTGGGTCGTTTTACATTCATTTGGATATGATATTTTTGTAACCAAAAATGAGAAAAGATCAAGGGATATGACATCCCTCTTCTCAGCTCTTTTTTTCCCAAACAGAATCTCAAATGCTTGACAATCAAACTTAAATGACAGCTAAAATGGTTGTTTTAGCATCAATTTCAAAAAAAACCACTGATATTTCAATCAAATCCTGTAGCTGTGAGGTGAAATTCTATAAAGCCTGTTTTATTTTGGTTTAGGTCCAACCTCAGACTTTCAGGTGCAAGCTGAGTGATAACCTGAGCATATATACACTATATGTTGTTTTGACGCAGAAAAAGAAACTTGCCCTTAGGCTAAAGAGTTTGGGGGGCTTTGTTTGTTTTTTGTATTGGGGTTGTTTTTTTTAAAGCCCTCAAAACCAGACAGCACATATAAACAGCCCATACACTTTAGTTACAAAAACGTCATGTGTTGATCTTATAATAATTTAAAAAAAATATGTTCTTGACCTGGTTAGTGGGATGTTTACCAATGTATTGATACGTAAGAAAAGGTGTTAGAAGAAATAAGGAGGAAGAACCAGGATAGGAAGAAAAAGTATTAAGGAGAACTGTAACAGACTTAAAAGGACATCTCTTAAGACTGAATGGTTCCTCCTCAGAAAAAAAACCAAAAACACTCACATGAGGATCCTGAGTTATCTACCGTAGTCAGGAGTGCCAAAATTATCATCATAACATAGTAAGCCTTAAAGTAAGCTAGATTTGTATGTAGATACGTACTCTCTTTGAAAAGATTTCCTTCAAAAGTTTTAGCCATTTCGATAACACACAGTACTTTCATTTTAAGAAGGTTCCCAGACCAGCCTATGTGCACAATTTCTCATTAAGAAGATATGTGGATGTTTGGATTCTTTTCAACTTGCTAAATAAAAGTCATTAATATCCAGAAGCGCTGTAGTACAGAGGCAGGTCTAAAATACGGAGAGCTGAAGGATTTAAATCCTGACACAAAGGGGTTTCACTCAGATTAAAAGGGAACAAAGACACATCTAATCTTACTGCTGCCACTCAGACCAAGCTTGCTGAGCACCGTTAATTGTAGCCTTGGAGTTGTATGAAAATGCAGAACATCAGTAGAAAACCCCATTTATTTATGTTCTACGTGCTATATATTAAAATGCTTTAAAAATGAATAGTGTGAGAAGTTTTAATGTCAAATGGCATGTGTGATGGCATTTACCAGCTCAGTGCCATCCAGCTGTGACCACAGTCAATACAGTATGGGAACACAACAGAAGTAATACTTTTGCAACCAAAACCTAGGATGTTGACCATCTGTATCACAATTCCACTAAGCAAATAAATACTTATCCTATTTAGAGCTGAAGAAAATGTAATAAAGTTCAGTATTTATAGAATAAAAATGGATTTGTAAACCCTATCTTCAACTAATTTGTTTAAAATAAATTTTACTGTTGCTTATTCCAGGACTTAAAGATTAAAAAAAAAAAAATAACCCAAAAACACCAAAAAATCAAACAACCCTGAACTGGCACAATAAGCTAAGATTCCTCAAACCTTTAAATGATCTATTTAATATTTTAATTTGACTTTGCTTTCTTTGTTAATAGTACCACTTGGGATATGCACTGAAAGCTCTTCCACAAGAATTGCAGGGGAAAAGCCTTAGTTTGAGACAACACATGCCTGCCTCAGGGGTTACAAGACAAATCAATCTATTTTTCTCTTTTCCTCCAAGGGTAATTGGCCTTTAAAATTACAGAGGAAAATAGGCCTTCGTGTCAGTACAATGCGGGCACATATACAGCCATTTTCCATTTCTTTTTCAGTTTGAATTCTCAGCTGAGAACTAAACTTATGAAGGTGGGAAAATAAAAAGAAGATGAAAAGGAACGATTGCATCAGTTCAAATCCTCTCCAATAACAAGCAGTGCTGTGACCAGCATTTAAGTCTGAAATTTACTGAAACCTGCTATGAATAGCAGTCATTTTCCTAGTCAGTATTTTTTTATTCTTGTTTGTGATAAAATTTACTTACATTTTTGTGACAGCCTGTACCACTGGCATTCGTGGAGATATGTCAAAGAATTTAGTTAAACTGAGAAGTTATAATTATTGCTTTTTTTCTCATACAATCTCACAAAATAATGCTGATTTTTACTGCATCCTTATGAAATTGTCTTTTTCAAGCAGCAATCATGGCTATGAGTACCCCTACAATCCATATGCTGTCCTACACACACTATCATGTATAAACTCAGAGTTTCAGACTTTGAATACTGTTAAATTGTATACAGTAAATTTTAACTTGGCTAATAAATTGTTTCAAAGTGAAACTCAGACGACAGTCTCCATGTTTTTCTGATTTCTATTAAATGTGATTTGTGATACTTTACCCATATCATACCTCCAGTAAGAAATTCTCATGCAAATATATTTTCAGTGCATAAAGATGAGTAATCAGCTAAACTACAACTGATACACCAAACCAACAACAGCGAAGTTGGAAAAAGTCAAAACAACGTAGTCTTTTAAAAAGAGTAGTAAAATTCCCTTGAAGCACAGTATTGAAAGTGTACCACTAAAGCTTTAATGTGAACTTGCTCACTGGGAGTGTGTATACAGGTGTAAAGCAATTATTAGGTTTGATATCTGAATGAACTCAGGTTCCCATTAGAGCTTGAATGCTTCAATGACCCTATTATTTTCCTTCCAGTGCTCCCAGACCTGATCAACTTAATTATTCTGACTACTGAAACATTTAGGACATGAATGTATGATTTGTTTTAAACCAAATGAGACAACTGAATACTTCATAAAATAGCAAAAAAAGAAGAACAAGATGTGTGATGTCATGTGTCAAATCCTGGAAGAAGGTGAGGTCTAAGTAACAGTAACAAAGAAACAGAAAGAGAGACCCACTGCAATAAAACTACATTTATTCAGATATTTTCCCTGGAACTTCTAATTTGTAACCTTCATTGCATCTCATGTACAGTGCAAAAGGTATATCTTACGAATCAGAAGGGCAAACCAAATTTCAGAGAGTAAATAAACTAGATCTGCTTCAGCAAGGAAAAAACCTAAACCTCAAAACACAGAGGACGTGTCTCTCCTTTCATGACTACTACACACACACTTTTAGCAGTTGTCCAAAAGTAAAATCAGCTCCTCTAATAAAAACCATTTCATGTCACAGAGGACAGATTTGCTGATGCAAAAGATGTGTTTCCCCATTTCAATTGTACCTATTATTTTACTGTTAAGGGAAAGTGTGCGCTATTGCAAAAATATGTATTCACATTTTGAACAGATTTGGTCTGATGGTAATAAACCATACTCTTAATAAATAATGTAACTTAAAATGGCTTCCAAAATGTCCTATTCCCAGCTCCCCTATTAACACTACCACTCTTACAATTTATAATGGCTTTGAAAAGAAGTTGACTGTAAGGTTATGAACAGGACAAAGAAATACAGACAGTAATATGTTCTGAACTTCAAGTATACAAGCAGCCATAAAGTTAGTATTTTCTCATCCGAATGCATTTGTCCTTAAAAAAAAAAAAATCAAACTGACATCAAAGTGGTCCCCTTGCCCCTTGCCTCCTTTCAACTAATGATATGTAATGGCTGCTGAGCCTGCAATAAACGTGTTTATGTCCAGCTAGATTGCCATCATTTTACCATCTAATCTGATACTTTTAAGAAAGAAGGAAGTCGCGAGAGACCAGCACCAGCTTGTGCTGAAGGCATTTCTTGACATCAGCCTTCACTTCGCACTTCAAATGGACGTATTCGATTTGACAAAACATACAGAAAGCCAAGAGAGAAAGCTCTTCACCTCTTCTCCAAAACTGCCTGAGAGGAGTCAATACCAATTCCTTTACAAAGTTACAATCAAAACCTGCCAGATGAAAGTCAAAGGAGAAGCTTTCTAGCTATTCCCTGCAACATTTTATTAAAGAGTGGCATAAGAATGTGTTTGCCTCGGTAGGATCAACCCCACCTCCTCTTCTCATTTTTATCAGTTAGCAGTTTAAATACTGCAAGTTACATCTCCCGTGCATAGATATTTTAGTCCTTGTATAGAACATGAAAGTAATGAGCTCAAAGAAAGGGAAATAAAGAGAAAGCTCTTTCTTCTGTAACGGAATTTCTTTCAGAACAGGAGTTGGATAACACTCCTGAAAAGCAAGTATTTCCTGCTGTTTCATGTAAACCGGCTACCAGAGTTTTTCTCCGTACCCATACGATTGACAGCCCTTGTCAAAAGCAAACGATTTTCCTTGTAGTCTGCAAAAGTCTACCTTCTGTATTTTTTATGCATCAGAAACAAATTCTCTTTATATAGATACGAAAAAATAACTCTGCAATAACTTGTCCTCTACATGTAAAATGAAATATTTTAAATAATACAATAAAGGCAGACTATCCATAATTATTTTGGGATTAAATAAAATATCAGCATTTTTTATTCATGGCTAGGTTAACATTTACAATTCAGCATTTTGCAATATTTAAATAGAATTGAATATGCTATGAGAAAACTTAAAACTACATCATTCTTGTACAAACGGCTGGCACAGGCTGTGGTCTTCTGTGCCCAGCTGCGCCTTCATCCTCTAACGTTAAAGAAAAGCTCCAGTCTGAGCCAGGCAAGACTATCTCATCACTACCTGTTACTTCCCTCCACACTCCAACTGAGAATAACTCGATACTGCATGTGACTTTTACTATAAATGATTTGCAATGAAGGCATATGCAGGTTATGTGAATGTGAAACTGGTGCTTATTAAAAGAATTCATACAAGAAAGTAATTTAGACTATACATGACAGACACTGAGGTAAAATAGGCACTTAGGAGTTGAATTTCTCTCTTGGCTGGGCACATACAACTCCTTTATGATTCAACACGGGACCTCGGTGCTCACATAAGGCAGAATTTGACCCTTTGTGTTCATATAAAGAATAAAAGTATAGAAGTAGTTGATGCTGTAAAGAGGACAACAAGTTTTCATTAAAGAGCTCAAAATAGTTTCTATTTGTTAATACACGTATTTGAGGAGTGTCATTTTCTAAGGCTTCCTGTGCTGTTTCAGCAAAAACTCTCTCAAGATTAGTGGAACCCAAAAATTAATACCTCATCACTCCATAATCCTGATCTATTTTGTGTACAAAAATCTGCCAATGGATCAATACATCAATACGGTTCCTTCTGACAGAACAGCAAGGCCCCGAAAGGAAGAAGGGCAGGGGTAGGGTGAGATTACAGCACACCCATCTGCTATTCAGGTGGCTCCTAAGAACCTGCCAGTGTTTTAGGACTGTCTTAACAGCCCTTTTGCAAAGATTAAGAGGTCAACCATGTGCAGGTGTACTATTACTGTCTGCTGTTTAAAAAGAGGTTTAAAAACTCTAGGGCTTTTTAAAACCATACACCAAAATATTACTTCTTAATGAGTCTGACTACCTAAATGAATCCCTATTTAGAAACAAAATGGCAATTATATAAATACGGACACAACTGCTCCAAAAGCAAAATACCTATACACACACATGGTAACTTCTTTCTGAGGTCAAGCTTTTCTACCTTTCCCAGATGTGTAACTACAAAGCCTTACTTTAACAATGAGCTGTGACAGTACTGACAGCCTGCATCATGCATTATGAAGAAGGCCCTAAAAACCTGTTATCCGTATTAAAAGCAAGACCAGGTCTGGCTTGAGAGACACTACAGAACACCTCCTGTTAGTAACAAGAATAAGGAGCAAGTTCTCAATGCAGGTTTCAGAAGTTTTGAATAACAATTTCACTTTATTTTAAGAGATAAACAATATAGAGCTGAAAAGAAGTTAAGCTCTTCTAACTGACTGAGATTTTTTCATCCTGCTATTTCTACCAAAAATGCTCTGAGGTCACCAATTAACAGTTGATACCTTATTACAACCTACAAGTGTTGCACTCGCTGGATAAATGTCAAAAATGGAAAACTAATTGGCATCTTTCAACCTCTCAATACCAGAGCTATAAACTTTTATGAAATTAGTTACCACTTACAAATGGAGCTCCAGAGCAAGCAATGCCAAGGTTAACGTTGATTTTGTCAGGTAGTGATACAATCTTAATATCACTTACACATTTTTAAAAATATTTTGTTAAATGTTTGTATGTTGGCTTTTAAGCTCTTTTAGTTGAAATCAACTTACACTACAATTCAAAGCTAGGTAACAGATGATCGAGTTAAACAAGAAGTATTTTTCACGAGTTTTTAAACCGTTATTTTGATTCAAAAATAACTATATCCAAATGCTAATGCTTCTTTTAACTAAAATACTAATCCAAAAAGTTTCTGGCAATAGTCTATAGTCTTTTGTCATGGAGATCTTATCTAAATATAAACAGATTCCTCTCTGCCCCTTTTGGTGTTTAACAAGTTTATCTTAATTAAGATAGTATCAAAAATCATTGATCACTTCAGTTCCACCCTCCCCTGTGTGCCCTTTTCAATCCGTTCATTCTTTTCTGTCCTATGTGAAAGATCATCAGAACAAAGTATTTGAAAGATTACTTTATGATACTATATAAATGCTAGAAGCCTTTCACCAGGGCACAATCTCTTCACATACGCCTCGGGATTCCTCTTCTGTCCACTGCTGCTTTTAATAAATACCTATTTTCTGCATTTCCTTGCTGACACTTTGCATTCTGTTTTGTGAGCAAGTCTTTTCTGCGAAACTTCAAACTTAACAGCATTTTCCTACACGTAAAATAGTACATAAACCTTCCTTTTGCGAATTTTATTTTTATCTAGTTGAAATTAGAGATCATAAGGACTTTTCTGCAGTGTATGCACACAATACAAGAAGCCTGTAACAAAACAGCAGATACTAATTAGTTCTATGACTAGCACAAACAACAAAGAAAAGTAGCTTCAAAACGCTGGTGCATTATAAGGAACGTATTTTTTCAAAATGTTCTACAGCAAGTTCCCCAAAATCTAGCAGACCACTCATAGCTTCCCAACTCTGCTTTTTAAAAAAATCCATAAGAATAATTAATTCAACACTCCTAGGAGAGCTGAAATTAATGAACTCCTTGGAGTTCAGGACACCTTTCCTGGACACCTACCTGTTTGCTGACATCTGCCATGCAGTCTGGCTTCTCTGCAGCTTTACTGCCCCTCTCGCTCACTGGAGAACTCCAGACACTGCGTTGGAAAAATACACTTCTCCAGCTCCGCTGAGCAGTGAGAACTGCTGCTTTATGCTTTTAAATCTCGCTTGGTTACTGCATAGTTTCTGTAAGTTAAACTATTTCATATCAATTGCTCACAATCCTCCTGTGTTTCTGACCTCTTTGTCAGTTATTCATTTCCTTAATGCATTATCTATCAGCTATTCTTCCCTGACATACTAAACTTACACTATGTTAAAATTCTCTTTAAGATAACACTGATACCATAACTCCACCTTCTTCACTGATAATTGAAAATGAGCTGCACATATAACTATGAAGAGGGGAACTGAGAACTACTGAGCAGATCTATTCTGAGCAGGAATAGAAAATCATCTGTACTTTCTCAACTCTTGCTCAAGCCAGACGCCACAAATTCTAGGTAACAAAGACAACCATAAGGAATCCTGTATTTCACCTTTTTGTTTAGCTAATAAACAGTCACTAGATGCTTTTGTCATTTATCTATGGTTCTATCAGCAAGAGTCTGAAGCACAACATACAACAAAACTCTTCCAAATCTTTTGAGTCCTCTATCAACTTCCTCCCCACGCTGAAGCCACTCTACTCACACACCTGGTTTTGCTTTAATTTGTAGGTGAATCAGCTTCATTTTTACCTGCTTTTCCCGCTCAGTATTTTCAGAACATGGCTAGATTAAGTAAGTATCCCACCGTTCACCGTGCCTCTCCATATCTTTAAAAAAAGGTGACAGTCACTCAGTCTTGTTATCCATGCTGGTGCAGTGTGACCAAAGCAGCCCACTTAGCTCATGCAACACATGTGAATGCAAAGCTTGAAGAAATATATTCATAGTCACTTGGGCTGGATGGGAAGCAGTAATGACACCTTATACAAAAATACTCCAGAAGATTTTGGAATTTAAATTCTGCTCTTCACCCTTCTCCAGAGTGAAGGGACAGAAGGGAAGGACAGGGCAAGGGTAGCCTGTCTGCGTACAAGGCAGCAGAGGAGGCTCGAAACAGGTCACTGCTGAGAACGCAGAAAAATGAGCGAGTCATTCAGGGACAAATCTTGGCCTTAAGCATCTTCTGAACATAGAGGACTTGATTTGCTAATAAGGATGAGGGTTGTCGGGTAATCTTTTTCACTGTCACATGGAAGAGACTTTAGAATCCCATGTCTCCTCTTCCATGCCTTCTAGCCTTGAGAAGAATGTTTTGCACCATAAAATAAGCATTCTTTTTATTTCCAATTTGTTTTCCCTTTTAGAAATCTAGTTTACAGACCACTCCAAAACTAGCTTTACCATACAAACAAGGAAATTACGAGGAGCCTCTGTCTGGGGCGGGAGGGAGCACGAACTTACACAGATTTTGCTGACAGATAAAATGATTAGAAAAAGACATCCTTAATGCCACTAAAATAACAATCCATCAGCTATTTTTTGCCCAAAGCTGGCAATGTCCTTTAGAATTACGTTTTGCTGTATGTAAACAGTTTTAACCACAAGCTCCTTCAATTTCATTTTAGGGACTCTTTTTTCATGGCTGAACTAGTTTCATCTCTACAAATAACCAAGTCAATGTGTTAACGGTTTACACCTATTTGTGTTTCATCAGGCACCGTGGCCTTTTGACTATCACCCACCTCTTGTATTTTCTTACAACTCCTAAAGCCAGGGAATTCTGCTTGCTTTTAAAGCCAAAGCAATGAAAATCATGAACTGCTTGTCCACTGTCCACCAGGAGCAGAGTGAATCTGGTTTCAGAGCACACGATGCAAAGCCTGTTTTGTTGAATTAAACTTTTGATCAAAGTATGTGTTACCTTTTTTGTTTGTATTCTCTTTAACTAGATGTTCCAGACAGCATTTTCTACAAAACAGGACTGAGACTTTGCTGAACATTGATGATAATTCTTATTGATGTCTAAGCACTTCTCCTGCACCAGATACTCAAGGAAACAATAACATAAACTTAAAGACCAAATGACATTTTTGAGGCTCTTAAACTACTTCACCAGCTGTTTATGATGAATGAAAAAACCAATTAATGAACTTACCCAATCTTCCAACCTAATATTTCAATAGAAAATAGCAAGAAAAACAATAGTAAATGAAAGACAGACTGCATTTCAGTTTAACAACCTGACCTGCAAGTTACCTAGGCTTTGGGCAGAGAAAGCCATCTCTACGGACCATTTTTTTTTTTTTTTTGTAAGGATGGGAACTGTTTAAATTATTTTTTTTTTTTAATTGTATGAAATTTACAACTGTGATTTTGGAATATCCTACTCAGCACTAGCGGAAAAGCAAACTGTAAATGAAAAATTTTCAAAAGCTTTAATACAAAATTTGTCACAGAGATTTTTTTCATCACGTATGCAAATCTCGCCACTTATATTCCAAGTGTTCTTCTGACTGCAGTTTCAGGCAAATAATTATTTCATAAAACAGCATGCTTGCAAAGGGCTGAAAACGATACGTATAATATAGAAGGGAAAAAAAACCAAGGAAGAGAAACACTCTGAAGTATGCAAAGTATCTTCATATCCCTTTATAAAATTTTTGACAAGAATACATTGAAATACTCTTTTGACAACAGAGATGCATGAACAGTAGAAAAAGAGCCAAAGTGCTAACTGCAATTTGATTTACTGTGTGTATTTTGAGTTATAGTTCAAAACAAGCCATATGTACTTTAAGTCCAGCACAGCATGAGACAGCCATAATGTCTGGGAAGTCCAGCGGGAAGGATTAGTAAATGTCACGATACCTTCAGGGCACAGTAGATCCTTAAAATAGGTAATGATTCAAGAGTTTAAACAGGAAAAGTACAGCAGGGTGCCTTGAAAAAATATCTGCATCAGGCTGAAAGGTCTACTAACTTAAGCTTAATGATGAGCAAACTGAAAGGTCACTCTGCATTGCCATCAGTGTATGTTCAGTGACAGCTGTTTGATGTGACTGCTGCAATCATTTAGCAGTCCAGCAAAAGAACTATTAAAACAGTTCAAGTCACCCAGTACCTCCTGAAAAAAGATCAGCCCCTTCTCTTCTACATTATCACACACACATGATGACAAGACTGTTCACAGAAGGGACCTTCTGAACATCAAATAAAAATGCTTTGTATGCTCCACAGTAAGTTTATATGTTTATGTATGTGTACATAAACATATTTTATCACTTCAAGAAAGAACAGATGATGTCTTTTAACATGCAAAGTCTCACTGGAAAAAGTGATACAGGAGTTAATCTAAATAGCTGATATCTAAGACTCAGGATTTTTATTTACAGCATAGGTAACAACTACCTGTATGATGTCTGGAAATTGATAAGCTTTACAATAATCCAGTAAAAACAGTTATCATCTATATTAGTGTTCACATGTGGTCCTTTGAACATTGAGTAGCATATGAAAACAATTATGATTTTTGCAGTTTAAAGACACTATGAGCAAATTAATTTCAAACGAGTTGTAAATTTTAATTCTTCTTTAAAAATGCTCTCACAGTAGGGCATTTCCAAAGTCTTTGCCATCTGAAATATGAATAAAATATACAGGTCTAAAACTTTTCTCAAAAAATCCAACAAATAATATTACAACAAAGTTCTGATAAAGTGACCAAACAAAGAATCAAAACCTTTTCCTTTAAAAAACACTGAAATGGAATATTAAACAATTTTCAACACTTTTCCTACAACATTTTTGAAGTGGAGAAGTCAACTTTAGGTTGACTTAAACTGAAAGTCAATTTTAGGTCTAGGGAACCTATAGGTTTCTGTGAACAATATGGTTCCAGCAGATTCCGAGTTTTCTGAAAATAATTTATTACACAAAATATTGATTCTTCCTCCTTAGGAAGACTTTTGATCACTGACATAATTTTAATTTTTTCATGGATGCTCCCCAGCCAGGGCTGTGTCAGCTTTGCAGAGAAGACAGCTGATATAATGTGAGGATTTTGTGCAACAGCTGCTGAGAATATTAGTTTCATTCTCATTTGCCTGCACTATATCTCTCAACTTTAATGAAGGGGTTAATAGCATAGTGCAGTATTTTATTATGAAATATCTATGTACATTTACAGATTATTTTAAGTTTGCACACTTCTGAGCTTCTTCTCAGTTTCTTCTGAGTTTGCTTGTATTTGTACCTTATTTTTTCAAATTAGTTGATTTCTATTACTATATTTCTGTTTCATAAGGGGAGGAACAAAAGATTAAATCTGCTGCTTTAGAGAGCAATAAGGAGATGTGATGGAAAATTTCAGAATCTTTACAAAACCCAAAACAAAGTGACAGTAACAACAAGGGATTCATAATTTTTTTTGTGAATGAGAATACTAAACAGGATTTTAGCCTGCAGCTTGCCAAGGGCTAACTGATGAGATTCAAGACAGAGACAAGCCTCGGAAAGACTATTTTGCATATTAAGTTGTGTCACCAAAAAACCTTCAGTTTTCTAAAAAAGTAATAATAATAAAAAGGAGCAACCTCATACCAATTTATCACTGAGAAAAATAACTTACATCCCACCAAGCCCATTTCCTCACAATATTACATTTTGAAGTCTCTAACAAATGCATAGTGCTCATACTTTTGTAAAGAAAACATTAGTTAACCTAGCAGTCAACTTGTAGAGCAGTAAAATCTACATCTACAATCTAATTTCACCTAAGCTGTTTAATAACACGATCTAGCCGCTCCAGAAAAGAAAGGTGAATACATGGAAGAGAGATGAATGGGAGAAACAAATTGAATTCAGTACTATACTGAAGGCTGGTAAAAGTATAAAATAATAGCAGAGGGAAAATATTTGTGACTGTACTGCTAACAGCCTGAGCAAACAGAGACGCTGGCTGCAACACAGGTTAGAAGGGAGAATGGGCACAGAACACAGCAGGAATGGAGCGGCCTTTACCTGCCCCATAGAGATTGGGCAAGCGTCACATTGGACTGTTATGTAGAGACCGATCTTTTCAACACTCCCAGGGACTATCCTTCTCATGGAGCAGCCCAAAAGAGGAAAGGCAACCTTTAGGTTGGTGCACAACAGCTGCTAGAGGATCTAGTTTAAAGTCGATTCTGTAAGAGTAACCAAGTGGTACTGTGACTTAACATCCTTGCATGCTTGCAGGCTGGACGGGGCTTTGAACAACCTGGTCTAGTGGCAGGTGTCCCTGCCCAGGGCAGGGGCTTGGAACTAGATGAGCTTTAAGGTCCCTTCTAGGCCAAACCATTCTATGATTCTATGCAAACAAACGAACAAAACAAAACACACAAAAAAAGAGGAAAGTTGTTAAAGTTAAGGGACGGATTATTCGCCTCTTACAGGTGGCATGAAGAATGCTTAACCATACCCTGTTCAGAAATACACAGCAAAGACGTACCAAGTAACAGCGATAGGTTTAAGACGCAGGAAAGAAAAGGCGTGATTATGCAGTGGGATATAGGAAGTTGTTAGAAATAAGCAGGCATCCTTCCAAATGCTCAAATCTTACCTAAATTAATGAAACAAAGCAGGATGAACTTCGCATCATGACTCCAGTACGAGGTATTTATGCACGCACACAGGACATCAAACAATTTACAAAGATAAAACAAACCGTGATAAGAAATAGCAATGTTATTTCCATTACCATTTCCACTGCAGCATTTGCGTAAGGGCAAGAGCACAGGTTTTTCAAACACACATCGATGGCTAGTAGAATTATTTCCTACACATCTAAGTGGTGTTGAAAATCTCACTAAGTATCTCTAAAAAATCCAAGGTCAAATACAGAGTTCGGTATTCAAGCAAACCACTTAGCCCTGGATATTCTGGGTCTAATCTGAGTAGTTTAGCCAGCAGTTAAACTGTTTTTCCTTCTTTCATTCTGAAAATGGCTTAATCATCCAGTCTGGATTATGCAATTAAAAATCTCCCTGCCTGTAACTGACAACTGATGTAACTAAACATTAATTCTTATCCTACAGAATTTATATTTAATCTGTAACACTAATATTGACTACATTCAGATAATACACTAAAATCATTGATTCTTAAGCCTCCAGTCCCCCACCTTTGCAAAATTTATTTTTTGTACAAAACCCCAAATTAATTCAAATCATACAGCCTCTATATTTCTTCCTTATAAAAGGAATAAAATTCAGTTTCTTAATGTTTTGTCTTGCTTTTCCTTTCAGATGACCTATGAGATGACTGACTGTTCACATGAACTACAAGGAGGTTGAAGTTGGGCTTGTTTCCTCTTATGAAGAGAGCAGCTAAGCAGAGATCTAACAGGAACCTGCCTGAAGGTGAATCACAAAACCTGGAGTCAAATGCTTCTTGGTCACAGCAGAAGGTAAAACAAGAGACAGCAGTCCAACCCTCCAGCTTACATGGTAGGGGAAAAAAGATTTTGCACTAGGAACGCAGGGCAGCACTAGAATGGGTTGCCCAGGAGGGTTATGCAGGTTTTCAGGACTTGGTTTGACAAGTCATAGCTGACTCCATCTAGTGTGGTGATAATCTTGCTTCAAGCAGGAGGCTGTACTAGATGATTTCCAAAAACCCTTCCAAACATTTCTCACACCCTATCAAACTCCTTGATTCTTGGCAAGCACATATCAGGGATTCAGAAATAATAAGTATTAACACTAGTTATTTTTGGCCTGTCATTAGTGTTTACATCCATACTCTTAGCAGTTCTAAATGCCAAGGCTTTGGTTTCAGTGATAATTTTAAAATAGGAAAGGGTATTTTTGACAATTTATCATTTCTAATCTGTTCAAAGCTTAAACCAGAACTCTTCAGTGAGACTTCTTCATAAGTAACTGTACATAATGAAAGTAAATTAACATCTATTATTTAGCTTTGTTCTTAACATTGTTAACATATGCCCACAGGCTAAAGCATATATCGAAAAAATAAACAAAAGTTATAGATAGGGGATTGTCACCACTCCCTGAGGACTCAGTGATAAGACATGGTAGAAACACGACTCAGGCTAGCTGCCCGATAAATTCCTCATTGCACAGAAAGACCAGTAACACTTCAGAATTTCATAGACGTAAAATATTACTACTAACATTTTCATAACTACAACGAGCCATAGTTAGGTATGACTGAACCCATATCACAGGCATTTAGGAAGTGCTGCTATGGATACAGCGTAGGAGTTGGATGGTTTTGGCTATGTTTATTTCACAGTATTTTATAACCCTGCACCCACGGTGCATGTGCTGGCCACATCCGAGTTGCGGAGCAGGTGCATTCCTCAGCGAGGTACCCTACTCATTTTGTTTGAGGTACCCAGTAGAGAATAAGCCAGGTCACTTCTGGCTTGTGTGTCTGGGTTTCCTTCCAAATTGCCCAGAGGAACACTATACATCAGGATGCAGATGCAGTGAACACATGGACCAAGACTCTTGAATATGCCATCAAACATCTGTCTGTGCCACGGACACAGCCAAAGGGACTTCAGTCAGCACTGCGATGGGGAGAACAGCCTCCCTGGTTATATAAAAGTAAATAAATAAAAAGTTCTTTAGATTGTCTCCCATCATCTTAAAAGGCCAGAGAGGAAGTTGTGCAAGGATAATGGCGGGGGCAGAGGGGAGTGAAAGACTGAGAAAACTTCGTTATCCTTCCTTAATTTGATGATGCCTAGATTTCTGATCGATTTCACCAAAGAAACACGATACTGACACAATCTGCTGTGCAACAGCAAAGAATAAGAATATACCAAGAAGAGAAGCAAGCTTTAACAAATCCTTGAGATGTCACTGAGATTTCTGCATGTCGTGTGCCACAGGAAAAAAAAGACGTGTCACTGAGAAAAGAGTCAGCATGCAAAACAGAAGGAAACTAACAAGTCAAAAGAAACCAAGGGGGAGGAGGAAATACGAGACTGACTGCTTTCTGAAATACCAAGAGAAAACAGATTTCTGATATCTGTATGGGGTTTTGGTGTGGTGTAGTTTTTTGGTCTCTTTTTTTTAAACTTTTTGTGGCCTTGTTAGAGCAAAGATCGTATCTGTAAGGACAGGAGTGACCGATGTCTCTCCAGTGTGCATGCTCTGAAAACATGAAGTAAAATCAATTTCAGCTTCACTTTATTCTAAATATATGACATATCCTAAACGTACTTAAGAAAAAGCATAGCACAACTTCAAGGAAATTATTTGGTCTAAAACTGTTGTGATAATCTTTTCCATTCTGCTTTGAGTTGTGGTATAACTTTCAGTCACCACCAAAAGCTGCACCCACCAAGAAAGCCCTTGGTCAGGGTAAAATTACGGTCCAAACAGGACTGAAGAGAGGAATTACCAAAAGGCACAAAAGAGTAACATGCTGTCATCTTATATGCCCACGAAGTTTGAATATAGATGGGTGCTGAAGTCAACCCCCTAAGGAGTCCTGTCTGGAATGCAAACAAAACCATCTCAGGTGAAAGTGCATCAAATTCTCCTGCTCCCACATACACTATATCTGTCCAGTGCGATTTTGTGCTCTTTGAAAGACATAACGGGGAAAAAAGTCTCCAAACTAACTGAACATTATTAAAAATTTATTCTAGAAAGTATAAGTATTGTTTTACATAGAAAAAACTATGCATTATCGATGGGAAAGCAAAATAAAATACATAAACTAACTTCTATGAAAGTAAACCAGAGTGGTTTTGACCTTCTGACTTAAGTGTTTTCCTGTAGCTTCTAGTAAACCTGCTTGTTATCCCAAATAGGATTAATTTCCACTGCCATTAGATCTAGAATTTACAATAATTATTCAGATTTAATTGCAAACATGCCTTTGCTTCTAGTTCACGGCTTTTTGAAGATGCGCTTCAGAAACTAAAACATGATTTAGATTTGCAGAACTTGGGATCATTGAGGGCTGAATATTGTATCCTCAAGCTCAGCCTGAACACAGAAGGAAGGAAAAACAGGCAAGTAATTTTATTTATTTAAAAGGATAGACGGGATGACTTATGGGTTCACAATACTGTAGAGACTCCAAGCCTAAAGCTATAAACTCATACATAATATGTACTATATAGGTACATTTACGATATACACACTGTATGTATATTAAGTATACAAAAATATATGAGAGAAATATAGTGGATTTGGCAAAGCTGATCAGAAATGTGTCACACTAGGAAAAACAAGGAAGAGAAATTAATTAATGGGAAATAATATAGCTCATGAAAACCCTTTCATACAGCTTCAGGTAAGACATTAAATGGTGTGCAGCAGGACACACAAGTTAAATAAGCAGAATAAAGCAAGCAGAGAATAACACTGCCTCCCCTATTTTGTAACTATAAAGCCATGCTACCTGGTGGATGAACATACTGCGCCAACAAGCAGTCTGGCATGTAACTACAAGAGAATATAACGTGTGGGGACAACAGGGCTCTATATTTACTGATACCTCAGACATAAAAATACATAAAACAGGAAACAGACTACAAAACACTCTTAAATGTCTGCAGCTTAATTGATTTCTCTCTCAGTGGTCCTTGTGATTGAGGACTGAAAATATATCTATTTAATAAAAACACAGCCATTTGAAGTAAATACAGTACAGAAACACAATCTCAAAAGTGGCAGTTTCTTCTAAATTAGCATTAGAATATGAAAGCCCTTCCTTTAACATAAAGTTGGTCAGTTCACCCAGGAACCAATTCTTATTTTATTATACTGAATTTATTTTTAACTTTTAAGACAGCATTATATGTGATCTGTGCACATGGATATAGGAGTTCTTTATTACAACTCGTATGAAAAGATGTTCTAACCACAGGACACTAAGAGCAATCCCCACCCAAAATCATGCACATTTTTAACCCAGATGAGGGGAAAAAAGAAATGTGAAGAAGGATTTATGAATTGAATTTATTTTTTATCTACCAGTCAGCCTAAGTTGAAACATGAACAACTGATTTAACACTGAAATGGTATTCAAATATTTGACTCCAATCCCCTATTGCTTCTAAATTCACTCAGAAGTCAAGATTATTAATTCTTTCTGACAGAAAATCAAGATTTAATGATCACCTGATAACCCTTCGGAATTACAAAGTAAACTTAGATGATAATTCAGACAAAATGAAATGATTTTACATATAAAAGAAAAAACATCACGCAGAATGTCTGTTTAGGCATTTCCTTTGGGGCAGTAACTAATTTTTAAGAAAATACGGGGGGGGGGGAAGTATGTTTCAATGTGTGCTGTAAAAAGTTTACAAGCAAAAAGTGGACCTTTATTAATATCTGTGGACTTTTTACTATGATACCCTCTACTTAAATAAAAAGAGCCTGTAATAGGAAAATGCATGAAAAAATTTTAACCCAATGACCTTCTTGCAAGAATAGTGCTTACTTTCAACATCAAGCTGTCTATTCATCAAGGCACATCAGGCCAAAATTATTAAAATAATGTGCTTTGTACAACTTCATAGAGAAACCGATTTCAACTTAGTAAAAATGATATGCTGTAAATTATTTTTAGGTAAATTTTTAGCTTTCAGGTCACGTCTGCAGGGAAGTAACATTAGAACTAACAGCGGTGTGAAAAATGGAAATGCAGAATCTGTACAGCCTGTGCATTGATTTTTTTTTTCCTCCCCCCAGAGTTCTCTTTGCCAGCAGAAACACTTTAAAACTAAGTGCAAGCCAATGACAATCTATTTATATATGGCTGTGTTCAGATTTTTTGTATATTTTTAATGATAATTATTCTTCAAAGCAATTAAAATTGTATCCCTCCAATGTACGTCCATTGACTTTCCTTGATGCAAAGTTACTATAAACACACACACGAAAAATCAACCAGGGCAGCATTCTGCCTAGTGCCGAGCAAAAGATTACACCAGAAAATTTAAGAGCCAAAGTAAGCTCTAAAGGCAGTTCCAGTACATTCTGGATGTAATAAAAAATCCTGACAGATGCTTCTCTGAAATCCTTTAGCTGTATAAACTTGAAACAGGATTTAGAGGTTCCCACTAATCTGACCCACGAAAAAAATTCTTGCTGATGCCAAATCTGTTTGTTTTACCCCAATCATTTCAGCAATTCACGTCAAATGGAAGAAAGCGGGGTGGGAGCATGCCCTACTCTGCAGCAAGCAGTTATGTTTCAGGGAGGGAGCCCAAAACAGCTCAGAAACCTTCCCCGATCTCAGGTACTAAACATATAAGTGGTTAAGAAATGTTAATTGCTTGAATGAAAGCCACAACAAAATCTCAAATATTTGCCTTCCATAAAGTCTGAAGACCTGTCAATGTGAAAGACAAACAAACTTTTATAAAGCACAGTTTAATTTTTTTTCCTTAATGTTTCTGTATAGTGATTGACAAAAGATTTTGGAGACCTTTTTTTACATCTGCAGAAGTGACGGGTGAAGATGAAAGACAAGAACAGCATTTCCTTTTTCCTTATTGCAATTCTAACTCCGTTAGCATTTTTGCCCTGTCATCATGTATTTCACCTAAATGTAGCTTTATTTTTAACAGTACATTTCTGACATTGGCAAAGGGCTTCCATATATTTCTATGACATTCCCCACACATTTAAATTTAATCTATTTAATTTTTGATCTGTATACAATTCTTGAGTTGTATACATCACTAGTACTAAGTGGATTGCAGAACACAGACCTGAGTTAAAAGTGAAAGCTTCTTTGAGTTGTCCTTCATTCTAACTTTATGCGACTTCTGGGTTCCCTAAGGATGCCATTCTTATCTATAAAATGTATTTCTTTGCTATTTTAAACATAAAACTTAAAAGGCACACTGAAAAGTGCTGAATATCTTAAGTGGTATACGAGGAACTTGGGACTTGCAGGAAGTAATTAACTCTTTTGCTTTTAAACCCCTCCCTCACTCTATCTTCCTGTTCTCCTTTGTCAATTTGAAAAAGTATTTTGAGATACCATCTGCCTATTAAAGGGAGTGGAAGAAGGAAGCTTTAAAAGCAGCCATAGTAATGATAAAAAACACAGACACCTGGTACTCGCTCCAAAAAAGAATGGCCAAAATAACTTATTGTTCAATGTGTCAATGCTTTTTTTCTGCACTTAGAGCTTAAAAATAAAAGCAAGAAAAGCAAAATGAAAGCGGTTTAAAAAATCCATTATCTTTTTTTTTTTTTATTTAGGTGTTACGTGGGTTTTTCACTAAGTATGAATGTTCAGAATTACACCCACTTGATCTAATCCTAAGAGTTTCCCCTGAAACTTCCTCCTCCTCCTGCCCCTGTCCCCAAACATTCCGAACCAAATTATGTCAGTTCAATGGGCATTGAGAACTGGATTGAAACACGAACAGAATTGGGGGAAGAAATTCCTACGTAAGCTCATATAACAAAACGTCAATGAACAAACTCCAAACAGAAAATGTTTTAGGCTGATAATCTGAACATATTTGCATGCTAATCAAGTACCCCTTTAAGAATTACTACCAAAGCATAGATATACATACATTTATAATAAAAGATCACTATTACTGTATCTACTATAGTTACGATTAGGGAGACAACTCCTGTTAGATATGTTTTAGAGAGGAAGGGCTGACGAAGGTGAACTTTTGAAAGGAATATGATTCTGTTCCCAAGTAATACAAAAATATCTTTCAATGCCTGTGGCATACGATGGATTTCAGCAAAAACTCCCACTTTCCATACCGGTATTTAGCCATCAATTTGCTTAGTCATTTTGGCAGTGAAGTTCTTGCTACTTTTCTCTATGAACTCCTCAGTCTCCAAGGCATTTTATTTGTTCATGAATCTACAAAATGTAAGGTAGATATTTTATCCAAGGAGCTTTCCTGTAGGATGCAATTGGAATTGGAATATTCTATTAACAGCTGTCTAGTACAGATTGGTTCGACATACAGTGTTTATATAAGGCATGTGCATCTCCCTGCAGTTTCCATACAAGGAAATTCAGCATTACGTATATAAATGTAAGTAAACTTTGGTTTAAATTAACCTTTCCCCTTCTAAGTATATGTAGAGGTAATGGAGGGGGGCGAGGCAATAAAAGTGAACGATAGGAGGAAACAACAGACATGCAGGTTGCATTGAATATGTGAAAAAGAAGTAACAAGGAAGTACCTGGGAAGTTTAGTGAGGAACATAAAAATACATGGAAGGTCAAACACACAATGGACTTGGCCTATAAAAGCAACCCAACTTAGGACCTTCTACAGTCATAGAACCTGATTTCAGTAATGCTACTGGATGGCAACCTGAGTTCCTAAGAAAACAACATCAGTTGTAAGATTTAAGATCATTTTGACATTTTTAATACAGCTTCTTATACCATCAGTGAGACTGAGGAAAGACAGGTAAAAATATAGAGATGGGAAGTGGCAACGCATGCAAAAAAATATCTGAAAAATAGGTCAGAATGAACACAGAGAAAAAAAATGAAATAAATGCAAGTATTTCTTTAAGAGAATGTAGTAATCTTTGCTACTCAAAAGCAATACACAGGCATCATTCTATCATGAAAGAATAACTTGCTAAGGTACTATTTTTCCTTCATAAAGGGTAAATATCAAACATTAAAGTTATAAAAGGAACTGGATAAACTTAAACGACCAAATACAGAAACTTTAAAGCAACTTAATATTTACTGAAAAGAAAAAGCAGACATTTTCTTAAAGTATTTCCAAAAAAATTCTATTTTCCCCCTAAGTCTTTCTATATGCAAACATTAATCTATACCAATTAAGAAAAATATGTTTGGCTGTCAGCATCTGTCCATCCTCTGTATCTTAAATTTGAACTTTGAATAAGGCTCAAGTTTATGCCAACCTTAAGTGGTGGATGATGACGATGTTTCGCCTGCATGATATTTTCAGCTACATAATGTTACAGTTTTTTAAAATGTAAAAATATACAGAGTAATACGTTAAAAACTTCATGCAGTAAATCTAAGCTTTATGCAGAAAGCATTCTGCAGAGATTCACGAACCCTGTAAGAGTTTGGACAAGAAACTTTACATGAAAGATGCTTTAAAATTCTTTGATACCACCTTTCCTGTTTCAGCATATAAATCTTTATGTGCTTTAATTTAAAATTGCTAGCAGTTCATGTCAAGACTGTTAGAAAATGAGCAGGAAATAAGTTTTGGTATTTATTGTACATTTTGGCAGCTGCTCAGGAGAGCAGTGCTTAATCCATCCCTGTTCATCTCATGGGGATATAGGCAGGAGAAGAACCCTTTTTTCTGCATAAAGCATTAAGAGGATATGTACTGCTGTCTTTGTTGGGAAACAGCTTGCCTTACAGCTCTCTTAAACCATGAGAACCACAGTCCTGCTCCTGAAGAGCTTTAAACTTTGCAGGCCAAGCACTTACTCCCCTCCCAGCTCCTCTCCCTTCCCCCCAAAGTGTTGCTGTCTGCAATTTTAAATGCCAAAGTTGTAACATAAATTACAGATGCTGGCATTTGTGGAATTGATGTAATTGCTGTCTTCTTCCATGCAGTAAATAGAAGTGATAATGATAAATGATGTTAACAATTATGCTGTTATGGTTTTAAATTAACTACACACACAAAATTTCCCTTTAGATTAACATTCCCCAAAACCTTCATATTGGACCAGTACAAAAAAATTCTAACATCTTGAATATTTTAATTAAAATGCTTACATCATACTACCTTCCCGTGTTATCTTCCTAAGAAAAAAACCCTACTTCAAGGGCAAAGGCTGAGATCCCTGTTTATATTTCTGCACATGAGGAAAAAAAAAAATTGGACTCCTGTTTCACTAGAAGCTTCTTTTCAATCTCAATATAGAAGATAAAATTCTTTGTTTGGAAGACTGTCAATGAAAACTTTGAATAACTGTAACTCATACTAACAATATAGTCCCCAAACACACTCTCTACAGTTTCTTCATTAAATTTAAACTCTTATCTGCTCCACTGGTGCTGCTTACTATCCCCTCAGATGTGCTGAGGTACTTCTTTCGTATGGTCACAACTGATAGAGAACCACACGTCACTCTTTACTGAACACAGCCACTCACACACACGCCTTCAGCTGGAGATGTCAATGACCAACAGAGGAGGAATTTCACATTTCAAGTCATTAATATTTTATGACAAATATTAAATTATGGATTCCATTATTTCTAGAAGATCTGTGACCAAACTGCAGATTCCTGTATTTACAGCACTGTATGGATATGTATGTAGATACATACATACAACAGTAAGGCTGTGTGTACATATATACACATATACACACGTACACACCTAACACACACACACTTTTGTTCTGCCAGACATTATCTAATTGGTAAAACGCTTATTTTACACATATATCACTATTAAATGATGCTGAAGTGGCTTTCTTCTCTTTCAGACTATAGGCGTACACTTTATGTTTCTAATAGCAAATTATATTTGACATTTAATTTAAAAACTGAGTTACCCTAATCTAGAGCTCTACTACAACACTGACAAAGCAATGAAGCTTTCCATAGGACAAAACCAATTTTTTTTAATTTAAGATAATTTTAGTGACAAGTAATTGAAAATGCAATTTAGAATTTATTACTTTGTGTGGTTAATTACAGCAGAACAGTTCCAAAAGATGATGATCCAATAAAGTAATGATTTTCTCTCTGAAATATTGTATTAGAGTAAATAAATTAATAAAATGCAAATTAATATGAGTATTTGAATTATACTGAAAACATTAAATGTATACCAATGCATAATCCAGTCCTGATGCTTAAGCGTTCCACCTACAAGCGCGTTCTAGCAATTTATAGAACTGAACAATCTAGACAAATCTACAAAACAGGCAGTTCTTATATCCTTAATTCATCATAAGGACAAAATGGTTTTATTCAATTATGACTATGTAATTAGTCCACAACTCTTCTTAAGCAGAGAAGAATGTCTTTCCTAACCTCATCAGCTTCAGAACACAACTAAGCCAAGGCTTTATCTCCATTCTATATGAACGTTGCACCTCTTTCTTCAAAAGGAAAATAGAGGGCATGTGTTTAATCAAATTACCAGATTTAGAAAGATATTTTTTCAGTGATTGTGTCCAATCCACCTGCAGCTAGTTAGTGGCAGAAGAATCCGTGACCTTATTCCTCTTTCCTAAAGGCCACAGAAGCTAAATGAACTCCTTGCCCATGTTCCCGAAAAACAAGTCTGAGTTAACCTAAGCTTTTGTGCATCAGTCCTCAAAGTCTGTATCTTTTCTCTCTCTAGCTTCAGCAGATTGGAAGGTTATCAGTAGGTACACGGTTGATGCAATTAAAGCCTTCTGAACATTTCTGACTGAAGAGCTTTAGAATAACTTAAGTGGTTTTACTATAGCTGAGTAGAAAAGAACTGTCACGCACAAACCACATAAGAAATCTGCTGTGCTCAGCTACGTGGCTAATTTGAAATTGCTAGGATTACACCTGGAGTTAAATTTTCTGTTTTGGCAACTCTGACCAAAAATCTGGAATTCCCTAATAATTTCAATTCTCTAGGGCACAGATAATTTTAAAGTCAGAATACCATCTTCCCAAGGATGTGTGTCCCTACAGAAAGACTGTAGAGTCTACGTGGATACTCTAAAGGATTGTTTCATGATAGATCATACCTGACAGTACTTAGCAAGAATGTCATGTATCACAAATATTGGCCAATAATACGCAGTGAAAAGGCTGCAAACGTCAGCATAATATTAGAGGTATCACAACACTAAATCACAGTATCAGAAACATTTGCAGAGACACTATCATGATACCACGCCTAGTGCACAGCAGTGCTTTCAAGTTAAGTTTGTTAGGATGTCTTTAAATACCTCGTTTTATAAAACATAAATACCACATTCCTGTCTATTTTCATTTGTACATAATCCAGCGAGGGGATGTGAAAGTCAAGATGCCCGTGGGTTTTCTGTGGTAAGTCACCTTGACTACAGCACCACATTTCTGCTGAAAGCAGGAGCTGTACAACAGAACAGCCAAAACACCAGGGTTGTCTCTCATCACATTCATAGTGCTCTTTTTCACCTCTCTCTCCCAAAAGCCTTAAATACTTTATTTCAGAGCTGTAATATGCTTTTCATTATGGTCACAATCATATTTTACTTTAAAACAATTCTTTAAAGAATCAGACTATACTTGAAGTTGCATGGAAAAAGTCAACTGATGTATTTCAGTTTACTAATTCTTAGCTTATACTTTTAAAATCAACACTGTCTTAATAACACCTTGTTGTCCTATACATAATATGAATTCTATTAGAATAAAATGACATCTATTACAAGACCACTATAGCTTTATCTGTATGGCAATCACTTACAAATTGAACTTCCTCAAAATCTACACTAATTCACTCTTTGATTTGATTATGAATTATGCAGCCAGATATGAAACTGGACACCAGTTTATCAACATATTCTGCAGACCAAAAAAAAGGTAGTTTCAGATACTTTTCTTTGAAAGTAACAGAAACTAAGGTGCAAGTACTTTTCTTTGGTTGCTATAATAAACTCTAGTTTACTATTGAAAAGTATTATGAATGAATTTGAGAGATTTATTTTGCCTGGAGACGGTAACAAGTACTCTTCTGGTCAACGGTTAACGCAGATCTTGTAAGGTATTACTTCTTTACATTGAGATTTACGGTCTAATGGAATTACAGCATTTTAGAACACATTATCCAATATCACTGCATAGATATTACTTCAGAGAAAAACACATGAAAGTAAGAAGCAGTATAATGTTATTTTGGCTATTTCTAAACTTTGGAGAAAGATGGAGAGTGACAAATCAAGACTACCAGAAGACTGATGTCACTTCCTTTCTTATTTATAAAATCACTATCTTTACTTAGTTATGTTTCTGGCAGATAATGTTAATTTATGATCAGAGATATGAGCAACTGTTACTGATTATTCTCAACAAAGAAGCTTCAGACTTATACGGATAAAAACATGCTATTTGGACACAAATATGTGAATGTAAACACCAGATAATTAACAGTAATTAAAAGTATCTGTGAAGACTAACAGGTCAAAATGATTAACAGCCTGCTCCTGCCAACCTTGACACCAGTTGTACAGGAAGTCAAGTAGCAGAACTGAAAGTAGCAGAGCTACACTTGGTAGATATCAAAAGAAAAAATGTCTGGGATGGCAAAAACGCAAGGCTGCATGGTTTATTTGCACCTGAGAAATATTTACTCAAACACATTTACACTTTTCTTGGAATAGACTGGGTTACGACAAGAAAAGTTTCTTTGAGCTATATTAGCACGAGAAAGAAACATACAATACAAAAGTAATTTTCTAATCATCTGTACTAAAAATTAACATTAGTGCTGAGTTGTCAAATTTGATTATTTTTCATTATTTTACTGTTTCTTTGAATTTAGTATGCATATTATTCAGCAAAAATTTGTCAACAACATATCAGAGGATATAAAAGAATAAGGCAGCATGGATTATTGTAAAAAGAAAATTTACAAGTCAGATAAAGTGAAAGTTTACAAACTGATAAACTGAAACTACATATTAGCTTTCTCACACAAATTATCTGACATTTTAGTTTATTTCTGCATGCAGAGTCAGCTTTGAGCTAACATCTGCTTCGGGTCAATATAAAATTTTGTAGCTTCATGAAATATTTGTGCCAGCACAGAATTTTTGTACCTGTATGTGTGCGTCTTTATAGATAAAAACATAGGTTTACATATGTATAATACGCATACAGACACATAATTTTCAGTCTCATTTTCTGCACAGCAAAAGTTACTTTTAAGACCTGCATATTCCCATTATACAGCATCAAGATGAAGTGAATAATAAAAAGACACAGTATTTTTTGAATGATGAGATGTTTTGACATTTACTTTAAAATTGTTTTACCTCTTACATCTGTAATTTGCACCACGGACAGGTTGTCTAAAATACGTTCTTAAATATATCGGTCTTGCTCATGGAGCATTTTACTCAGAGATTTGTCTGCTACATTTAAATATTGTCTGAGGTACTCCTATGTATAACATGACGTGAAGGATTTCTTCATAATTCCTTCTGAAAATTGCTAGAATCTGGGCAAGGGCACAATGACAAACACAACAAGAGTCATCATGACCCTCTATGATTTTGAGGTAGATGGAACAAAAGGTATCCAAAAATAATGGAAGTATAATAGAGAAGAGATATGACATTTGCTCCACTACCATTTTTTTTTCTTTTGGATTACCATAAAATTCACTACACTCTGGAGAAATGAATAAATTATTATTGTTACTGCAATTTTTGTAATTTCTTCCAAGTGACCACCTTGTACCTTGAAATATTCAGGTTGCTGTTTTCAATATTGGTAATATATTACAGCATCCAGCCTGCGAAAAAACTCAGTTTATGACTTAAGAGCTACTGACTTTAATATTTGCAATTGTGAATGTGTAAAAAACCCCTGCAAAATATTATTTCTAGTTAAATTACCACTTTACTGTTAGTAAGTTAATAAATCCTTATGAAGATCAGACATTGAGAAGGATGTATGATTATATTTCTGACGGAAGGAAATGGCACGGTTAAGGAGGATGATTCTGTCTGCATCTTGAATATGTGTAAAAAAAAGTTTCTGCCTTAATTTATGCTGTTTGAAAGCCCTGAACTAGTTTTCAAAACTTTATCCTTCAAAGGCATTCTTAATATTCAAAAAGACCTTGCTAATTAACTCCTAAAACTACCTCAAGTCCAATCTGCTTCTCCTGCTCCTTAGAAAAGTTTTAATTACACAGATTAAGCACTGGAATTCCAGCTGTCACCTTCCAATAGCTTTCTTCCTTTTTAAATAAGGTACTTTTGTGCTGATCTCCCTTTTGCTTTGAGAAGAGCTTTGGACGGGTTGTTTTTATGATTTCGCAATTCATATGACTATTAAAAATGATGTGACAGTATGGAAAGCACATTTAACCAGTTACAGAACACGTAGGTCTTTTCTAAAATGTTATGACATCTGGCGATCAGATTAGGTTTTACCTAACAGATAAAGAATTATCTGAATACCTAAATGGTAGTTACCAAGAAGATCATGGCACTGTCCTCACAAGGGTGCATGATGACAGGACATGGGGAAAAAGGGATGAGTTCCTTCAGGGTGAATTCCTCCTTTATGTAAGAAAAAACAACCTGACTCCATTGTGACAGCAATTAAAAATTACAGTCTTCCCAGACAAGTGCTGGAAACTTTTTTGCTAAAAATACTCAAGACAGCTTGACAGGGAAGCAGACCCTAACCTACAGCCCTTCTTTGAGCAGAAGGTTGGATCAGATGACCTCCAGAGGTCCCTTCCAGACCAGACTTTTCTATGATCCTGCCGCACATCCATCAGGCTACATAATCCACCACCACTGCAGTTCTCTCTCCTTTCTTTAGTACCATTTGGAGGAAGATGGCCAGAAGAAGAATATTTCAACAGATGAAGAGGACTTTATGCAATTCCAGCTACCCTTACCATATGAATAAAGTCGGTAATGTGGTGGGGGCAGCTCCATGGAAACGTACTTAGTTGTGAGAAGGTATCTTGATTACTATTCCCAGTGTACAGGGCTCCTAATATCAGGCTACATGACAGAGCCTGCATAAGCACATATGTGCATATAAGCTAAGTAATGCAGCAGTTGTTACAATCTTCCACTTACAGACAGTGCTCTCCAGCTAAAATGCTGAGCATGGGCCATTTCCTGGCTTTTCTCTGGCTTTAAGCCTTCTGCAGGTCACGGGCTGACTAGACATGCCTGAGAGGTAGGCACGTGCAATTAGTGGAGGATGGTGATGCTGACCCAATTTAAAAATAGAATAAAAATCATTAGAAATGCCTACAAATGCCTGGCTCAGAAATCATTATTAATACAATAGCTCACACAGAATTTGCAGTAAAAACCTAAACTACTCAAATTATATTTTTATCAAGGTGTGCTAATATTTACTACAATGTGCTCAGCAGGAAGCACTTTCCCAGTTCCAGCTCCAATAAAACTGGCCAAGTTCTGTATGCTTAGGAAATACAGTCATTTGTCACAAATGTCTCCAAAAACATTGAAAGTAAGTGCACACTTTTCCACAAATACGCAGGGGAATTCACAGATTTTGGAGTAATGCAAAATTTATCCAGGGTTCAGATCCAGACTACCTCAGCACCGATGTACTAATGATCGAGAGTTAGGTCAATCCAGGCAAGTCTCCTTATCAGCTGAGCATTCTTCTTGCCATCACCTTCTAAGCTGTCTATGAATTTCTCACAACTAAAACAGAACTCGATTCCCACTTGTCCCGCCTTCCTTGCTACATCATTTCCAGCTCACTCTGAACAATCCAACCATCCCACTTGCCATAGAACTTCAGCATTACCTTCAAACTACGACTTCTTAGAGAAGTTTTGTTCTGAGAACGTATACAAACAGCCATTTCCTTCAAACATAAGTAGGCAGATATGTTAATAATTTTCGGTTACTGTCTATACCAGTATTTATCTAAACTGTGTATTCATCTTTATGAGAACAACACAGAAATTAGTAGTTATATGCTACAGTTCATTTACCTCCAGACTTTAAAAGTGAAACTGAATACAGTAAAAAAATTTACTATATACAGCATTTTTTCTATATTGAATATTCTCTTGCTCACTTTTAACAGACAATACAAAAAATACTGTAAAATAGTTTCATACAACAACGATAGTTTTTTTCTTTACTTGCACAGCTCGAAAACAGGGTGTAATTTGTGGGATTAAAATTTTTTAAATTATAAAATCCACTGAAATGCAACAACACTTTCACAAACAGTTTCATAAAACCTTTTGAAGGCATAGAAGCAACATTTTCAGCATAGAGCAAGACATACTCAGATTTTAAGAAAAAGAAATAATATATAGGTATTAAATATACACTGCTGCAAAGAGAGTATCAACATGTTAAGCTCCATGGACATGTAACAACAAAATCAATTTTATCCCTCGGTAATCAGATAGTTACGGATGCAGTAACTAGCCACCTTTATACCAAGAATTTACTTCAACATTAAGACTCAAATCAATTTCTAGCAGCTGCCAACAACTAGACCTACTGTGAAAAACACCTTCTCCCTTCCCCAAAAAGATGAAAAATCTGCTCTCCAAATTTCTTTAGCATGAAAGCCAAAAAGGGAGATTTGGAAAAATACCACAATTTTCAAGTATTTTGCAAGTCTCCAGAAAGGATAGTTTTATCTTTTGGGAGAAAACGCTATAGCATTCTAGTCACTAAATAGTCGTCAGTATATCCTGCTTCCCTAGAGTTCTTGAAATAGCAGATTGCAAGGGTTTTATTGTTGAAATGCGAGCATACTTTAGGCCAATAACTTCTGCCTAGGCTATCTGTAGAAAATGTGATCATCTTCAAACCATGATAACAACTCTATTCTACATCACAGTGCAGAATTCGCCTGCTTATATAGGTAGAAATACATTTGCACAAAAGCGCTTCAATACACATTTATACCTTGTAATAAGTATTTCTGCTAATTATTTGTCAAAAGATAAAATTCTGGGAAGTAAGTATGCTCCACTAATATTGGATTACTTAAGAATGACCATATGATTTCTAGCAATGTCATACAAATGATGACACTATATACTTACCATAAAAATTCAAGAATGTATGTAATTGCTTGTTGTAACCTGAATCAAATCCAGAGAAATCATAGTCTAATGACTGAGCTCAATGGCAGCAGAATCAGACACTAAGACTGCTTTAATGCAATGACAACACTGCCACCTGAGTCCTTCCGTCATTTGGGTTTGAAAATTTCTGAAAATTCTTAGAGACAGAACAGATACCATGCTTGAAATCCTACAGCTTTCTACAGAGCAGCGAAAGCCTTTGCCAGCCATCAGCTGGATAACACAGTAGGGAAAAAAATCTCAGTGGTAAGTAGAGTAGTAAAGCAAGTCTCTAAAAGGTAGACAGGGTGCTGAAACACACAACCCTTAAACTAGGGCAGTACTACTATAAAAAAAACCCAACCAAAATCTCAATATGCACACTGGGTTTTTACCAAAAAGAGGTTCCCTTGCAGGCAAAAATACATGTTTGTTAAAATACTTCATATAAAAATGACATAGCCAGGATTTCAGACTGATCACAGGTAATGTGGTTCACTTGCACGGTGATACCAGCATGACTAGATCCTGCTCAAATAAACTGCCTTGCAAAAACTTAATTATTCCATTATCATCCCTCTTCAATCAAGCAAAAAAAGAACTACAGATGTTCACAAGACAGGTATGAGAGAGATAAAGGAATAAAGCTGATGAAACTCAGCTTTCCTCAGCTAGACCCTGTTTTCTTTTCTTCTCAAACAGAAAACACACCACAACTGGGAAAGAAAAGGGAAAAATGTATAAAAGGGAGGAAAAACAGAAAAGTGACTGTGAATAATTTAAATATCATGATGAGAGGTAATGCATTTGGCAGTGAATTAGGTATTGCAATCTGATACTCCACTACAGCCGGAAAGGATCAGGGGTCCTGGACATAAATTTTTACATTTGTGCAGGGATTATTTCTTGTAAGGGTCAGATGCCATCTTCATTTCCTTGCACAAGGGGAGGGCGGTGGAAATCGGATATACATCATATTAAGGGGATGAATTTTGAAATCAGTTTATTTGACATGTAGGCCATTTAATACTGCACTAAACTCTGACTCTGCATGTGCATAGGAAGAAAATCACATACAGAATAAGACCAGTCAATTCTTTATTAAATCTTCAGAAAGCGTCAGTGTTTCTGATGCATCTGTGTTTCATTTTCCTGCCTCTCCTCAAACAGCAAGAACGGATCTACAAGCGTCAGTGTAGATCATTCAACGTGTTTCGTGTTTCATACTTCATGATGTCTAAATTTCCTATCCATAAATTAAATGGAGTGGTTTGATACTTAGAAAGAAATGTTATAGATAAGTAGATAGAAAGGAAGAATTCAAAGAAATGCTGACATACAGGTTATTCCGCTTCTGGATGCTTAATGGATTATCAAACTCTGAGCTTCTGCTTCCAATACATAAAAAAGGAATTAAAAAAGTCATAATAGATAAACAAGAAAATCTGAAATATTCTCCTAATAAACAAATATGTCTTTTACAGACTTTCTTTATACGTCTAGAATATTTTGCATGCTTACACCAACCACTATCTCATTAAGGCAGGCAAGGTACTTCCAAAAAAATGAAAATTAGAGAGAATAATATTCATATATGACCTGGAACAGCATACTTACAACCTCCTGCTACTTCATCAAGCTCCTTGTTTTTAATCTTTACTGGTAAATTTCAGTTACTTCTGCTTTGCTGTGTATAAGAGATTTAAGACTATGAATACAAAGAGTTCAGCAAAGTTGAAGGAACACACTGTTTTTGCAAGTAAATAAGCATCACTCAAAGGACAAACCAGATCTGATTAGTTTTGTGTTTCAATAGCTCACGTCTTTTATCTAGTTTTGTTTGGTTCTTTAAATTGATGACAGGGTGCACAGTTGAGCTGGCAGTCATGATTAAGAGGTCAACGTTGAATTAAAAAGTTTTTTAATCTACTTTTTTCATCAACTAGCACTTCAGTGTCCCAAGATATTCATACCAGCAGGAGGCTATGGGTGAGCAGTATCCTCTAGTCAAAAATACAGAGGCAAGCTTCATTATCACCTATTGCTTGAAGTAAATAAACTCAATAGCAGTTGAGATAATCCAAGCACATATATTGCCTTTCGAATTCAATAATTGCTTTGTTTTCCTTCTTCCGAACTATCAATTCCTCTTTGAAAAGCTTAAAAAAATTAAATGTTCTTTTTCAGGGTGGAAGGGGGTGGGAGCAGTGTTTGTTTTGGTTGGGGCTTTTTTGTGTGTGGCATTTTTTTTTTTTGGAAAGGGAACCTCTTTTGTTGTTACACAGAAAAAAGCAGCAAAAAAGGTACTCCCTTGGACAGAGTCCGTTAAAAATCAGATTATTTCCACAGCATTCTCCTATTATTCACCTGTCAGTAAAATATGTACACTCATTGTCTCTCTCTGAATGCCTATTTTTATCTGACTGAGGCTATATGGTCATTTTTGTATTTATTACTGAGTTACTAAGTTTTTTTTCTTCCTTCTACTAAAGCATGTTTTTCTGTTCTCAAAAACTGGGCCACATGCCTCTGAGGAGAAAGTAGTGCATTATTTCATTCCCACCTTTTCTTCTTTTTTGGCATCTCTGAGGCATGCTATGCCCAGAAGTGCTTCCACTCAAGCTGGACCATCAAATCAATTATCACAGCAGTCTGCTTTCTAAATATGAATGGCAATGAATGACAACAGGCAAGGCAAACTTTCAGCTTTGATTTGTCATTGGTAATGTAGATTTTTTTGTTTTGTTTTATAGATGCTTGTTATAGTGGCAATTTGACCAAACTCTTCCCCCTGCTGTCTGCAGCTGCACCGTGTACATCCCGAGATGAAAAGTTTCACCTTTGCTAAGTTAAGACACAAGAGAAAATATGAGATAGAGAACTATTATAAATATAAAAGTCCTCTTTGCTGCTAATCTTTTACTACAATCATTACTGTCAATGAAAAAAAGGCACAATAACAAACTTCACCTGTATCCATTACTAGGTGCTCCACAATTTCAAGGTGCAATTGTTTTTTACTGCTGTTGCATCATTTCACAACAGATCTCCACTTACAGCAATGTCTCATATTTTTGCAGCTAGAATTATCATGGCCTTGTGACAGTACTAAAAGATTAATTAGTGTATAAAAGCATCCATGCATAAGAGCTAAAATACAAGCTACTGCAAGAAAACACAGTAAATTAGAAAAAAAGAGGTCTTACCCCTTATTCATAATCATAGTTTGAAATGGACGGTTTCTTCAATGAAGAAACATTACTATTTTGTTAAGAAGAGAATTAAGCTATATAAATATAAAAAAATTATTTTGAAAAATATAGTTCTAGTGTTTTCCTTCATTGACGCTACTGGTTAAAAACATACGAAGCTTGCAGTTTATATTAAAAGCCTGAATTATTTTTTTGAGAACTGATTACATCGTATGAAAGTGAATTTTAGACAGCAACTGGGACACAGTCAAAAAACTTCAGAGTGAGTACACCTGAAAGTTTGCATAATTGCCAGTATATGGAATCTCAGTGGCAGTATAGAAAAGACTGCATTGCCTATTTTAGTGAAAACAATTTCAACCAAGCAGGTAGTAACTTATTTCTGCAGTCACAGACTAGAAAAGTAAAAATAATTAAAAAACTATTTACTTAGGTCCTTTTAAAACACTAATTGATTGTAAGTCAGTTTTAACATTCTCAAAAAGGGAGGTTTAATGGTACCACCTAGTGGTATCCATGGACATATGGACCAAGTGGGCATCATATGGACAAAGCGCTATGAAAGCTTCCTGGACCCTTCTGCCAAACCCCAGATTGTTAATGACATCACTTGAACCCTGACTTCAGATGCTATTTTAGCACAAAGCACTATTTAGCACTTTGAAAGATTCTACTCGAGGAAGGCAATCATGCTTTTTTTTTTTCCTGCATAGTATTCAAATCCTATTACGTAAAACAGACTATAACTGATTTCCAAACGGGCAATTCTATATAAAATTATTTTTTCATACATGCTATTCCATTTAAAAGGCTATGCCTTTAAAAGGAATGAGGCTACAGCAAAATGAAATCTTACATTACTTCATTCATCTGGAAATAAGACTTCATGAAAGATCAAGATTCTTCCAGCAGGACAGACTCTCAGCAGCTGAAGCAAAAGCAGTATCAAGTGATTGCCATTTAAAAAAAAACAAACCCATAACTTTTTTTCCCCCCACAGATGTATTATTACCAAGTAGTTTGAACTTTTCTGCATATAAAGACTGCATACCTGCATGCAACCTTAGAACTGTACAACGCCCCATCATATTCAAACTGATCCAGAAGATCAGTTCTGAAAATGGGATCGGGATCAAGACTGTACATCCATTATTCTTATATAAAAATACAGCATGTAAAAAAGAACACTTCATACTGTAATTAATGTAACAGATAACTAAGAAGTAACTTCATCTGTTCAAGAGTACCTGCCGCACTGGTCTCAGATTCAGTAAAACTACAAATATACATAGTAGTTAAATATACAGTTTAACATTTTAATGAAAAAAAAATGGGATTATATAGGAATGATGAGGTCCATGCAACCAGTTATTTGCATAGTCTACGGCTGTAAGATAACTACTGGTTTGGAGAGTTTACAAAAGTATGGTTAGATTTTTATTTAAATACTTTTCCTTCTATGTTTCTGTATAAGACAGTGTTTTATTGTGACAGGGGTTTGCATACAAAGGCTTCCATTGCTTCTGCTTAGCCCAGAAAAATGTAAAACCAAGGAGAACGCAATTGCAAGATGTTCTGTATGGGGTAAAAAGATTGGCCATGGCTAAGAAAAAACAGGCAAATTAGCAGCATGTGCACTGGTGAAATTCGGACTTCTCCAAGTGCATAGTAAATACAATTATGGATTAAAACATCTGTAGGCAACAAAGAGATATGTTCAATTTTGTAGCCCTCTATTATAGTTTTCATGTGCCTATAGATCCATCAAATATTTAAAGGATAAGCTTTGAATGTGTACAAGTTATTCAGATCAGTTATTCACTTGCTTAAAATTAACTTTAATTTTAAACCAGGCAAAGTCTTTTTCTCCTTAAGCCATAATGGTTCTTCCCTTGCGTCCCTTCCAATTGAAGTTAAAACTTCTACAATGAATTGGTAGAAAATCCTGTGTAGTTAAAGATTATATTTGTGGGTCCTTTTGGTTTTTTTAGGCACTTAGTTCTCTTCTATGGCCAAGGAGCAAGTTCTTTCTGGATTAAACTACTTGAGCAGCTTAATGAAAAAAGGATTTGCTGCTGGGTGCTTTAATGCTCTCTCAAGAAAGTGGCTTTCACCAAGTGAGCATGTTTCATCCATCAGGACATGAATTTGAAGACCACATACCCTGGCTTCAGTGAATTTTATCTACCAACTGACAGTCTTTGGTAAATGATTGATTTATACTCATTCTTCTATATGCCTGCAGCAACAACAGATAATTAGAAACAACTTACCATTTTCCTTTCAAATAAAATAAAATCTAGATTTTATTACCTTATATTACCAGCTGCATCAAAAAACCCCAACTTATTTTGCTAAAGAGTGTGAGTACCTCTCTTGTGAAGACATTTTTAAGATTATCTTTCAGAATTTTGCAATATTCTGAAAATGCATAATGTTAAAAAAGGCTTGTAACAAAAATGTCTTGCAGAATATTATTGATAAGAGAGCATGGTTAAATGTACGTATTTCAGTATACAAAGCCCTAAGAGATCGTTTACATTAACTGAAACATCACGTTTGTGTGTGTTGTGCCATGGAAACAAATCCCCCAAACACTGAACTGTGAGTTGCAGCCACATCTACAAACCATTTCATACTGCATGAAAGGAGGAAAGGAAGGCTTGGAACACTTCCTTTAGTCCTCCCCACTTTCCATATGCCAGTTGTGAATTATGCTTCATAAGATAAATAACTAGTCAAGAGTGAAGAGATGAGCTGCTTCGGAGCACATCCTCAGGCCTGATGGGCTGACTACCTGTCAGATAATGTTGAAAGTAGGATTATGTCTGAAAAGGTTGACAGACCACCAATTTATCTAAATCAAACACTGTATGTTTAGCTAAACTCGGTGAACTTTAACTAATTAGCCCATCATTACAGTAAGTTCATATTGAATAATTTTCAAAAGGCTAAATCCAGAGACTATACTACATATACCTAACTTGAAATACTGATAGTAAAAGTGAAGCCCCTTCTAAAAAAGACAACATTAAAAAACTCCCTATGTATATAGACTCACAATATTGTGTGCGTACGTATATACGCGCATACAGAAAAGCTTATTCCACTAGAGTTGGAAGAGGAAATCAAAAGGTTACAATCCCATACACATCTTATTCTCCAGTACTTTTTATATCTTATATCAAGTTCTAAGTTCATGAAAAAAAATACTGGGGAACAGGAATTTCACTTCAAGAAAAGTACATTATAAAGATATTCAAACCTATATGATAAATCTGGTGAAAAAAGTAATCTAAAATCAGAATTGCAGAAATGCAAGAAATGTTAAAGAAGAAAGAGAAATCTTCTGTGCTTGGTAACCATAGGAGAGGTGGTGTTATACTTCTGCCTTGGACTTCTCTGAACGTTCTCCTTTCTTTGTTACTGACTTGTGAAATCGGGACTCAAAAGAACAGGAGATACAATACAGTAGGGGTGGAGCTGCTTTCTGGTTAAGCAGAGAAAGCTTTAAGATTGCACTTGAAAAAAAAATGTGATGGGAGAATATTTGTCCAATTTAAGAGTTCTATATCTGCTCTTTATAGATGAATATTTGTTTCTTTTGAAAGACTACAGAAAGGAGGAGGAAGAATATGCAGCCTCCAGTTCTCCCTGCATTTCAGTGAAAAATAACGTCTTTTCAAGCTAAGGAGGACCTTATTTCTGCTACTACCCACAACAATTCTAAAAGTAAATCGTAGGTAGGAGCATAAGGGTCACTCCCTTACGAAGTATCGTAATTTGTATGCACACACTTATCTTCAACAGATAATGAAGCATTTGCTTGACAACACTTACTCAAGTACCTAGTTCGACTGTTTCTTTTTACTATCAGTAAAGATCACATCGTTTCACCACCTACATCAATACAACCACCAAATTTCTGAGCTCATTTTTAGCAAGATAAACCACAGCATTCTCTACTGCAATTTCTGATACAACCTTTACAGAATACCAGCTGCTAATTTTGCTAATTTGATTTGTAGATAAAAGACTAGCTTTCCTTTTTTTTTTTTTTTAAATAGAACTTCTGTTCTGATTCAGTTACTATTTGTAACTGTTCTTGTAATCAAATAATTGAGTTCAGGATTTCAACTACTTCTAAACATTCCTATAAACTTAAAACAATTACATATTTGATCTACAGTGTTACTCGTTTCTGTATTAAATGCAACTTGTTAATAGGTGGAGCTGCAACTTTTTTTTTGTTTTCAGATTGCTTCTACTGAAATGAAAATATTTTTTCACTTACAGGCAAAAATCATGTTTTACGAAGGAATACATCTTCGTATTTTATAAATAGAATAATGGAACATAAAATGTGTCACTAAAGCAGAAGCAGCCCTTTTACCAATAAGCATCTGGATTCATGGCACTCCTTATAATGCTATTTAAGAATATGCTAATGTATTATGGCCTAAATTTAAAAGATCTGTCTAAAAATGTTGTGTAGTTGTAGTCTTAGAAGTTTGAGCATTGTTTCTAACCCTGCTTTTTGTCATTTATTCTACTATATTCCTCTTTAATCCTTGCAAGAAAAAAAAAACCAAAACCAAAACATTTTAAGGAAAGCTCCTACTTTCAGTTAAAATAAACTGTGTCATATTCAAATTCTGGGAGTCCAAAGATCAACAAAAGTATTCTTTGCTCAAAAACACAAACTCTTCCATCAATATTTTCCGAGTGTACTCTTAACACATTCATGTATAAGTACCTTTTTAAAAAAGTCCTTCACAGTCTAAAGTTATGGCAATCCTATTTAAAGATGAGAGCGTGCAATTAAAATCCACAGATACTTTCACAGGTTTTATACACTTCTACATATGTCATTCTCAGAGTGATATTGCAAACTTTTGCAAAAACTTCTCTCTTAGATTGATGTTTTAGCGATACTTTAAGAATCCTCATGCACCATTTCTGAAATGTTTTGAACTTTTGGCAGCATAATTTCTCCGGTATACATCACTAAAAGAAGACACAACTGAAAGACAGCTAGTGGGTAAAGAATTTGGAGTAAACCTTTGCATTTTATTCTCAGATATTTCAAATTCTTTCCACACTACAGGAGCACCTTTGAAACAAAAGACATGAATATCCAAGCTTACATTGATCTTTCTGTTCTTCAATACAAATGAACTGCGAAGAAACTGCAGGGTGTGGGAGACATGTTTTGGGCACACAGAAAATTCCAAGACACATCAAAATTTTAACAGATTCTAGACTATTTTTGTCATGTTGCAATTATCATCTTGGGTTTGCTAGCGACTATATTGATGACTACATGGGCTAGATGACACCTCCAGGAGATGAACTCACTAAACGAAGATTTTGGGGGTTCCTGTCGGGTTTGGGTTTGTTTTTGTTTTTTTTTTAAATAAAAAAAATATCAAATTTTCTCTCCAGTTATGGCGACTCTTGACAATTTAAAGCTTTGCTTTCCTGAAAATATCAACAGATTTTTCCAACTTAGGGATGCTAGACACGTAAGAGAATTGAAAATTGTATTGAAGATGTTACTTCTGACATCTGGAGGGCAGAATGCACACCAAAATCAGGCACCGAACTACAAGCAAGAGAAGAACTGCCTGTAAGTCAGCATAATAAATGTGGTGCTCTAAGAGGTTTCAAACAGCACATGAGCAATTGCTTAGTAACAAGCACACGGTGCTTCATGTTTTGTCAGTCATCTCCCCTGCCCTATAATAATTTGTTTAATGGTAAGTTTTACTTTTATTTATAAGAACTTATTGTATTCATCCTGAAAGAAAATAATACTGCAGCTATGTAGACGAAGCAAGTATGAAACAATCACAGGAAATGACAAAGCACTATTTGCCAAAATTCTGCAGAACAAAACCTACAAAGGATGGCATCTAATGACCTGTATCTAAAAGCTATCAGTGATAATTCAAAAACAATCTTGATATTATGTGAAGCTCCAGTGCAAAAGAATCATACAGATGATTTCAGAAAGCATTAAATGTTCCTATGATATGCCAGCAAAGCAAAAACCCACATCGTTTATGCTATTCTGGAAGACAAACAAAAATCCAACAGACTACAGTGTACTGAAGCTGTTCAGGATAGTGTTACCAGCAGATCTGTACATACGTGCATGTGCACTCCCTCTCACACACACCATCTTACCCCCATATGGCAAGAGATGAATGTTTCAGTAGATATTTAAATACACAGGTGCTGTTTGCAAATGTGTGGCCTTAATATCAAATGACAAGGTCAGCTATGCATTCACATCAGTCTCTATCTACAGACTCACCCATACACAAACCTGTGTGGTGCATCATGTCTTCAATACCTGACAACTGATACTCAATTGAGAACAAAATGTTTTTCTGTTTTTCTCTCTCATGATATGATTTTATCCTCCATCATACTTTGTGGCCAGAATTACAGAAATTTTTGCAGACCTTGGACTGTACCTCTATACAATGAAGAACCATTTCTCTATGGGTTTTATGTTCCATTAGATTGCTTTGTCTTTGAATGTTTCATCCTTTCAACTACTTTTCTAATGATAAGAACTCTAACAACAACGCAATTCCAGCAAACTGCTAAAACAGCTTTTAAAAAGCTTATCCATACCCTTAAATTCTCTCCTCTCACTGCTACACAAATAGACTAGACTAGACTATTTCAGTTGGAATAGACTATTTCAGTTTCAGGGACCTACAAGGACCATCTAGTCCAACCGTCTGACCAAGTTAAAGCACATTATTAAGAGCCTGGGGCATCAACCACCTCTCCAGGAAGCCTGTTCCAGTGTTTGACCACCCTCTCAGTAAAGAAATGCTTCCTAATGTCCAATCTAAACCTCCCTGGCGCAACTTTGAACCACTCCCAGGTGTCCTGTCATTAGATCCCAGGGAGAAGAGCTCAGCACCTCCCTCTCCACGTCCCCTCCTCAAGAAGCTGCAGAGCCACCAGGTCAACCCTCGGGCCCCTTCTCTCCAAACTAGACAAGCCCAGAGTCCTCAGCCGCTCCTCCTAGGACATTCCTTCCCACCCTGTCACCAGCTCTGTTGCCCTCTGGACACCTTCAAGGACCTTCACATCCTTCTTAAACTGTGGGGCCCAGAAGAAACTTTCCAATTCTTTAGGAATACATTTTAAAAGATTTTTTCTTTTTTTAAGAAGTTCAAGCACAACACAGAAATTTGAAACTCTGTTCACTTAGATATGTTGCTGCTGCTTTAAAAGAAAATCATGATTGCCTTCAGTGAAGAGATATCATCTTTTTCTGAAAGGCACATTCCTTAGTAATAGACTATATTATTTCAACAGAAAATAGATATTCAAAAGACACAACAAACATAATTCTAGCTTCCTTCAGAGTGGTTGTCCATTAGGAGAAGAAATCACAGTTTTAGTAAGTTTCCCTTTAATGTTTTCGCTCTAGTAAATTAGATTTAAAAATTAAATATGCTTTTGTCAAATTCACCTTGTAACGAGCAGTGCTTACACATGAAGAAATTATGAAGCGTCTTTGGAATGTCCGACAAAAGTGATGAAGTATTTTTCAGGAGTAAATAATCAGATATAGTGGGGGTTTTTGGTAAGGAGATCATTAATTGATTTCCAAATAGTTGATTCAACACCTTGTTAGATTTTAACCTGCCTACAGTAACAGTGAAATTTAGTTTTGTTCTTAAATCAACCTAATTCAAACTCAAACTATGCATAAGGACCTTTTGTGTCCTCCATACAAGTCTATTTTATCCATAACTTTTGCAGAGTTTCAAGCTACATAATTTGGCAATGTAACGATGACAGAAAGAAAATGCTGTACCCCTTAGAGCTGGATTATTTCTCCCTCCCTCTTTTATGAGGAAAAACCCAAATACATTCTCTTGTCTGCTTAGGCTGACTGACAGCTTCTACAGAGTGACCTAAGGAACCTTTCGGCCCAAGAGCCTTCACACATCCCCTGATAAGCAGTGAACTGAAGTTTTACCTTGGGCTTTGTCTTGTAAGCCATCAATGATACCACTGTAGTTCCAAGGTCTCCAAAAAACCCTCACTGTAAACACTTGAGGAAGATAAGCTCCTGCAGGAATGCTGTCAATAAGATTGCTTTTTCCCCTATTATGTTTAGAAATCCGTTCTGCTTAAAATGAAAATAATCCTGACAATAACTGAACATTTTCCCTATTTCAGTGTGATATGTCTATTTTTCTTTGTAACTTAAATTTGTAGGAAAAAATGCAGGAAGTCTGACAGTAATAAGAAGGAGACTCCAGTAATAAAAAAGAAAGACTTCAGTAATATATTCATGGAGTCACAGGCACACAGACTCTGCCGTACAATTTTATATACCTGACTTATAATTATTTAAATAGAATCCTCTTCAACAACAGAAGGAATACCTAATGCATTAACAGAAAATGGAAGAAAAAAAATATAGAAATCACTGAGAAAATGAGAAGAAACATAATATAGATCTAACTTGAAGAACTCCAGTATCTTATTTATTTTTAGACATCCATCTGGAAGAGACTGTATAGTATGTATGTGGGTTTTTAAATAACAATATTATGATTTTATATACTTCCATGAGAGGGTAAAAGAGGATGAGCTAAGGCACACACTGATAGATATACTAGTTATAATATTTTCAACAAATCTTATAGCCTCAATCACCTTTTTCCTCCAAAAAAGGAATCGCGCGTGGAATATGCAGAGATCTTCTACTGAGACGAACACAACAAACCACATCAGAGATTTTCTGCAGTATGTTTTGAAAAGGACTAAACAAAAATAACTTTCTCAAGGTTACTGTCTTATTTTTACAGAATATAGATCATTCTAGAATTTGGAATTAGAGTTACTCAAAATATGTCACTATTAGAATTATCGTTAACCGACATCATCAATATCTCACATCTGTTTTCATTTGTCATTAAAAGTAACTTCACCCTAATTGTAGTACCCTTTAAAATGTAGGAGTTATTCAAACTGAAACAATCTAGCAATACAAATGTATCACAATTAACTAGCACCGATACTTTTTAGAATGTGAGAGCAATTTTGCTCTCATTTATTACATGTATTACAAAGGTAGCAGCTCAGCTACATTATGTTGAGCAATAATGCTCAATAATTAGAGGAACCACTTGTGCCACAGTGGTACTGTGCTACACTTCTGAAGAAATGTAATGCAGATACTGCCATGAAGTTGTGTTAAAAATGTTGACTGACCAGGTCTCAATATGCTCCCTGAAATTTAAACTTGCCTGCAGCACAGCAGTAGGAAATGTAATCTGCCAGACTGCATTGCCATGCAAAGTCAGACCCATAGTCTTTCAAGCCCAATGCATTATGAATGAATGGCCAAAGATGCTTTGGAGAAAATCGTTGTATAAAACTAGCCAACAACTTGCCAATACACAAAATACATTCCTAAAATTATATTCTCCAAAATTCCTAGAAGCATAAAAGTAATCAAATTCAGGCTGAGCTGATATTACAAAATCTATACCACAAAATTGGTAAAATTTTACAGTTAAAATAAGCTATAAAGATCAAAGTATGTTTATTGGTAGCATGCCTCTAATTAACATCATCATAATAGCAAAAGTTTAAGTTGAAAAAAACACCTCACAGATCATACAAAGTCTTATCTATGAATCTAATTAAGACTAGTTTGCTTTCTTAGCTAAACTATTCTATTTTTTCACAGACAAAATCTTCTGTTTCACGATTTTCTGTTGTCCATCATTGACATCCATGCTTTGATCCTGTATTTGCAATAGTACTTTCCAGTTCAGTAGCTTAATCATTCATTACAGTATGCTAAAAATACATTAAAAATTGCTCTTTTGCATGAAAATCTTAATAGGAACATGGAAACTTGACCAGTACCATATAACTTACAGCATATTTGCATCAGAAATTATTTATATTTGTCTAGAAACGGTCTGCTGTAAAAATGAAGCTAAATGAGAACCACACAAGTCACAGAATAAAATATTGACAGACAAGTGTTTATATGGGATTAATACACCTAAACTGTTCATCTCTCCAAAAAACTAACATACTGAATGCTATGTAGAACAAAAACCTAAAATTAAAAAAAAAAAAGTTTCTTCCCTGTTGGTTAAACTTTTAAGAAAAATAGTAATACCTTCAAATTAGTCTCAGTTGACTTATCTTCTCAACACAATATGCAAGGAACAAGCTGAACATAAATAAAACAAGATGTCTCTTTCTCTGCAAGAAATAAGCAAGATACTTAGAAAGATGCTCTAGAGGGGAAAAGAATGCAATATGCAGCAATTGCCCAGGGTGTGTAACAAGCACAGTATCCAGCAAGTCTGGTAATTGCTGCAGTTACACATAACGGTGCCTATTCAAGGTATTTCTGTCACTCGCCCTGACATTTGCTCCTCTGTAAGGACTTCTGCTTTGTTTAGATTAAGCAAACTCATTATCTACAATGAGTCCATCAACTGAACTCCACCTGATTTTATAAATACACACACAGAGTAACATTTTAGATTTCTTATAAGCTTCTTTTTCCCCTTTAAACATTGTACTGACAGAATGTGATGCCACGCTTCAGAATCTTACACACTGCATATGACCTTTTCCTAAATTGAAAGCGGTGCTGTATTCTCCCCTAACACATGCCAATAGTCTGAATGTTTCCCTAGACAGCAGAGAACTACACAGTTCTATCTCGTTTGAATATTTCAACTTTTTTCTTTCTAGGTATTTCTGTATATAAAAATGCATTAAGTAGGAATACTACAGAGACACTTTCCTAGTTCCACTGTAACTATAAAGCATCATTTCATGCTAGGCCCCAAGAAAACTTACACGCAAATATAATTTCAGGATTCCTAAAAGGCCAATAAAAAAGGACACTACTGCTGGACTAGAGGATCTGAAAGATCCCTTCCAACCTAGGCGATTCTAATGCTTTTTAACTTATTTTCCTGATGCGCGTACAAGATTTTTTTACTCCTTCAACTAGTATAAAGAAAATGAAAGAAATGCCTATTAGGTCTTTTGCAGACAGATGAACTTGCCCTTGTTACACCACAGGTCACTCAGAAGCCACCACAGTTGCGTTAGTGCAGTGTTTCAGACCCCCCAAACACCTTCACTGGCTGGGATCAGCACTGCCTTAGCCAAATCTAACGAGAATTTGGAAAACTGGCTGGTAGTTGGTTTCAAACTGTCTTCAGCCTGGCTGGCTGTTCAGCCTGCAATATACTCTTGGCTCATGTACAGCCTGTTGCATGAAGACCCTCTAGAAAGTCAAATAAAGATTTGGGTTAGCCACAAAGTTAAACTCAATCATTGAATTTATTACAAGCTTTAAAAAAAAAAAAAAAAGCTGCCAGAGCAAGACTGCTCTTTCAGCATACCCCAGCACCCCAGCTCTGAAAGAGAGTAGAACTACAGCATGTGTTCACTCATCTGTTAAGTGACCGAACGGGGAGTAGTGCCCACTTACCTAGAGTTTTCAGATTTTCAGATAAAGACAACACAATGAATACAGAGTAATACCACCAATACCCTTTTTAAAAGCCATCACTTGTTTGACTGCAGAATAAAACAGGTGGTGGGGCAGGAATCCATTAAACTGCCATTAACAAGCCTTCCCCCAGATAGGAAGTTTAAAACATTGAGAACCTACTGTAATTGAAAAATAGACGACTATGGTTTCAAGGCAAAAGTACTTCAAATAAAGTACTGCAAGAACATTCAACAAGTTGCTGGACAAAATCGTTACAGCACATTCAAGTCACCTTGACTTTTTTTTTTTTTTGAGATTCTGGGACTTAAAATGGAAAAGTAAATAGAAAAGTGTTAAAAAAAAAGTGAAGTTGGTGGGTTAATTGTCAAGTCCATAGGTAATGTCCTCTTACCCCTTTCTTTTGGCAGAGCTTTTCCATCATTTTTAGAAATCTTTTTAACCTCTTTTTCAACAGGGACTGCTGGCCTCTCCCGTCCCTCTGTTGTTGGACATCCTCTCTTACATCCTTAATTTAACCTGTCACAGATTATTAAACTAAAAAGATCAGTAAAGTGTAAAGAGTTATGGAAATATACAGCAACTGAGATTCTGGCTTCTTACACAGTCACATACCTGCTTAACTGCTATGTCTACCACTAAGATGCTATCAGTACTTTGTAACTAAGCACTATTATTTTGGGTATGCTGAGCAGAGAATCTCATTTTCTCCTGATCACGCAACAAGAAAATTTGAATTTCCACGATTTGTTTTGTTACGTCATAACCTGTAGGGTGAATATTGTCTTTGCAGAAAGCAAACTAATTAGGTTGTCACAGTCAAGATGACAACCACTAGCAAAAAACCTCGGACAGTGTCTCCATGCTGAGGTTAGAAGACTGTCTATTCTACACTGTGTGCCTAGGACAGGTTGGAACAGAAAGCACCCCTACCCGCAAAATAACCATTTTGACTTAATGTCAGTTAAATTAATGTACTACCAAGTCATACACTGCAACAGTGATTTTCATCTCTTTTCTTTCCTTTACATTCATTATCTATACATATTAAAATATTAAAGCCAATGTGCATTACCTCAGTGAACAGTACTGCGGTAGAAAATCTTTCCAATAGAAGTGTTTTACAATAATTGCATTATAACAGTGTCAGCGCTGACAAAGAAAATTCAAATGTCCAAATACAAATTATGTTAGCCTTGCATATCATTCATTACTACGCATGTAGTTGGTAAACGAATGCATGAATATCCTTTCTCTGAGTTTAAAAACAGTTTCTCTAACTTCATCTACTGCATACAGATCTAGCCATAACTCAGCTATCCATCTCTAGCAACATAGGCCTTAACATCTAGCAAGACATACCTCATTAAAATCGTTTTCAGATTCAGTGTGAATTAAAAAAGTAAATAAATTCAGGACTGTGGGTAACTTTCAACTCATACAAAATTCTACCACATGAACTTTGCAGTCTCCTTCTGGATTACACTTTTAGAGAGGCTGGTTACTATGATCAATTTTCTGGTTCTCAGAAAAGCTTTGTTTTAATTCTAAAAATCTATTTCACAACATAGGACATTCAAAAAGGCTTTTGGAATTCTAAAGGCTTTTAAAAGTTTCAGAAGCAACTGTGCCAAGTCAACTCCCAGAAAAAGAAACTCCATAATGTACACTCTGTATGAGCTCCATAGCTGTTCTGGGAACCTGCAGAGTCCTGCGATGAAACATACAAAAACAGCTTTAAAGAAAGCAATATAACAGTCTCAATGTCTGAACCAACTGGCACAGTCCTGCAACTGGCTGACATAAGATCAGATGATGCAGTTTACAAATGTAAGCTCATGAGGCTCTAGAATAATCCTCGGTACTTCCATTAATTCTCATCATCATTAATGGGCAATGTGTTTTTCACTTCAAAAGGGAATAGGCACTCTGCTATGTCTTAAGTCACAAAAAATCAGAACTTAATTTTGGAATGTTAGGAGAATTTGATGAGTAAAGTAACACCAGTGTTAACTTTTTAAAATGCTAAAACTTGAAAAACGTTCTGATACTTTTCATGTAAAATTTTATGTAATGCTTTTCCAGAAGAACTTACAGAGAATACTTATCATACTACTGAAATGCATTTTGAAGCACTTACACTAATAAAAGGGACACATAACTCTCCTTAGCCTTGTGTAAGTTATTAAATGACAAATTCAGATGTAATTAGTAACAATTATATACCGCTATCTTTTTAAAAGGACATTTTTAAGAACATGTATATGCCATTGCCATTCCATATTTATTCAGATAAAACTATTGTCTCGGGAAAAAAGGAAAGTAAAATGGCAAGTAACAACTTTGAATGAGACAAAGCAGCAGCAATATATGCAAATTCCAGAGTTCACAATACCACTTCTCTATGTCTGCATAGTTTAGCAAACATTCGTAAGTACTTACACACTCTATGTATACATGTGAACAACCTCATGCATACCAAAATCATAGAATCAACTTGAAAGACAAATAATCAATCTTCAATACTTGCTCTAGAGAATGACACAGGTGAAAACAATTATTCAAATGTATACTATACTTGAATTTTTGTCTTTACATCCATACACTTATTGGTTATGAGGTGTTTTCAGAGCCTCTTCATTCCTTTCATGTTGACAGGTGCTGTCCAGCTAAAAACCTGTAGAATCCAGTCTAAGCAGCCTGGACATTTAAAGGCTGCTTTAATTCCATTTCCCCATCCCTTTTTCACCACTTCTCCTTCACCCTGCTTGGAAGTAGAATTTCTCTGAAATGACAAGTAAAACCTCCGCATACTACAGCTGTTGCTTTCATGCTAAGCCACCAGAATAATACATTATCTAATATTACTCCTTTAATTACAAAAATCATAAGCCAAAATGCATACACAGTAAAAACAGATTACACCACAAATACCTATTTTTAAATAGCTTTGGGACTGTTTATGGAGCTCTCTGGACTAAAGTAATTTGCTAAGACTCGATTTGAATCGTACTATAAATAGATTTTCCTTATACAACTCATATTTATATTTAGCAATAAAAGCAAACTTAAATCGCACAATAATGCCTTGATGGCAAAACCAGTAAATTTATTATGGGAATCCTTGTTTGGCTCTTGCTGTTATAGTTGTGATAATCTCAAAGCACTTAGATCATACATGTGAGTCTCATTAGTCCACAATTGCTCACTGTAAGCAAAAACCCTCCACACTTAATGATAAAGACGATGACATGCTGTTCAACAGAAAGACAGCAAGCAAGGCTACTCAAACACCATTTTAATTGAGTACAAATCATGATCTGTAAAAAGTCCACCTACCACATTTTTGGATTTTAACACTGATAAATCTTCTCATCAATTCACAGACAGATGTAAGCAAGCCAAAAATCAGTTTATTTACAAAACTGCCACAGACAAAGCAATTCACAACATTTTCAGTAAGGCAGATACGCTTGGACTTAAGAATTTTATTTGAATGTGTTTTAGGTAAATAAGGATTGTGCACACAGAAACCTAACTAACCCTCAAGAATTTATTTAATAAAAATCAATGAAAAGGTAAACACATAAGTCAGCCTTTTAATTTTAAGCTATGTCTTCAAGCAGAAGACCCACAATTCCTAAAGCTATAACATTTTTATTACAATTCTAATGAACTTCGATATAAAATATGCGCCTACTACTTCTTTTATTCAAAAGGTATATTTTAAATTAAAAGAAGTGTCTGAACATCATCTGAAAATTATCGAAGTCATGAAAAAGCACTAATATTCCATTGCCTCAACTCCTTTTTAACTTACAGAAGTTAAACAAATGGTGGCAGCACTTGAGATGGCTTGCATAAAAGATTCACATTAGATGGTGAAACTGAACAAGGGAGGTTCATTCTTTCTCTTTGTCTCTCAAGGTGTACTGCTAATATGGAGATAGTAATGACAGTGTAGCAACTCTCAATAAAATCAAATTCAGAAGTTCCTAAATTGTCCCTACTATCCATCTCACTGTACTGACTTGATTTTAATGGGCGGATTAAAATATAGTCCAAAACATGTGTACTAATAGACCATATTAAATACTTGATAAATATACTTTGCACTGAAATCTAAAGCAGAAAGAACCTGTGTGCATGTTCCTTATGGTAATGCTTTCCCAGCAATGAAAGACTACAGAAATAATAGCACATATTATCACTGCAGTTGCAATAGTTTGGATATGTAGGAGAGGGCACTAGTTAAGATTTCTGAAAAAATTAAACTTAAATTCCATGGCAAAAAATTTAGCAGTGTAACAGAAACCACCATAACAGAGCAGTTGGCTCTGTGCAGAAATTTGCTTAAACTAATATTAGAGAGAAAACATTCCTGAATCAGTCTTCTTTAATAAATATCATACCCCAAGGTCAGAAAAAAGGTCAGGGATAATTGGTACAACAGCAGTGCTGGACACATTTTAAACTGGTACCCTGTGATGAATGCCACCTAATGCCGCTCTTTATTATACTTTCATTCCAACATTAGCAAACTTGCAAAAGGCAAGTATATTTTTGGAAGAGGAAGCAACATTTCTAGAAAATGATTTCTAATTATTATTTCATAGCCTCTATAAGCACAGCAAGAACAAACTCTATACTTAAAACCCAGTAGCTAGAAACAATAAAGATACAGTAATAAGCTTAGGTAAGAGAAACCACATTGAAACCTTTTTCACATTGAAAAGTCCAGATAACAAAGAACACATAAGAGTACAATGAAATGAAAAACTGGGGGAGGAGCACAGGAATTTTTTATTATTACTTCCAAGACCTGATAACAAAAAGATTTTTACTGCAAAAGTCTGTAGTTACAATGCAACCCATTCAAGTCTAGCTTTTCATTTACAAACATACATAAACAATGCAGTTAAACATATTTTAAATGAGTTTTACTTTTCCAAACCTATTTGTACATTTCACCAAAATTTTTCTGCCCAGTAGGAAAACTGAGATATTGAGTCATTCCCCCCACATAGGGCTGCCATTCTAGACAAGCAGAGTAAAGTTCCCTTCCTATCTCCATCTCTTACCTGGTCAGTCTGTCTCTTTAAATATTTTAAAGACACGACCAGATGAGCACAAATATATGCTACAAGGTACACCAGCGACCTCTGTAAAAAAGGCTAACTGAACAGGTATCTTTCCTACAATGACACTCTTCCGGGGTAGTTGTAGGCCTACAGTAATTGGAGCTCCATTATCCAAATGAAATGACCAATGCTAGGTCCAACCTACTCACCTAAAGCTAGTAGTGAACACATGCCATTGCAGAGGTTTTTCTTTTGGAAAGTTGCAAGTTGTTTTGTTTGTTTTTTTTTTTTTTTTTTTTTTTTTTTTTTTTTTTTCTTTTCAGCTAAACTGACGAAGAACACCACTAGTAATGATGCTACAGTTTGCTCCTCTGAGTTAAATTCACTCTGTGAAACTGCTGGAAGAAAATGCAATAAAAGCCAAATTTTCGTGGTCTACTGGTTGTAACCATTGAGAGGGTTGTAGCCTTCTATAGTTTTCATTTTCACACTGAGTAGGTGCAAACAGAATAAGCAAGTTCGCAACAAGACAGGTCTAGCACACAGATGAAAATGTACACAAGTGAACTTACTGTATTGCTGAGCATTTTTAGGGGCATTTTCTTAGGAGTTTATGGTTTTTCTAGTTTGTTTTGGTTTTAGGCTTTCTGTAGGGGCCACCTGCTACTGAGTAATGAATAAAACTGCAAAAACTAAGCAAGCCAAAGTCGTTTTTTCTCCTCATTACATCTAAACTACCAGCCACAAATGGCACACAAAAATTAAATCTATGTCCAAACAGACAGAAAACAACAATTTTTCTTCTCAGACCAGGACAGCTACCAAGACAAGAAGTTCAAGCTCAGAACTTTGTTATACGAGTCTAACTTTCAAAGTAGCAGCGCCTCTTTTTTTTCTCTCTGTGTTCAGAATACATACTGATTACAGAGTGCACCAAGCTATCAATAACTCACAGAAGACTCCTACATTGTGCATCATGTATAGACAGTGCTATACGCTTGCCAATCACAACCAAAGGACCCAGCAAGCCCAGAAATCCTCCAACCTCCTCTTTCCATGCTTTTATTTACTTTTTCTTCCTTCCGCTGAACCATAGGTGGCATGGAGTTAACTGTTTACTAAAATCTCCATGGATGAAACTCTCCAGAACACCCAGTCTATTGATGGTGTCATTGTCCCTTCCGTTTTTTAAGGTAAGCTTTGGAAGTTTGTAAACATGGTCCCTGTTTTTTCAATGCTATAGTTCGCTTACTTAGAGATGTCATAGCCACATTTTTGAGTGTCTTTTGTTTGTAGACAAGTTACTGACTAGATGTCACGTATGTTCCTAAATCACAGGAGAAAATTTACACAATAGTTTAAATCAGATGCTTGACATTCATTGCACCTTGTCTAAATTTTTCACTCCCCCCTGAAAACTTTACATAATGGTCTTATCCACTTATGTGACAACTAACAGTTGGCCAGGTCTTGGAAATGGATTACTTAGATCTTTTCTCACAGGAAGTTCCCCCGAAACAATCAATTCCTTCAATTTAAAAGCCAGACCCCAGTAAAATATGAAATTTCAAACACACAGAAGTCAAAGTGACTGTACGGAACAGAAAAGAAATAAAAGGGATTTTTAATTAGCTCTGCCCCCTATTTTGTCTGAGGAGTCCCTGGTTTTGGACCTGGATTCAGTCATCTCCTTGGCTTTCTCAGCTGCAGCAGATTTTGTGCAATCTCCTCTGGTCTCTGGGAAGCTTTTCTTTGTCACCACCGGGTGACAAATCTCTCCTCAAGCCACAAAACAAAGAGACTGTCTCTCACATTGATATTTCTCAAGACACATATAAAAATACATTTTGATCGAGGAGTTCTTTCAGTTCTGATCTGAGAGCAGAAACAAGCTCTGAATTAAGAATGATACCGGAACTGTAGCAGAAATCATTTCCTACTATGAACAAATTATGCAACTTATTTTTATTTTTGCAGACATATGGCAGATTAAAAATAATTATATATCATCTTTGCTAACTACATGAAAGAGGGTAGTAGAATTTGCCTTTAATCTTTTGTCTAAAAAAAAAATAAAAATCAACCAACATGAATCTAATCCTAGCTCACTGAGGATGAGGCAGATATACATGGCTTATTTATAAAGTAAGACAACTCCATTTTGACAAACTTTTAGCAGCACATACCCAACATGAGCTTTTGATTTTATGCCAAATAACTATAATTTTTAATTATATAATTTTAATTTATAGTTTTAAAACTGTTTTTCACTGTAAGACATGCTTTAACTGAAAAATTGCAAAACACAGTATACTTCCATGAGCTGTGATGAAAAGTAAATGCAGTTCACAAACTGTATGCAACTGGCATATCATAAGCAGAGAAGTGAATAGAGGAAGCACTACAGTTGCTTAGGCTTCTCAGAAATTCTCTCAAAACCAAATTTGCAGGAAGCGATAATTGTTCAGACTAAATCAGTAAACAAGACTAAATCCAGTACAATATAATCATCTCTCTCAAGAAAGTAAAACTACTTTACTGTAATTTGGCTTTTATGACTACATATACTATAGCTTCCAACCAAACCAGAACATATCTAAGACCAGTGCTGGAAAAAGACTATTAGACTACGCCCAAACTCTTAGTGGGGTAAGAAGCTAATTTTTTTCACAGCGACACCTACAATAAATTAGTTATACCTATGGTTTTAAGGATTAAGACAAACATACTTTGTGCAGCAATGTTCTAAATGCCATTTCAAACACGATAGGAACCCTTGTTGTATCTTAGAGCCCATAGTTACCTGAAGATAGAGCTATCAAGTTAAAAATCCATGATCACAAAAAGCATGCTGAGTTTTCACAGTAGCTCAATGACCAACAGTAGCTCAATGGTTTTCAGTGAAAACTGTTGGTAAATCTTTTACAAAACAATTTTTGCCCACACAGTTCATTACTAGAAGCTTTTAGAAAGCATCTTACCTTGTCCTCTTGGTGTTCGTTTCCTGCGATCTCTGAATGCTGCTCCTGACTGCAAAGCCTCAAGCAGACTATCCATCACTCCTGTCTCATCACCCTCTGAGAATAGGAGAAATTAATATTAATCTCAGTGCAAATGAAATCAGATTTTAGAAAGAAAAAAGTAAAAGTGTTGTCAAGTTTACATAACGCTTCCAAATAAGAGTTGTATACATTTTAATGTAATGGATGCTGTCAGTGCTTCAGGTATCACTGTCTATTTTGTGTATGATGCTCTATTAAGCAAAATTGATGCCAGTCCTACTGTTCTTTCAACTTAGAGATGCTATCTTGTGCATTATTGATGACATCTTCAGCATGCAGATAGACAGCTGCTGGTGAATGACAGCCGTTTCGCTGTTAAATTCTTTTAAGACTTTCCTGAAGTAGAAACAGGTCATCTCTTTTTGATTTAATCAACATACATGGGAAATCTGATGAAACTCAATGGCACAAAATTAAATATTTGAGATACTGCAAATATTTATATGTTGCCTCCCATCCTCATGATGCATTAAATCCTTGGAAAAAAAATAATTCATCTATATGACATGCAAGGATACATACACCACAGCATCTAACAGTACACCATGGATTATTTTAAGGTAAGAAGAAAGATGAGAGAATCATGCAGTGAAAGTAGGTGGCATAACATTTCTTAAACGCTGAATTCTACTTCTGTTAAATCTTCCTCTTGCTTTTTTCATATCCAAGATAATCTGTAGCCTTTAAATTGCTGGACTTTATGGTGTGTTACGGAAATCTGGGTAGAATGATTATTTCCTTTTTATGTATTTAAGTCTTTAACTTCCTTTGCATTTCAGTCTGTTAATAACAGTTGATAGCAGCATTCAACAGCAAAAGAAATAGAGGTCAAAGAACTGCAATGTTACAAAACTATTGACAAATGCGTCTTTTTCTGTTCACATGTCTGTGTTATAACCCAAAACTAAGATATAGACTAGACTCAGCAGGTAGGTGGACATTTTATTCACATCTCTCAGACTTCAAGTTAATATAAATTTCCCCATCAGAGTGGGAAGATAATTACTTTATGCAAAAGATCTCCATTACAGTAAAACACTTTGACTCACACAAAGTGTAGGAGGTTAAATGTACATTCAAAGCTCTCAAATGTTCAAGTTTAAAAGCAGCTTATTAATGCAAAAGGTATTCTGCCCTGGTTCTCTATTACACTTAGATTTATTAGACTAAATCCAGACCTGATGTAAGACCACTCCAATCCTAAAACAGTACTTGGTTCAAATTTCTACATGATCATCAGTGTAAGTACTTGATACAGTTAAATTATACATCAATGCAATTTAAACCATTATGTATAATATACAACACACACATAGTTTTCTCCAGTGTGAGATGAAAGGGAGCAGAGCTAAAATAGCAACCAGCAGAAGACTCTGAAATACCAGTTTTAATTACATTTCATCTAAAACCCTTAAAAAAGTAAGCTCCTGCAAATAAATAAGTAGATTAACTTCTCTCGATTCACACTCAAATGCAGAAGGCCAGAATCTTGTCTAAAGCATACAACATAATTATTTTCCTTACCCTACACATGCTTATTTATTGTCTCTGTATTAAATTTATTTTCTAAATCAAAGGTCTGTGAATACACTTTGTCCAAACTAATACACACCAAGTTAGTCTGAAACATTTAATGAATGCAACTGAAATACATAGAATTAGTTAATATGTTAGAATATTTTATGTGTAGAAAAAAATTCAATCTTCATTAAAAAATAAGAGTTGACAGTTTATTCAAAAAAGACAAAATTCCTTCAATACTTCATACATGTTTACGAAGCCTTCCACTTCTTTTTTGCTGAGTGTGCTACTCTACCTGCTAATTAATGCAACTGCTAAAAAACATTCTATTTCTGGAATATCAAAATATACAATATAAAGACACAAATTAAGGAAGCTGTAGAACACAGTGATGAGATTTTTAACTCCTCAAAGTAAAATTTATGCTACGTCTGATCTCAGCTCTGCATCTTAATCAAAGTCGTCAGGTGATTAAGTGGGAACTGGACAAAGAACTGCATTTTCAGTTAGCCTTCATTAAAATCCCTAAATAAAATTCAGCATAAATTTCAGACTTTCCCCATAGTTCTTGCTGAGTTATTTCACATACTACTAGCTCTCTCCTTGATTTGCCCCCCACCTTTTTTTTTTTTTATATACTACCTATAGCAACTTGTAGACATAAATCAGAAACAAAGACAAAAACTAACAGAAGTTTCTAAACTGATAAATTTATTTCCAACAGAAATTGTCAGTGGAAATGAAATACATAATGCTTATTTCCCTTTTAAATATCTTCCAGTGTACACAGGGGTAGGGCGAAGGGTGAAAGACAGTATTACAAACAGAACAGTGACTATTGCTGGAGATGTATAATAATCCCAGCACAGCCAAACTGAGTCAACTTTTCACTTCGATGTTAATGCACAAAAATAGTACTATCCCTTGGAACAAAGACAAGATAGATAAATGACCATGGATGACTAATGCCAAATCAGCTAATACAACATTCTCTCCACTGATGTGGAAGGAAACTGCAAATCTCTATGAAATTAACGTACCATTTGAAATGGCCAAATACCTCCTATTATTATGATTATTGTTTGAGAATAGCAAAGGTTGCATTTGCTTACAAGAAAAAACAAAACATTAGTGGGGAAAAAGAAAAAAAGTATGGTAGTTTTCACCTGGCAGTATGAAAGACCTTTCAAACCAATTTTGAAGACAACAGAACACAAGACTATAAGATTATGGTTCTGCCAAAGATATTAGACTAAATCTATGGTTTATGGTTTCTGTTAATGCAATATACTGCACTTCATTTCGCTAGAAAAGTTCTCTCTCATTTATCCGGTCTTCAGCATTTGATATAATGTCTGCTTAATTCATCAGTGGACAGTGCAGAAGATGGTCATTACTAAAGTATCTGGGTTAGTAATAACAAAAAGTTGTTTATAGATAGGAAACTTTAACATTTGAGAGCTTATTAGCTGAATTTTTCTGAAAACCTGATTAGTGGACTTGCCTTAACAACAGATGACATACAAATAGGAAATACTACTATTTTGGAAGATCAAAACAAGCATAAGATTTGGAATAGTAAAATAAATGAAAATAACAGAAACAGATGAGTGTGTGTAACTTCAGGTGCAAGCTCCTCATTAGGGAATGACCAAGAGCTCCAATATAAAGAAGTGACCAAAGAAACAACAATGAATTACCAATCTTGATCAGTGTGTTAAAAAGTCAGCATACTCCATTTCCAGTAGTAGTGGTATACAAGCTTGATTATGGCATTCATAGAAGACAAATCACAACTAGAAAAGCCTTTACACTAACTAGGGGGGTGGATTCTAAGAAGAAATGCCTAAGGCAGCACAATTTCTATGACTACATAAGCAGCCACTGAAAAGAGGTATGACAATCTCCTGTGCTTACAATCTGTGAAGTCTCAAGAAAGAAAACTTATCCCAACAGATAATTTCCTCAACAGAGGACTGTTCTGGTACACCAGCAAACAGGAAAACATTTAGGCAAAGTTAGTGGAAGTATCTTTGCAATCAAAAATTATGTTTTAGAATGCGTTCGCAAACAAGACTGTGGGAATAAAGGAAACTATTATTGATGGCGTATCTTTAAAAAGGGGACATGACAAAATGGGGAATGAGACTGCAAGAAACCAGTTATTGGCACTTAGGCTGCTGCTCAAGTTACAGTGTGAAGAACAACTCCTGGCTATCTCTAGTCATGAACTAAGCCTTTACTTTTGAGCAAGTGTCTTTATATTCAAATGACTTCTAGTGCAGATACGGCTTCTATATTTATGAGGAAAACTGTCCTTCCAAATAATAACTGGTTGTTTAGAATATTTATCAAGACAAAAATACATCAGGAAAGCATACGATCAGGTATGACTAGCCTGTCCTGATTTTTATTCATGTGAATTCAAAACTTTACAATCAATTAGCAGTTTAATACTGAAGTACTTCCCAAAGAAGTAAATATTGTACAGAAACAAAGCATATAATCTATTTCCTGAATATTATTTTTAAATTTCAGCTTTGCAAAGATAGATAACCTGTCCCAAACTCAAGCCATTCTCTATATTTTATCCATCAGCAAGTGGTACTTGAAGATGGAATGACAATATTAACTTTAGAATTGCAAATATTTAGAAACAAGGCAGGAAAAAAATTTTCTAAAAAGATAAAAATCAATGTAAATGTGCCTTTGCATGTACAATACTACTGTAGGAAAGACTGCAATAGTATTACACAATCCTTAAGCTTCCCTTTGTAAAACATAAAATCAAGATTTAAAAAAACAATAATCAATACATGCAGGACTAAAAGGATCAGGCACGCTTTTTAGACATCACTGACTGAGTCTACCTTCTGCTTTGTATCTACTTTTATGATTTTTAATTGTCACCCTCCTTACATGGAAATCTTTCTTCGACAAGTACTTAAGAAAGGAAATGTTTTAAGAAAAAAAATCAAGATACTTTGCTGGTCTGTATGCCTTATGTTGCTTTTATCTACTGTATGAGAATTTGCACAAAAACAGTTCAAGCAGTTAAAAGAGTTCAGAGAAAAAGCTCATCAAGCACATCGGGTCTTTTACCCAACACAAGTAACTGTGCAGAACTGACACTTAACCTACCCCTGGAAAAACAGCAGAGGGATTAAAGTATCTTCCCTTTTAAAAAGAATTATTTCAAACAGCTTGCTCTTCTAGTGTATTATGCCTATATCTGACAAAGACGTAGAATGAAGATTCCTCAGTATAGGTAGGTAATTTATTTTAGTATAATCTGTACACTGCTAAATTAACCACGAGGACTATTTTATAAAGGTAGAAAACAAACACTTGAGAATGATGAAGAATGTTTATCTTATTTTTCACAGAGCAAACGCAATTCTTCACCTGCTTCTGTAGCCATTTTCTCTGTTTCAATAGAGTTCTTCTGGAACAGAGGAACCATTTCAACATGGAGATGAAGATAAAATATTTCCTTTGCTGTCACTGCTAGCACCTTATGAAATACAACCCTTAAGTTAGATTTAGCATCCTCTGTCAATACTACATTCCTTTATCACTTCCTGACAGATCTCATCTAAACATCAAAAACAGACCCCAACATCCATACCTCCTGATATTAAATGCAAAATAATGTTCTTTTCTATTTATAACTCATATCATTAAAATGAAAACTGAAATTGACAAAAGATACACAGGTAAAGTATCATTCTTTGGCTAGCCTGAGTAGCAATAAAAGCTACAGCTGAGCCAGGACAATAGGTTTTACTGTCTTTTGATGTTGGTTTTTTTGGGTTGTTTTTTTTTTGTTTGTTTTTGTTTTTTTTTTTTTTTTTTTGGGGGGGTGTTGTTTTTTTTTTTAAATAACTGCTGCTAATATTTCATATTGGAAACCAAAATGTGTTCAGTTTGCTGTAGCCTATGAGGCTTTTAAAATCATTCTTGCAATTAAAAGAGGAAAGCTGAAAGATCACACTAGAAAAATTGTGACAGTGCTCTGTTTAGTGCCTAACCTGAACCTTGAGTGACAAACGTATGTAAAATGAGAGCTTTTTCATAGACTTTACATAAAGATGGGAATATTTACCTTCTTGGGTTGCCTCCGATTCAGCAGGCATTCTTAAACTTGCTTCTGCGGTAGTGGCTGGCTCTGATGTTTTCAACTTCATGAGAGTTTTTAGTTTCTCTCCTCTAAAAAATCGCACTGAATTGTTCTAAAAATAGGTCCTTACTTTCTTCAAGATGACAAGTATCAACTTCCCTGAAGCCAAGCTCACTTCCTTTTCTCAACAATTTTTTTTTTTTTGAGTAAAAGTATTGAAAGATTTTAACTTCAGTACCCCACGCCCATTACAGAACAAAAAGAAAGAACAGATTTAAGTGAGGTCTAAAAGTAGATTTAGAAGAGGTAAGAGGTTTTAGCTAAATATTGCCTCCTAGTGTCAGCTATGTTTCCACGCTTTATTTCAATGCACTAATTAAACAGTCCTGTTTTTCCCAGCTCAAAATGTTCAGTACATACTAGACAAGGGACTCAAACATAACTTTCTGATTTAGATTGGAAGAACTAGAAACTTGGTGAGACCAATTTCAGTTTCTTTTTGTGGCCTCTACTACCAAAGTTTTACCTCAGCCTTCAGCATATTATCACCTAACAAAAGGCAGGAATCTTCCTTTTTGATAGATCATAATCTATCTTCTGGCAGATTTTTTCAGGACCTTCACAATGACTCTTTTTCAGTTTGCACTAGAAAGGAGGCTATTTTGATTAGAACATAAAATCCCCCAATAACTACTACTACTCTTAAATGAAATCTAAGAACTAGTGTAGCACTACTATTGGTAAAAATGAAACAAAAAAAATAGTTTAGGCTTTTAAAGTTATTTGAATAACTTAGGAGAAGAGACTACAGAAACTGCACTTCACTTGGAGCTACAACAGAGTTCAGCCATGCATCCAAAACATGATCCACCTCCTATCTCTTTGGTTTCTTCAGTTCAGATTCACGCTAAGGCTCCAAGAGCCCCTGGAAACATGCTCTTGTTTCTGGAGTGTTTTGCTGCCTTCCCTTTTATTTGCCTGCACCAACTAGGTGAAGATTACTATAGAAATACCCACATATTTTACTGGTGCACTTTCATTTGCCAGTAAAGGCAATACTCTCATGTACTTTGCAAAAAATCCTGTACTCCTATTATTACAAATATACTAATTGTAAACTAATTTAATAAAAAGTTCATAGGAATTTTCCAGGATTTTTTTCCGAAATTTAGGCCCTTACTGAAAGAGTCCTGTCAAATACCACGTTAGGCAACACATGCAGTCTACCCACCTGCTTCTCCAAATGGTTTCAAAATTATACTTCTATTCACATCTTGCACTACCCTGTTTTGCTTTGAACCTTTAAGTACTTTTCATAAGTCTAATGTGTGTCCTGTATACACTTTTAAAGAAGACTTTTTATTCATAATCAGTACCAGAATTTTTAATTGCAATATATTCACTTTTAAAAGTCAGTTTTCAGTGTCTTTTGGAAAGTGTGTTTTTGTGTACTCATATATTTGCATGTTATTAATTTGCTAAATTTATTTTGCGTACATAATGAATATCTTCAGGAAGCAGTCTTCCTCAGCATTTTGCACTAGAATGCAATCTCATGACTGTTATTTACTTTTTAATTAAAGGAGAACAAGTTAGGACAGTATGACTGATAAGTGAACCTATACCTCACGTCAGTTTATGAAACAAGGCAAATCCTTGCTCACGTACCAATTAGGCTTATTGTTTATGATAACCCAATCTCAGGCTTACATAAAGTTAATAGAACGAGAAAAAAACCGTGCTTTTTTGTACTGGCAGGTTACTGACAACAATTTTTGAAATATGCACACTTTTTCATTTTCAAAAAATGTCACCATGGTTAAGGTCTACTTCAGTAGGACTGTATTTAACTGAAATGCATCAGCATTCCCTTGGGGCCTCATTCTGAATGGACTTACGCCCCTTGCAAGGATGATTTTCACTAAACTTAAAAAAAAGAAGGCTTTAATGTGGATTACTTAGTAACAAATGGGAAGACATTGCCTTTATGTTGGAAGATTGTGTAGCTCAAAAAAATGAAAGAAAAACGACCATACGATAAACAATGAAATGCATCTGTAATCAAGTCCTACTACTGTTTGAAGGCTACATTTCAGTTACAGTGCTAAGCAAATTTTAATGTATATGATTAGCAGATAGATCAGACCTCAAAGCTTTCAGCATCAGAAAATAATTTTCTTTTAAAAATGGCTCATAGTTGCACAACTGCCCCAGTATTTTAGGGAAGCAACCAGTCTTAGGAACTTATTTTGAGGAATGGGGATTTCTTATTCTTTCAGATTTATTTTGGTGTTTTACTATTATTCTTTAATCTTCTAGCGACCTCATTCTATTTGTATTTAAATTACTCCACGTCCTAAAACAAGTTTAGCCAGTCGTATGAATTGATGTAACAAGTATGAGAGTTCAGTGCCAGAACCAGAAATGACCAATGTTGGTCTTAAACTCATTTTGGGATGACAATTATGAAGTCAAATAGGTAACAAAGAAACCTCTCTGTGACACATAATATTTATCAGACAGTAATTGGTTTATATGAGCCTTTCTACCTTTTAGAAAAAAACTTCCGTAGCTGACCTTTTCTTATTAGAGTTTGCAAGAAAGAAACCTTTTAAAAAATACACTTTATTTTAGATCGAAATAAACTGCATGTCCATATGATAGAGAATCAATTATCTTTCATCAAATACCTTACAGAATTCTTGGCCAGCTCCTGACAGCCCTATCAGTGTATGTTCACTTTTATCACAAAATTAAACTCAAAAAAAGGGAAGCTATTAGTTCAGACTAAACTGCCAAACTTCATTTCTTAGCATGATACCTCAAAATATACTCAGTTTGGAAAAAAAAAAAACATCCTTCCTGCTAAGAATGTGTACACAGAAAAATGCCATGGCAAATGCCAAGCGCTAACATATTCATGTTTTTGAATCCTTTCTACAGAGATTTCAAAGCACCTCCGAAACCTACACTGTTTTCCATAATGATTAATCAATTTCAGGTGGACTGGACAAATATGGAATCTGAATATAACACAGATACCAAAACTTAGCAGAATTTAGAATGTGTAGCCCAAGCTGTTTCCAGCAGGAAATTTACTGTTGACCCTGACATGTCACAGGATTTACCTGGAATCTACTAACTAGCCAAGTCCTACTGCAACCACAGAAAACCTAACTCAAAACAAGAAGTGTTACAGAGTGTATTGTCACAAAATTAGAGAAGATAGTAGAAAACACACGCAGTTTCAGAACTCATTTAAAATATACAGCCCAACCTTGAATATAAATTTCCTCATTAATACAATTACCTGTTTTGTTACACTGGTACAAACCAACTATCAGTTCTTTGATTTTTCTGCAAAGTTTCTAGTTGATAGTTTCTCATTATTTCATTGTCTAAAGAGATATTTTGGTTTTAGCTTTTGATTGCTTTCTGAAAATCATCTTTTATGTGGCAAAGTTGAACATTCTGTAGTCTCAAGACAAATGTTAGTACATTATGGCTCTCACCTTACAGAATATGACACCAAATGATGTCCCTCTAGGTTTAAAATCTAAATTTCCAGACCTGCAAAGTTGCACTTTTACAATTATTGCCCATCTGGCAACATCTAAAAAAACCAAGCATATTTCTACTTTCTACTTTCATACACATCCAGAAGCAGAACCTCTGTTTCTGCTGGACATGTAAAAGATGAAATGCAGTATGTTTAGAATTTTTAAAATCTTCTACCAGTGGATTGCACAACTCACCAACGGCCAGCAATTTTAAATTGAAAATCTGATTATACAACTAACAAAGAACCACTGAAATAGATGACAAAGTTCAAGTTAACTTAATTAGATCTCTCCATTTGAGAAGAAATAGGCTTTTACCATTAAAATAAATGTTTTTTGGTGCCTTACAGAACTTTTCCTTTTAAGTATACATTGCCTTATCATCAGCCTTTTAAATTACCTTTAAGTACAATGATTGTATTGGGGTACAAAACTGCGCTAACATTTGTGGAAGTGTTATAACATTTCATTAGTCAATACTTCAGACAGAAAATTATTAGTTAAGATCTATTATGATATATATTGGCAAACTATCATTATTTAATTCATGGTTTTAACTCAGAGCATCCAGCTCAGGGGCCCCCAACATAAAAAGGACATGGCCAGAGGAGGCCATGAAGACGCTCCAAGGGCTGGAGCCTCTCAGAGGACAGGCTGAGAGAGTTGGGCGTGTTCAGCCTGGAGAAGAGAAGGCTCCAGGGTAGACCTTACAGCCCCTTCCAGTCCCTAAAGGGGGCCTACGGGAGAGATGAGGAGGGACTCTTTATCAGGGAGTGAAGTGATAGGATGAGGGGTAATGTCTTTAAACTGAAAGAGGGGAGACTTAGAGCAGATATGAGGAAGAAATTCTTTGCTGTGAGGGTGGTGAGCCCCTGGCCCAGGTTGCCCAGAGAAGCTGTAGATGCCCCATCCCCTGGAGGTGTTCAAGGCCAGGCTGGACGGGGCTTGGAGCAACCTGGTCTGGTGGGAGGTGTCCCTGCCCAGGGCAGGGGGGTGGAACTACATGGTCTTTAAGGTCCCTTCCAACCCAAATCATTCTACAATAAACCTTATGTAAACTAGTGTTAAACAGTTGGGGGTGGCAGTGTGAGCGATGTTTAAGCATACAGTAGAAAGAGGCTCATCAACATAATATTCTCTCCTACATAATTTGGGAAACTATTCTTGTGAAGACAGTATCTTAACACTTCTATTAGAAATGAGATACTACAGACACAGAAAAACATAACAATTCTACTAAGACAGAATTTAGTCACTGAACTTGTCCCGCCATTACAGTCAAATTTCCATTTCACAGTAGTTTACATGCAATCCTCCTCCTCGCTATCTGAATCCTGAACAAACTTTTTACTAAAGAAAAAGTTAGTTGACCACCGAATTTAATTATTTCAGAAATGTTTTTTAACACTGGAAGTTCTAAAAAATATACAAATATAATGTTACCTAAAAATTACTTTTGAGATAAAAAATATTACTGGTATTTTCAAAATTAACAACAATACCTACTTTTTGAAATAAGAACACTTTCTCCAAGGAAAAGTTGAATTTGCATAGACAACTATTCAAAGTTAACATTTGTTACTGTTCAGTAAACAGTCCCCAAGAAACCTACTTTCAAGAGAAAAGAAGCCAATTCTTCTGCCTTTCTTAACCTGTAATTATCCCAATCTCAGATTTCAGAGTCTAATAATTATTTTTCTTCCCCTGACAAATTACCTCATTAAATCAGTTTACTTGGAAGGCACCATATGCCATATTCATAAACAGAAATTTTTCCATTCCAAAAATTTAAAACGTGAGATTAAATTTTAAGGTGTAATTTCTTTCTAACTTCCTGTCCATGCTCACAGCTATTTGCATTTCTCTTGAGCTTTTTTTAACCCCATATTAATAACATTTACAGTAATTTTGCCATCCCCCCTCATCCTCAAGATGACTTAAAACTCCTGCATAAACAGATCTTAAAAAATTTTAATCAACTCACGCATAATTGCTTTGAAGAAGAAAAATCAAACCATCTTAGCTCTATAGATGCTCACATTTAAGGATAATGTAAATCTCCATCTAATTTTTTTCTGTGAATATTATATTTCAGGAAGAGTGCAGCATATTCAAACAGACCATCAACATCAATATGAAAGATAATGACTTCCCAAAGGAATTGTAACACTTGCCTCATTGGCATCCAGCACCATAAACTAATAATCTGTGGAATGTAAATAAGCCCCAAATTTTATCACTCCAGGTACCCCATGCAATCACTAGCCAATATATAAATTCAAAGGATTAAGGCTAAGACATTTACAAAATAATGTGTGTCTTGTAATAAACTTAGTATGGATTTCTGTTTACGCTAAAGGACATAGAAGGAAGACATAACGGTCAGGGAAGCACAGAATCATTAGAAAGCTGTAGCAAAAGTAACCTTCTTGAACTGCATCCTGCAACAGTCAGTGCAAGTGTAACAACAGTTCAAGGAAACACAACAGAATTATTGCTGATACTAGTACATACCAGTTTGAATAAATAGCACATGATTTCTTATATATGAGTACTTGAAAAGGAAAAGTAGGAATATCCATCAACCACTGGCACAGAACTTCATTTCCATCATCTGCGTTAGAGGAGAATGTTAATATGTCTTCAAAACAACTAATTCAATACTAAGAGGGACTGAGGAAGCTCATTCTATCTTTTATCCTAATACTGGTAGTTAAAAGGTGATTTTAATTGCCATAGTAATCAGATATAATGAAGAGCAAAACTGTTTCTGATTAAATAACATTTGCATCAGAATTGCTGTTATACAATTTTCAGCTCCTAGAAAGCTGTCTTCAGTTCTTTTTTTCTCTCTCTTGTTCAGATATGCACATGGAAGCAATGCGGCAAGAATTTTGCAGATGTTAAATCAGATGGAAGTCATGAAAGACTATATATAAATGTATCATCACCCAGCCTTCTACAGCCCTCAAAAACAGGAAACACTGCTCAAAAACAGCTATAAAGAACGTTCTTTCTCCATAGGGCTTGTGAATGCTAAAGAAGATAAGGGACTCTTAAGCCCTTTTCCTACAGAATTCCTCTCCTGTAATGCGAAAGAATGGTTCATGATTTAGAATGTGAAATTTGGGATCTCTAGGTGTGTGGGTAAATCACTTCGGTCTTTTCTTTGTCTCCATACTTCACCAGGACAACAGGCAAACAGAAGTATCTTTCTAATCCAGGAAACATAACAGATGCATAAATAATTGCAGAGTAAAAAGAACACCGAAAAGGAGCAAATATTCCCAAGCCCTACAGCTACAACTGGGGAGGCTGTATCAGCCCACCTTCGGTTCTGCACGAAAAAGCTTGTATTCTGCAATGTGAACATGTTTTAAACTTTAGAATTACTTAAGTTTGTACAATGCTGCCCAGTGCAAATCTTTTCAAAGTTTACATGGAATTGAGAGCTTGTCTGTATTTTTACACTGATCTTTACACATTTTGGAATGTTTAGCAGGATTTATATCAGTTTACACCCAGTATTTACATGGCATCTCAATGCATGTACTCAACACCAGGCACTCCACAAAGCACAAAACACCAAACTGAGCAACCGGATCTTTAAAAATATGGCAACTCTAAGGTTACTTTATAATCAGAAATTATACAGGAGAGTTCTTAATTCTGACCACACTGCAGTTTTCTGCTCTCTTAGTTACACCAAGAAACAGAAATTAATTGTAATATTTAATTAATTCTAATATGGGATTCTCCAGTGTCCACAAAGAAAGTTGTATCTTATTTATACAGCTAACAGCAAAAAAATACTTATTATAGAACTACACAATAAAAGGCTGGGAAATGAAGGAACCCTATTGCTCTGACCTGAAAGGCCGTAGCAATGCATTATAATTTCATTCTTGAAGATATAGCTAGAGAAATAACTGAAAGAGAGTTAGGTTAAAATACCCTTTGGGTGAAAATCACCTTGTCAAAATGACAGCTTGAGAGGACATCTGCCTCCTTCCTCTAAGTCTTCTGTGTCACATTCATTTAGACAAATTTGCAAACTATTTCTATAAGCAGCAGTGAGCATACAGAAGTAGATGTATCAAGAAAAAAAATAGTTACTTGGAAAAAACAGTTAATTGAATATCGATGTCTCACTGGGGATGGAACTATCCCCTCACCTCCTGCCACTGAGGTTGCAATATGTGAAATGGACATTTCAATATACTTAAAAATTGGAAAAAATATTTTAGAAGTATTAAACTAACTTTGTGTCACTGGTTTAGAAACATTATTCATTTAAATGGCAGTTTCAGTGCATTTGGCCATGTACAGTTATTCACATATTTGCGGTTTTAGTAAAAAAGAAATATAACACAAACCTAAACTTTAGTTGTATCTGTTGATAGGAAGAGTCTTTCACGATGAAAAGCAAAATGCTATCAATATACTGAGGCATCTATGTTACTGCTAAGCATGGTCTACTCCTCACCTGCTTAAAAATTTAACAGATGTAGACAGTTACGCTCTCACTGACTGAGGTGAAGCAATTTAAGAAGGCGTGACTTTGATCTGTTAGTTACAAACTTTAAACACAGACCAATTCACCGACAATAGTATCTAAGTGGGCTTCTCATGGTTTTCAACGGCTAAGAAAACATGTTAGCTTACACTGTTTTAACGGTAAACTAAACGCTCTCAGTATGTCTTCAAGCACACTGCTAGAGGGGAGGGTGATGATGGGATGTTTAGGTTCTTCTTACCTCACTCATAGGACAGTGCCTGTCCATACTACAAAGGACTTTTTTTTTTTTGTCAGGTGATAGATATCAAAGAAAGATTAGTCAAATACTGAAAGAATGGATTAGAGAAGTCCCATCAGGTACCTCTATGAGCTTAACGTCACAAAATACTGAAAATATATTTATGCATCACTTGCATTTAAATTTTATATTTTGTTCAGAGTTAAACTGAAATTATTAGAAGAATCTTTATATGATATGGAATTTAAGTTTGTCACCTATACAAAGCAACAAAGTTGTTCACTAAAACTTATGCTACAGTATATTCCATCCAGTGTCACTGCCACTTCAAGCAAGGCAAAAAATAATAGGATTCATGGTACCACTGTAGAAACCCTCCAAAACAGCCCTAGGGAAGTAACTTTAAAAACAACAGGAAACAATCAAACTGCAAAACTCTGAGGCTTTGGGGCAAAGTGATATACACAAACACATGAGAATTTTTAAAAGATTCTCCCATGAACTATTTGTTTTCTATCATGGCATTCAAATTACAGTACATCAATATAAATTTATTTTTTTAACTCGGAATGCAAAGAATGAAGTATTGGGAAAAACAATTTATCACAATCAGCAAATACAACAGCAACCCTAATTTACGATTTCTTAAAATATAATTAATAGTACATATAAAGTGATGACAGAAGAAAGATTTTTCATTTGTAAATAAAACTTGTTCTCCCTTTGACCGCTTCCTTATTTTTGAATTTTTATATATGGGTTGCCAATTTTTACCAAAATTAAACTGAAATTACTGAGCAGAAAAAAGCACAAAGTTATGACTCTTGTATACATACATCAATGAAGATAAAAGCACTATCTGCTGAAATCATTGTAAATATGATTCAGTCTGACAAAGCAGTGCTTAAATAGATGATGTATTTGTAAGATATACTGATATAAGTGTAACTGCAGGTTCTAGAGAAACGTGGTTGCCAAACAGGAAGGGAAGAGTGGCTGGCTAACATTCCTTGAGGGCTGGCTATCCATGCACAAGTCATAGATTGTCACTGGCGATGGAAAATTTACTGTTATGCCAGAAATACTAACAATCTAAATATACGCGACACCAAACGGTATCATCAGTATTACGTGACAATATTATTGCACTAATACATTATCAGTGATGGAAATTCTGACCAGTACCTTGTCTTTTCATGGCTCTGTGTTCACTTCTGCAGTCACCCTATTAAACGTTGCAGTGAGTCTCTTTGCCTGGTCTAGTATTTTTCATCCTTGTATAAACTGACTTTACAGATACTACGTATAAGGCCTTGAAAGGCAGTGTTATTTCTAAATTTACCTCCATTCGATCAATCTTCAGCATTGTACTATGTTAGTTTGTAATAATTATATGGTTTATTGCAACATCATCCTTACATAAAGTTAATACATCACCATATCTTCCATAATATTCTTGATGACAAAAAAACAAACAGCATTTTTCCATGAGTATGCACCTGCTAGACTGTTCAGTGGATAAAAAGGACAAGCATTTCACAGCTGGATCAGATTAGCAGATTAACAAACACTCATGGAAAGTGAAAAAAACTGCAGGCTCAAAAAAATCTCTTGCATTATCTAATGTACAGTTTTACTCTACTTGCCTTCTGGAGTCAGAGAGGTAAAGAAAAAAGCCTGTATTTTACAGCCTTCTAGAAGTGTGCACAATATCAATATCAGGACCATGCAATTCGTCCTGCTTTCTTACTTTCCTCTCTCTTAGGGTGGCCTCATGCAAAATACAATATTCTCACAGCTGACAAATTCAACACATTGCTTTTTATCACACTGAAATGTCACTCTCTACTTCAGCTCCAAGCTCAACCAGATTTTCTAGCTCCTAATAGGACCGTTGGGAGAACATCCATTATAACATGGATCCTCCAAGCCCCAAAAGAAAGACGTTAACTGCCACACTACCTTGATTATAGGGATGTTTACAGAATGAAATTAACAACAAAACAAGTAAGATACTTCTTCTTGGAAGCAAATCCATATGAAAAAAATCAATTAACTGTTACAAATGAAAACAAGCCAATAATTCACATCAAAACAACTTGAAAGGAACATTAAACATATTAAGTAGCAGATATGGAATTACACGATCAAGTAGGCTAAAACAAAACAGAATTTTCACTGAAAAATTAACCTTTTTTCAGCTTTCAAAACAGATAGCAAGTATTTTTCATATTGATCAGCCATAGCCTTCAGTTTGTTACTTCTTACTTTCTTTTTAACAAATCTCCCTACTAAAAATGATGCCTTACCTTTGTTCATATCAATCAACTGCTGCTTCTTCTTCTGTCGCTCCAGTTTCTCTCGTTCAGCCTTCTCTTTTGCCAGTTTGGCTCTCTTTGTTTTCTCCTCCATTTCTCTTCTTTTGTTGTTTTCTTTTAATGCCTCCTGCATTAGATGAAATGGACACGGGTGTCTATATACTGAGGAAAACTAGAAATAACAACAACAATAACCTTCTTTGCACAGATACTGTATTTACTTCTCGGGGGGGCAGAAGGAACAGGGACTGGCACCCAATATTTCAAGCATCCTCAGAAATCTTAAAGGGAACATAATTTACCATACTATTTGTACTCTTTATCATTATTAGATAACCAGAAGAATGAAGATTGAAATAACTTTGCATTTATGGTGAATCAAAAAACTCCAAATTTTTCAATGTCAACATGTTTATATTTTTTTCTATTAAGACTACATCTAGTTTAAACCTGTATCTTGCTGTTAGGAGGGATGAGTGGGGATGCAGCCAAGTTCCTACTATAATGGACTTAAATTACAAGTAATGGAAACTCAGTTGCTAAAATTTAAGCTACAATTCCTCAGATATTTTTGTTGAAATATCCAAAGCAGTCTGGATCACTTAAATAGACAAAACACATCACGTTAGATTAAAAACCTAAACCTAAAGTCTCTGATTCAACAGGTTACACAAACTACCAAACTAAAAACTACAAATGTAAAAGAACATCCCTGCCAGCAAAACGAACAACCACTTTCCATGACCTTGCCTCCATCCAGTCTAGAAGATACCCTCCTTTTCCAAAGGAGGTTAATCTTGATTTCTTGCTGTGGTGCGTTAACTTTGCCTGGCTGCCATACACCCACCTAGCCATTCTCTCACTCATCCTCCTCAACAGGATGGGGAGAGAAGAAGATGAAGATTGAGATGAAGACAAGGAGATCACTCACCAATTACTGTCATGGGCAAAACACTCGGGGAAGAAGAATTTAGTTTACTGCCAATTAAAATAGAATTGGATGGTGAGAAATAAAGACAAAAAAAGAAAACACCTCTCCCCTGTCCCCCTTCTTCTCAGGCCCAACTTCACTCCTTCATTCCCAGCTCCTTTATGTCCCCCAACACTGCAAGCGATGCAGCAGGGATGGAGGAGGAAAATGGAGGGTTGCAGTCAGTCTATAACAGTTCCTTCTCTGCCACTCTTTCCTCCTCACATTTTTCACCTGCTCCACTGTGGGTCCTTCAGGATAAACCTGCTCTGGTGCAGGTCTTCTCCAGAGGCTGCAAGGGAATCCTTGCTCAGGGGCCTGGAGCACCTTCCTCCCCTCCTCCCTCGCTGGCCCTGCTGCTCCCAGGGCTCTTTCTCACAACTTTTCCCTCAGTCCTCGCAGCCATGAAACATTTTGCCCTTTCCTTAACCGGTTTTTAAACAGGCACCACCAGCCTCACTGGCAGGCCCGGCTGGGCCCTGTGGTGGGGCTGTTGCACAGCCAGCTGGAACCAGCCGGAACCGGCTGTGTCCAGCACAGGGCAGCCCCAGCCTCTCCTCACAGAGGCCGCCCTGCAGCCCCACTGCCAGCACCCAGACAGGTAAACCCACTACACCTAACTCATCCCTTCTTTTCACAAATACCTTCATAACTCTTTTTACAGTGCCTGCTCTCTCGAAAACAAGAAATATTTGAATTCCCTTAAGCTGTTCCCCAAGGTCCTAAATTTCTCCTTAGTTTTGCCTTTCTTAAGATTAATTTATCATGAAGAAATTCACTGAAATCCATCATGATGGAATTTCACCTGATGTCACAGACAGACATGATAAATGTTAGGGATAATTTTCTTATTTATATTCACAACAGCTACAAATTTATTGCTCCTTTTCCGCTCCAACTCAGAGTATACTAACATCCTCTGCCTACAAGTACTGCAGGTCTGGGCTTTGGGTGATTTTGGGAGTCCCAACAAATTATGTCCAACAAGTACTAATAGTAAAGAAGATACTGGATCCAAAAATGTCCAGAATTAACACAGCACGTGCTCATTAATGATGTTTCAGCTTAAAAAGCTGAACAGGCAATACTAAGTAAGCACAGGGCATAAGATAAATAGTTTCCATATCAATGTTTAGTTTATTACATACACAATTTAATCATGCTGTAAAAACTAGGAAAATCACTTATGTTCACAAATACAAACAAAAAGATATCTCTGTGGGTGTCTTTGTAAATATTTAAGACAATATATCAGTTATTATTCCACAAGTAAAGTTTCCATGAGAAATCTGGGGCAGGATCATATTACACAGTTCTACATATTCCTCAGAAATGACATTTCAAATGTTTATAAATGAAGATGACTATTCACTGTACTGTGTACGTGCTAGGAAGAAACTATGGACAATGACTGTCACTTGTAAAACAAAAAAATCCTATCTAAAGCACCTTTAAGTGTTAAGATTTATATAAATTATGTTAGCATTTGGTAATCCAAGACTCCCAAATGCCTCCAAAATCAGAATATTAATTTAAGCAAGGGACAGCATATTTCAGTGTGCATATGCCATTTCAAGAGTTTACTGAGGTAAAATAGTACATAGAGGCCCTTCTTTGAGAACTGATAGTGTTCTGCAGAGGTGCTGGATACCACAGTTACCAGTGATGTTACTTGTGGTCGCATGTGAAAATTGGACCAAGAACTGCATTTGCTGTACCATCGCATAACCAATCACACTGAGAAACACCTTCTCTTTCAGAAAAGAGAAAAAAGAATTAAAGGAGAAAATCAATGTTTTATCCTTTTTGGTTTTGGACAGTTCTGTCTCTGCACATTCAATCACACTTGACAGAGATTTCATTTTACCGCAACTTCACAGGCTGTAATGAAAGTAAATGCCCACAATCTTATGAGAGAAAGCAAATAAGAAATGTCATGGCTGAACTAGTAGCCCACTAGCCATTGACACACTATGATTAGATCATAGATTCTGTCACATTTTCTAACAGGAAGACTACAGTAGACTGAATTAAACAAGCTCTACAGTTATTGTATCTGGAAATTCACTTTGAGACAGACTCCACAGGTCCTATCTGAAGGGAGATTATATGAAAATACACATTGCAGCTCGTAAAATATGCTGGCTACCAATGACGATTCAAACAAAAGCCATTCAAAATAAAGGTTTAATCTTCCTGAAGAACAGTAAAGTAACAAAACGCCAACAACTGTGTGTGAGGGTGCCTATCTTCATCTACCTACACCTATCCCTTCATATACACACATTTCTACATACAAACAAAAATAAAAAAAACCCCACCATTCCAACACATGCAGCGCAGGAAGCACAAAGAGGTCTGATGAGGCTGTCCATTATTTCTTCAAAATGCACATTTCCTAGTATTTTACTTACCTCCAGGATATAAATGCTTTAGAGCATCTTCATATATAGTCTCCTTTCAGAGACTATAAAGGAAGAGTCAGGGACAGCAAGTAAATATCCACTAAGTGCTAACCTGAAATACCAGAGTTTTTTCCAACCAACATGTAGCTACAAGAGGTGGAGGTTGCAGCGAAGGGGCATTAACCCTGGGCACTTTCTGCAGTGGTCAAACCAGGCACTCTGAAGGCAGGAGATCGAAAGCCCAGCAGGGCATCACACCAACTGGCTTCTGGGGCTCTCGGGCCCTAGATTGCCTCTTTCAGAACTAACAGTGCAACACAGCACTTCACTCATCAGCTTCAGAAGCATTTTCATAGCAACATAAAAGGGTTACTCTAGAAAAAAAAAAGCATCTTATTGACTCTTAGCTTTATTGTAGTACTCCAGCAACTGCTTGGTAACAACTCTAATATTTCCGGTTATTATTTGGTGGATTCTTTCCTGCCACCCCCAATTCTCTTGAAACTCCTACCCACCCAAATACTTTTATGCCGCATTCCTTGAAGTTTAACATATCTTCTTTTCATCCACATGCCAATTCAAAATTAATATTGTGAAAAAAAGAACAAGGACTATCTATTTGAATCATCACCATCGTTTAGTGCATGCGATCCCTTTCCTTCATAAAGTGTCTCAGAACCAAACCACCTGGAATGTACTTGTTTGCTATTACTCTCCAGTCTGACTCTTAACCGTTTCGTATTTGTTATGTCACTTACTGCTGTACATTTAGTCAGAGCTGTGTGAAAGCCTGAAACAAATCATCTGCAAGAACATACTCTCAGATGTTTTCAAGTTATGTGCTCAAAGCAAAATAAATATATATTAATCTGTATTTATAAACATGATTTACATTTGAATTAATATTGCTAACAAATTTGATCAGTTTTTCAAAGCTGATTGAAGATGACTGTAAATAAAGGTAAAGAGAATTTTGACTCATGTATAGTGGTTTCTACAGCATTTGCTCTGCCTGAATTATACTACCAATCCTTTAAGTTTCCTTTTCTACAGTTTTACTGAAAAGGGTTATTCTTCTCTCTCAGGTGGGTTTGATTACTGCATTATTTACTATTGTCTCACTTTCTAGACCTCCAGACTGTGGATGAGCCTAACAATACAAAGGTGATATGATTCTGCACCTGCCTTACCACGGGGCCCATTTGGACCCCGCCCACCTAAAGATAAGCCTAAAATTAAAAGAAATCTGGATGTCATCTCATGCTTTCACCTCTCTTTTCTTTGTCGTATTTTTGTACTCCTCTATATCTATTCTCTTCCAAACTCCTGGGTTTCAGTGGACTTCTTTTAATATAGAATAGTGCTATTTCGGATTATCAGGTTATTTTTAAGTATTGAATGCCAGCGATATCCTTTCTGTGTAGGTCTGCAGGCTAAATTACCTAATCACTAGAAGGTAGAGATCAGCGTAAATACTGAAAAAAGTAATTGGCATTGCGTTTAAAAGAGGGGAAAAAAAAGCAGCGTTTTTTTACTGTAGCTCAACAATAAAAAAGTACCTACCAGTGTTCATAGGTATACACTACACAACTATATATATACACATTCCCTAATTAAAGGATAAAACCAAACTAATGTAACAGTTACAAATCAGACAAATGTCACAAAGCAAGAAGCCATACACAGTTAAGAATAAAAGCCTTCCCAACAGCTTTGGAAAACATTTTGAAAAGTATTCATCTAGATACTGACTTTTCAAAACATGTAAGCGCATGCAAAATCTGAAATAATTTTCAAGTAGATCTAAGACAGAAATACTTTAATGTATACAACCCCTTTTTTTGATGTGCTATTCATGATCCTCTGTATTTTTGGCTGGTGCACAACAGCATGCAATGTTGTGAATTCAACTGCAAATTAAAAGTTAAATGAGCGTGGGGTTTTGTGTTTTTTGGTGTTTGGTTTTTTTTTTCTTGTAATAAAGACAAAACCAAATTATTGTCTCTCCTAGCAGAGAAATAGATTCAGCAAGGAATATTATCTCTTGTTAAGAGAGCTAGTTGAAGGGGCACATAGCTTGATGTTCCCCCTTGTGTTTATTAGGATTCACTGAAGTAAGGCTCTCGTACTCAGGACAGCCAGTTTATAGCTTGCCTTCCTTAAGAAGCCAATAAAAAATTAATGTATCTCTTGCATTCTGAACATATCTTAAGTTTTGACAGACAAACAAATATTCACACACCAACATGGTTGTAAATAGGCTCTCAAAGGTAAATTATTAAAAACAAGAAGAAAGAAAACAAACTGTAATGCACAAATCTCCTTCGATATTAAAGATGCAGTTGGCTACAAAGCGGTCATGCACCAATAATGAAGGCTGCCTGTGATCCCTCAGGCCCTCCCTAAATTTGCCTTGCAACTGCAAAATATATGAACTGAAGTTCCAGTGAAAAAAAATAAAATAATCTTTTTCAGGCATAAATCATTAGGAACAATGAACTCAGATTAACTTCCAGTTAATCTATAGAAATAAAGAGAGTTAAAATACAGCAGATTGAGCAATCAGTTTACATGTAAAAGAAAGATCTTTCATGAGTATTCCTTGGAGGATAACATATTCAAATACATTATTATCCTTATGAAAATAATGGAAAAGAGATGCAATGAGCTGGTATTAAACAACAGCAAACAAATTGAATTTCGTGATGGGTGGTCATGAAACAGTAAGTAGAAAAGATTATATTTTGGGATCCTGGCTCATGGTTCATGCATCAGAGCCATTACATCTGACATGAAATGTCTTTGGCACGCCATTACAGATTAAGGTTTTGGGCAAGTGTAGCTGCTGTTGTATTATTCAGGTAGGGAGAAGGGGTTTGCTGCCGGCTTATCAACTGTGTTGCAAAAGCACTTAAAACTGTCTAGCAGTGTAAGGTAGAAGATATTTTCAGTGTTTAGTGAACCAAGTTTAAGGTTAACAATGAAAATATATATTGTATGTCTTAATTACTTGACAGTATGTGTTTGAATAATTACTAAATAGCCTTTAAGTGGACAGATTTGTGACTATTTTGATAGCTCCTTGAAATCAATATTTGGATACCAGGCATATCTAATTCAGGTTATTCCTGAAAGAGACAGAGAGCTGAAATACACACTTAAACAGTAACAGAACTATATTATTGCAATTAATAAAAACAAACAAACAAACAAAAAAAACTAAAAACCAAACAAACAAAAAAAACCCCACAAACCAAAAAACTCAAACACACAAACAAAAAAATCACAGCAAAAGACATGTTAGCTATTTTGGGTACAATCAGAGCAGAGAAACCAAAGCCCACAGCAGATGAATTATTATTTTGTTCAAAAAGTGATCTTTCTGGATCAAGGAAAAGACAAATCAATAGGTCGGCATGTGAAGCCTTGATCATGCAAGCACAACCCTCTTTAAGAAAAATTCGCTCTTTCTCTTCTACAAAATCTGTTCCTACAAAAGCCTAAATCCAGTAGAAAAAGTGAAATATGTTTTTTAAAGAGCTGGACCTTCAATATGATGTGTTGAACGGTTTCAAAGTTTCCGGGTAGAAATTCTAGCCAAATTTTAATAGAGGCTGTGAGAATTACACGCAATGCAGTGTATATTGATATAAAGTATTTAAATAACAAAATAAAAGTGCCTGGGTTTGAAGGGTTTTGCAAGTTTCCTTTAAGACAGGGCTTATGGACTATCAGAAGAAGGTGTTCTAGAGCTAGTGTGACATTACACTCCGAAGAAATGATAAATGTGAAAAAAAACCAACACTGACAGGATACGCTTATTCATCTGCAATTTTTTTCTTGAGGTTTCTTACACCTTCCACTTCATGCTTCATATTATATTTTGACAGGATAATCCAATTCTATTAGCTTGCTTTTCCTAAACGTGATAAGCAAGCAAATATGAACTTACAGAAGTGAATGAGCTATAATTTACTACAACATCAGCAAGCTAATTGAAGATGCAATAATGTAGTGATCAATTTGAAATCACAATTAAGACAAACATGGATTCAAATTATCAAATTATCTTAATATGATATATGAACAAACAGAATGATGAGGCTAAGACTATATGAAACACCCTTGTGGAGATTATAGAGAGAAGTCAGATTCCTTCTAACTCATGACAGCTTTGTAGAAACGTTAGGTGCAGACGTAAGCGTCTGTAGCCTGTAAGCACCCTCTATGGAAGGGTCCCTCTCAGACTTAGAATCCTGCCAAAGGGAGTCACTTAGAGCAGTAATAAGGTCTATTGGTTTACAAGAGGTTTTCAACACCTGGGTTAGATTCACAGCTTAAGTATTGTGATAGTTAAAATTACAAACTATGCCTGGTTTCCAGAGTGGAATGAGGATTCAAAATCCTCATGTAAATATAAACTTCCAAGATAATGCCTGGGAATAATGACATTACTCAGTTGGACTCACTGACATCAGCACTGAATGGAAAGTATGTTTAAAACTATCAAATGGAAAATTCTAAAGAAAACTTTCGTAATGCTTTCTTTTTAAGATTAGAAAACTTAACTTCATACTTTCCTCTAGACCATGTTTTCCCATATTACTTCTGAAAATACTACTTAAGCAAAGGCATCACTACCGCGAAATAATGACATCTATTGCTTTTAACCCATCCACAAGGGCAACCACGTTGCCACAGATGCAAGTGAGACTTGTCAGAAACAAATCCCGCCCCCATCTGTGGTACCTGTTATTTCTACACTTGCCTACCTTTAAGTGCCTGCAAATGCAGTGTACTGTAATTCAGTTTAGTTTCTTTTATTATTATTTATTTTTATATCTTTTGGATATCTTCCAAGAGAAATGTCATCCTTACCTTTTATATCATGAATGAAGTAGCTACGTATCTAGCAGTACTAACAGCTTGTTAATAAAGTTGATGAGTTACTGCTCCTATGTGAATTCTTTTGCTTCTGATTCCATTACCTACAAACTTTCCCAGCCTACACCTAATTCCTGATTTGTTCAGTATCATGATTAAAAAAATTAATTCTCCTCAGCACTAGCTGGATGTATACACTCAAAAGAGAATTTAGAGAGCTTATAAACAGGGTCTTTGTGTGAATTTTTTTGGGCAGTGGGGTAGGAAGGGCTTGCTATATACTGCCTGTTAATAAGGACAATGTTTCACTTTTGATACCCTGTTTTCACTTTCTCTTGGGAAATTTCACTGGAGAAAATACTTCTTGCTCATTATTCTTTATTTTTTCATAGCTTCCTGCTCGCTAGAAACTGTTATCTTTCAGACTACATTAAAGAACTGTTACTTTTTAGGCAGAAGGGAGAAACTGTATTCCCAGACAAATAACCAGGGAGAAAAATGAACAAATACAGTCTTTCTTTTAAACCACTCCTGAATTACAAACTCAATTTATGAGTTTGAAAGCTGGGAATTTAGCTTGACTATGTATGGCATTTCATAGTAAATCATACGTTTATTATGTGTTAATTTATGTATTGTATATTCATTGATTTATACTACTGTACCCAATGACCTGCTGTATCCAAGGGACATTTCAAAAAAGCCGCAGAAAAAATGTTCCTAAGTTATGGAGCTCGAAGTTTACTTTGAAGCAAGTTAGAAGCAAACAAATACTAGAAAGAAAAGGTCTTACAGGTACATTTATACTCAAGATGCTGAATCCACTGTGGTTAAAGTTTTTTCTTATGAAGGCAACATAACAGACTGTTTCCTATCTGGCACAGGGCATCAATCTTACAACATCTAGAAACACCAGGTTAGTCATCACCCTATAAAAAGTGTTAGTTTACTGGTCATTTAATATGTCTTAACATTTTTGGGGGATTTTCACTTTCCGGATCTTGTATTACAGGGTTACTGTAAGAGATCCCAGCCACGCAGTAATCATCAATCAATAGTCAGCGTTGATACAAAAGGGCAGTTTATTTCATAGATCTTTTACAAGAACCCATCTCACATTCTGCCAGTTGATGAGTTGCTAACATCTACTTAAATATTTACTTATACCAGAATACCGCCCTTTTATAATGCAATTTAAACATTTAATTCCTTATTCAAAGGGCTGCATTTATACAAATGTTTTCTAGGTGAGGGAGGCAGTCACCACTGATAAAACTGTCTACCAGATAAAAAAATAAAAATAAAGAAATAACACTTCACCAAAGGAAAAGGCTTCTTTGCATTTTGTAACAGCTATGCCCATAAATGCCTGTTACTGCATCAAATTTTGCCCAACTATTCTTATAGGCATTATTACAACTGGTTTTTTTAGACTCAAAATTCACCTTTAATACTCTGCATTAAAGGGACAGCCCACAGAGCAAACAAAATCTGAAACATTTCAGAACTGTACTAGAAAAAAGAACATTTCCTATCTAATGCTGAAGTATATATTTCATACAACTTCCACGAAGCACACAATCCGATTAAAAGGAAGTTTATGTCCATTTGCAAACATAGGCATGACAGACTTGGTGGATATTTTTAAATACTCTAGCATCCACAGAAACAAACATTCAGAGTGTTAACAGATTAAAAATATTTCAGATAATTTGATATGAACTCTGTGTGAGACAGCAGGTTAAAGTGAAGAACCAAAACAGAAAAGAACAAACTAGAATCTTGCTTCAGGCAACTGGTTAATCATATTTGATAAGAGCCTGAAACTATATCAACCCAAAAATGTATCAGGTTACAATTATCCTTAAGGACAATAGGTATTTGTGTTTACTTTCAATGGAAGAAAGGACTAAATCAATAAAATCAAAAACCATTTCTTAAAAACAGTCCTAAATATAAAAGGCATATTATTATCCAGTGGATCTGCTATTTTAACTGCAAAGAGAAAAAAACAAACAAAACCCCCTTGTTGCTACATTTGGTTACATTCTTCTCTCCAAGAGAAGAATAAATACACCTTTTTCCACACACACACCCCCCTGCTTGATTTTGAATCATGTTCCATTCGCAAAGGAAAGTCATGCTGAAGTGCTTTACTTACTTCTTGTGATATGCCTTGAATACAACGAGGCTATCAAGACATACACAAGCACCAAATCAAAGAAGTAAACACAGAAGGAGGTGACACAAGTACCAAGAAAAAAATCTAGTAAAAAGCTCACTTCAAATGATTAAATATTCTACCTAATCTTGCGGGGGGGGAGAGAAGAAAAAAAAGTAGCCTGAACAAGAAGCAGTACATCTCTGAGGGACCATGAAGGACATGATTTTTAACTATAAGAGGTAGAGGGGTAAAGTGGTGCAAGCTATTTCATTGTCTCACTACACCCTTGGCTCTAATTATGCTTCCTGCAAAAATTGTTAGAGAATGATGCAGATAAAGTGGGAGCAGATATAGAATAATAAATAAATCAATATATAAACAAACTCTGTTTCTTCTATCTGCATCTCTAGGCTGATTCACTATATTGCAGCTCAATAACTGAAATGGCTCACAAGGAGCATTTGGTTAGATTGTTGGTCAGAGGAGCTGTAAATTTATTTGGCTATTTGCAACCATATGACGGGTCACTTAGACTGTGAGTTCCTAACTACACAGAGGTGTTTTTTTCTCCTCCTAACATCACAGAACAGCCCAAAAAATGCTTATTCTGTCTCACACGAAGGTAGACAGATGTGGATAAAAACTAAGTACAAAAGATTAATTTGGAATTTGACTGGAAACTTTGTATCTGGACAGTTTTAAAGACATAAAACAACAAACAACAAATGTCCACAAATAAGTCAATTTCTGGCGTAATTGTCTATTGCTGGGAAAAGTATAGAAAATGTTCCAACAGCAATCAATATGTCTCACAAAGAAACTGAGAAAGGTCAGCTACTGCATCAGCTTACACTGCCTACTTACAATTTCCTTTCCTCTTGTTGGTTAGGGATAACAGAATAACAACTTATCTATATGGAAAATTTTGTTGGAAAATAACTTGAAGAGAAACTGCTGGACCCAAAGGAATATCACTGTATTGCTGATACACTTTGATCAGAGGAATGAAAGATGAAAAAACAACATCGACTGTTCCAGAATTTTTTTTTCTTCATATTCTCTACATCTTGTCATTTAGCCTAACAACTTCTGAATGCTTAGACCATGTGGAGATGCACTTGTTAAATACTGTTTCTGTCCAACTTGCAAAAGGCAAGCAATTAGAAAAGATGAAGCGTGTATATATTTTTTTTTATTTCAAGTAATCAAAAATGGGCATTATTTTCCATTCATGGCACTTCCTCTACTGATCATCAAAAGTTTTTACCATGAGTTTTCTAAAGACCAGATGTTTTCTTAACATTAAAATAGCTTGATATGAGCATAATAAGACAAACGCATAACAAGATCCAAACATACTTTTAAATATACCTACTCATACAAAGACACACAGAGAATTTTCTCTGTGACCAGGGTTGTGCCATGTTATATTATTATACTTCAGTCATTTACCAAAATACTCGAAGTTAACGGGACCACTTAGAGAAAGCCTGCAGGCATTACAATAGTCTGAACTGGACAAATTAGTAAATACGCAAGTTCTACGCAACATTTGGAGATGCTGTATATCCTCAGTCTTTTCTGATTGTTCCTGAATTCTTATCAGTAGTTAGGCTTTTTTTTTTTTTTTTTTTAAACACTAAATTCCACAGATTAAACTAGTTTCAGTGACTTTTTCCTTTCGGGAAACTTCTCACAAGCATCAAAATGTTGCAGAAAATCTCAATTCTTTTTAATAATTTTTTCCTTATAGAAAAAAAAAATATTACTGTACTGGGAACTTTTAATGCCTTCCTCAAATGTCTGTAAAAAAATAAATCCTTAAACAAGAATCTTTATGCCACTAAAGTCTACAAGTTTCTGCTCTAGTGGATAAAATAAGTCAAGAAATTCTCAAAAGACCTAATTACAATTACAACTACTACTACTGTATATATCCGAACAAGTGAATTGACTGAAGCACAAACGATGGTAAGGAAAAGAAAGTGTCTCCTTAAGCTACATAAGCCTCAGATTTCACTTTTTTATATGGAAGCATTACTATTTAAATTAGTATGCATCATACATGTGGTCCAAGTTCATTTCCTTATTTAATAACTTTTTTAAGAGGCTTAGTAGATAAAAGGACAGATAAAAACTTTAAAGATCATAGCATCAGATGGGTATAATTAACTACCTAGGCAAACATGTAGCACATTATATTGTCCACTTTCTAAAATTATAAAGCAATGCAAGAAATTAGGCCTGCTTTTCTGGAAACTCAATAACTATTTGTGTATGTCTTTTCTCTTTGGAATGCAAGTTTAATATTCCAAACCAGAATACAGAACTTGACAGTTCTGTCTTGATAAACTAGATTAATTTACGGAGACGTGGGTAAAGGTTATTAGGTAAAAAGTAAATATCATATGGATATCCTAAGAAGAACTGACCATACATAGGTTTGTAGAAATTCCAAAAGCAGAAAGGTCCCCAGTCTCTGAAACACCTGCTTGTGACTTTTGCCAGAAGAACTAACAGGAGTTTGTACTTACAATGATTTTCCCTTAACACGGGAGGCACTTTATGTCAATTCGGTGAAGAGATATTAATGTCTTGCAATGCATTGATTTGTTGAGTGTATTTACATCGCAAGATGAAGGGTTTAGGTGAGATGTTATCAGAACACGACAATCTCATACCTAGGATTATAAGAACTTATGTGTGAGGTTATTGTGATCCTCAGTAACAAGAGATCACTGGTTCACGACTACATAGTGCCATAGTGCAGGAGGCGGCCTTGCTCTTGATTTGTCCATAGCTACGCCTTATACCAAAATCTTAAAAAGAAGAAATCTTAAAAAAAAGATAATCTACAACATCAATGTAGAAAATATAAAACTACTGTACCTTGAAACTCAAGAGATTTGCCCTCTGTAAAAAGATATACAGATATGTCTCTCAGAATTCCCCTCTCCTTACCTAGCATTCAATAAACAAAAATGTAGGCAGCTAGACTGTATTTCATCTTTTTATCAAAATAATTAGCAACACCCAATCAGTTATACCCATGCAAAAACATTAAAAAGAACAAGTGTTACAGAAATGATAATATGAAAACATGTATCATTAAAACTACATCATGTAGTCCAAAGTTCACGACACCAGGAAAAGTTAATAGTCAAATTATTATCACTATCATTTTTTAAAGTCTTAAGTACAGCTTTTTGCTGTGAAATAACGATCTTTTACATGTGATACAGTAACATCCTCATCCCTGAATTCAACACTTCATTCGTACAAAATTACTTACAGAAACTCATTCTCAACCTGAAATGATGACAATTTCATCTCTTCCTGGAACTGCGATGGACGCATAGTGGTTTCTTTTCTGCTTTTGGTTCATTTGGAAAGGCCACAAAACCATTCCAGCTTTGTTATTAGAAAAGTTATTGCACTTCATATTTAATTTCTCACATTTACCCACCGAAAACGTGAAATACCACTTTTTTTCCCCTCCCTTGGTATTACTCAGTCACTCGAAAGAAATACATCAATTTCTTATAAATGTTCTCCCTGAAAATTCAATGATAACCATTGAAGAGCAACAGGCCATCAGCCAGATCTTAGGACGTCAAAAGGAAGGAAAAGAAGAGTAAGCAACTGGAATTATTTTCATTCTAATACACCTTCCAGAAAACATTTGCCCTCTAGCTCCTATCACCTTCATAACAATTTAAATACATATTTGAGGACAGACTTTTATCACAATATTTGGACAGTGCTAGTCTGAAGTCTGTTTCAAGTAATTACAATAGAGTAGATTTCCAAATTCAGATATCCACATTTGAAAATGTAAGCCTTGGATTTATGAAGAAGTAACTGCGATGAAATATCTCACGAGAATTATTTCTGTTCTTGACAAGTCTTCACCCAGATGTGTTGGCATACTTACTAATTATAAAAGAATTGGTGATTTGCTTATGGAAAAAAAGGAATAATTTCAGCAAGTTTTAAATGAATAGTTCAATATATTGTAGTAAAAGTTTCCTAATAAAGTAAACTTGGTATGAAAAATATGTTTTAAAGTAGTTACTCCTCCATCACACTGAAAGTCCTTATTATTACATGATAAATTAAGCCAGCCACTGGCAATAGACAGATCAGTGAGGCACAGCTGTATGGTAAACGGTGGTATTTCCATGTTAATATTCTCTAGAGACACAACGTGACATTCTAGGCATCTGTTTTCCCTGCACACTTCCTATGGTGCAACTAATTATGGCTCCCAGACAGCCACTAGGAAGGATGACATTAAACCCATTAAAAAAAACTTAGCTGCTTAAAATTAAACTCTTAAATTCCTTCTTAAAAAAGCCATACCCTGACACGAACCACACTGGATGACTGGAAATAGTAATGTAAGCATCTAAGTGAACTTCAGGAGTTTCATCAGCTCATCGGAAGTCCTAGCCTTAGCATCACAGCATCATTAGGGCATCAGCCAGATTCCAACACAACATGAATGTAGACACATCCATTCAGGTCTTGATTTTAACCTGTTTTTCAGTATCATGCCAGTTTGTTGTGCATCAAGCAAGTTTGTTAGAAGAGGAAAAATATTTTTTGATTATCCCTGTGTCTCAACCACACTGACAGCTGAGCTGGCAAGTTACAAACTGTAAGATGACAGGTATCAGTGACCAAAATCTAAATAATTCTGGAAACACTATCCTGCCATAGAACAAAACATAAAGTTAGCTATAACAGGAGAAACAGAAAGAAGAGGAAAGAAATAAAGTTGGGTGAAAGAAGAAATAAGAATATGGATAATGTTTTGCAGTCATTACTCACCAAAAACAGAGTTCTGAAGTTGCTCAGATCACCGAAGAATTCTTCTATGCTTATTGCTTTGGGATCAAAGGTAAAGTATTCTCCCAAGTTTTCATACAATTTAGTCATGTTGTTGTGCATGTTGGACAATTTTTCATATTGCTCTCGGGCACTCTCAGCAAAGCTGTAAGTTTTTGTTAAGGAAAACGATTCAAATGTAATCCAATCTAACAGTAACAACAAGAAGTAAAGAAAACTCAGTACAAAGGTTAAAAGTGGAAAATTTGCTAGTGCTGTCCTGCTTTCAAATATCACATCTTTATGTGTTAATGTTTACACCTCTGCAAGTCCATGTCAACATAAGGTGGCAGTGCACTTTTCCATCAAATGATCCCTTTCCAATGGTGAAGATTTGCAATTAATAGACTGTACTACTGACTTCATAAAATTTCCAAATATCTTGGACATGTTTCTTCCATTAAACAATTCATTTTGTAAAACACATTTTATGAAAATACATACACTGAAAATACATACTGAAAATTAGTTTGCTGTGAGACTCTAACTATAATCCCCTACTCTGTTCAAGTGATGTCATGTCCCCTGTATTACGTATATGTATTTTATCTGTAAAATTTGCATTGTGCGTAACTACCAATAACAAAATCATATACTATGATGTCTAATTTTCTTTGCCTTTTATTACAGATGTGGCATCTTCGTGGATTCTTTAATGCCTCACCACACAGCTCAGCTCATGCCTCAAGCTTCCTGTACCAGGTACACTTATTTGGGGTGCTCTCTCATCTTAACCGTGTACTTTCATTTATAAAAATGGAATATACACCCACCTGCCCCAGTTAACTGACAAACAGCTTTGAAAAATCATTAGTAAGAAAAACACAAGTTGTTTTTTCCATTAGGAAACATGGAAGTCTAGAAATGAAACTGATTGACTTCCATCCCAGCAGTCATCATTGCAAGTTTGGCATAATCCTTTTATATAGAAAAATGTGGCATTTTTTTTCCCTGTAAGAAAAAATTATTTTTTGAACAATTAATTTGCAAATATAGGAAGGGTGCAAGCTACTACGGGAAATATTACTTTGCCTCAAAGCAAGTAAGTTCAGTCTGCTGTTTTCTTCTGTTGTGGTTGTTTATATCCACAAAGTCACAAATCACTGTAAAAAAACAGAAACAGCTAGTACATGATTAAACTAGTTCTGCTGATACTGAATTGTAGCTGATGAAAGTGTTGTGCTGTACATATCAAAACCCAAGAACAAAAGACAAGTTATTCCCTGAACTACAAAAACCACGCAGCCTGGCTCCCTGTGGCTTTTACTTGTAATGACTCTCTTCCATGTGGACTCTGGTTCTTAATTCAGCAGAGCTCATGCTTCAACCTCTCCCCATACTTGCATCTCTCTAATTTGAGACTCTGCCTAGTGTCACATTTCTGATTTGAGTAATTTCTAATTAGTCAATATCTTTAAGATCTCCATCTCTCTGTAAAATAACAAACAACCTGAAAACTAATTAAGGGAGACATACAGAGAAATTATAGAAACCATTTATTTTTGAGATTAGACTAAATCCAAAAATGATGCTTCAGAAAATAGTCAACAAATTGCAGAATAAAGAAAAAAAATTCAGATGGATAATCTATTCATAACATTTCCATAGTGTCTGGATGCTGCTGAGTACTTAAAAGGCTATCAGTTCACAAGCTACATGCAAGAGTAACAAGGCTGAAAATATCACCCCCCAATATATGTTCATTTAGACGGCATTAGATATAATCTTCATATAGAATGGCAAAAAGAAGAAACCAACAACGTAATGGATCTTAATATACAAATATCAAGATTTTGAAACAGTCATATCTACCTATATAGTTTCATACCAGTGCAAACACGGTAGTAATACCTATATTTGCAGTTTATCGAAATGAAGTTTAACCTGCTTAGTTAGAATTTCAAGCTTGGACTGTTGCATCGCTGATCTTAATACAAGACAAACTTGGTATAGTTCAGTCTTCAATGACATTTAACTGTACAAAGGGAAATAAAAGTTTAATGGCAAGAATACATTAAATAGGTAATAATGGCACATTACTGAATTATTCAGCACAGTCTAAAAATTTTAGAAAAACATGAATTGCCTTAAAGTCAGCAAACTACTGTGTTGAACAACTCACCAAAAATACTAAGAAAAAGAAATACGAAGGTATATAATTATACAAATTGTACCTCTGGTTACTTTAAAAACAGCCTCATAGAATATAATATGAAACCAAATTAACATGGTAAAAATGACTAAAAAGTCTGAAATAAAAAGAGAAAAAACCTTGAGCATTTCAGACTTGAAATTAATTCCTTGAGACAAAGCTCCCAGAGTCAAATTCTCACATTCAACATGAGAAATAACACCAATAACACCAAAAGAAAGAAAACAACACCGCTACTGAAACTAGAACATATTTTAAAGTAACACTGCAGAAACATATTTGATAAATAATAATGTTGAAATTACAGTATAAGTACCAAACTGCAAAGAAGAAACATCATTAACAGGTGGCTTTTAAGACAAAAGAATGTCAGTAAGATACATTAATATGATGAGCAGAGAGAATATAGTATTTTATCTATACTTAATTTTGAAGAAAACAAGTCAGAGCTGTAGAGGCAATAGTTTCCAGTCATACACCATGTCATATTAACAAAGTTACTCTTCGTCACACTCTATATGCTTCACACAATCTTCATACTTATAAAATATTACTTTCTTGAACCATCACCTTGAAACATACAACTTCAAGTCATTACAAAGACTCAGTCAATACAGTCATTCCAGAGAAGCAAAGCCATACACTACTTCATGAAGACACATTATTGAAAAATCTAAGCTACCAAAACTTTGCATAAGAGAAATACCTAATTCCACCAGTTTTCATTAATATAGATTGAAGCTTTAATGAGCAGTCATTTAAAAACTGTAAAAAAAGTTTCATTCTTACTACACTGAACCAAAACAAAACAAAAAGAGTCACAGAACTATCAAGTGTAAAGATGCTTGTTTAACTAAGAAAATCACTTTATTCATAAGCTTGTTTTCCCACATACACATATTTTTTTAGTTTGTTTCATAACCATAGGAAAACTCTAAGCTAAGACTTTACTGTAAATACTATTATTTAAAAAATTTAAAAAAAGAAAAAAAACACCCAAAAAACCACTTGGAAGCATTTTTCCATCTTTAGTACCATACCTATCTCCCATAGTTCTACATAAACCAAGAAAAATGAGTTTGTAAATCTGAATATATGGAGAGTTATTGCTTTACCAAGATTAGGAAATACACCACTGCAACAATAACAGAACAATATCTAATCATCATCTAGGCAACTCCATACCATTAATCCATACTGAAGTCTTCAAATACTTATTCTAGTAAGTGAAGTTTATGACCTTTAATCCATTTCCTTTTTTCATTTTAATACTACTGCAGATGGCAACTACACAAAATTACCCCGAGATTTTTTAAGAGTCAAGTTTGAATTTTGCAAGTGCTATTGCAGTTTAAAATTTACAGGTGTCTTCCAAATGCACCGTCTTATTTCATTGGTTTCAACACATCACCCTGAGATCAATAAATAAATCAATCACCAGTTCAGTGGTTTCCAATCAGATATTTCCAATCAATCACCAGCTCAGTAACTGGTACCAAAAAGTTAACACTATGCTTTACCACACAATCCAGCAAACTTCTCTGTACACCACGTCACTAGAAGAACTCTAAAGAAAATTAAAATGCAAACAAATAATAAAAGAAAACTTGATGTCTACATGAACTAAAAAGATACAGGTAAATGCAGAGCATCAATTTTCCTTTAGTACTTTATTAACTTTTGTTGCCAAATTTCAGTTATTTACTAATTCTACTCTTTCCTGTCTTCTTCCTGTAAAGTCAGGCCAACTTCCACACTTTTTTTTCTCCTTTCCTTTTTTTTTTTTTTTTTTTTTTATATTTTNTTAAATTTTGTTGATGTGTTTGCATTACAGCTGCCAACTTCAGCTTCCATCCAGTGCAGTGGTTTGCTTGACAATGATCATCTCCAGGAAGGGAAAAAAATGTTTAGATACCCAGATGGATAAGGATTTCTTCAGTGAGAATATTCGGTGCAGTGTCATTATCAGAATACAAGTAAATATTGGTACGGCTGTATAAAGCCAGCTGTAAAATATCTTTTCTGCAAGCCAACGGTTTTTTACACTTTGAAATACGACCAGATGACTACAGTTTGCTGGCATTTCAGGGCAATGCCTAAATTAATTCATAGAATCATAGAA
>VWZL01003393.1:90463-113664 GCA_013396915.1 Stercorarius parasiticus | reverse complement strand
GCTCCCTCATAGATATGGGGCTAGGCCCCAGGGGCTCCCCTCTGCCAGTGGAGCCGGGCCCCGGGAGCCCCCCACTAGCAATGAGGGGTTCACCCCTAGCAGTGGGTCCAGACCCCCATGACGCCCCCCTAGCAATGGGGCTGGCCCGGGGGGGTTCTCCCCTAGCAATGGGGCCACACCACAGGGGCTCCCCCCTAGCTGTGGGGCTAGACCCTCAAGGCCCCCCTCTAGCAATGGGGCCAGCCCTGGGGGGTTCCCCCATAGATATGGGGCTAGGCCCTGGGAACTCCCCCCTAGCAATAGGGCTGGACCCCCGAGGCTCCCCCCTAGCAATGGGGCCAGCCATGGGGGACTCTCCTCTAGATATGGGGCCAGCCCTGGGGGACTCCCCTCTAGATATGGGGCCAGGCCCAAAAGGGACCCCCCTGGCAGAGGGTTCCAGGCTGCAGGTCCCAGGCCTGTCCCCACTGCGGCCCCCCCGGCCACCCACCACCAGCCTGGCAGGCACAAGCTGCCCCGTGCCGGGGCCGTCCCATGGAAAGCTGTCACCCATGGGTGCCGAGCAGGGCTGTCGTCGCGGAGGAGACCGCGGCGAGCGTCGGAGCGGAGCCGGGAGCTGCCCCCCGGGAGCGGCGGTGCCTGCCCTCCTCGCTGCCGTGGCCTACTGCTACATCAGGGACCGCCTCTCCAAGGGTGACTATCGCCGCTTGGCCAGCCCTGGGTTGCGGGGGGCTTGGTGGGGAGCAGGGGAGTGTGTGCCCCTTGGGGAGGGGGGCGCGGAGGTCCCTCCTTGGGGACTGGCCTGGGAGGCCATTTGGGGAAAGGGTTATTCTTTTACCTTCACCAAGCGGTGTGCTGGTCCGTGGTGGACACCCAAACTCTTTTGTAGAGTGAAGATAAGGATCCTGGTGTTTGCCGCTAAGATAAAATTGTCAGCGGCACTCCAGTTCCTCTGGAGAGGGTTTGTGCTGGGAGAGGAGCTCCTGGTGGGTGAGGAATTTGTGTTCACAAACTTGACCATAGGAAGTTCCATCTCAACATGAGGAGGAACTTCTTTCCTGTGAGGGTGGCAGAGCCCTGGCACAGGCTGCCCAGAGAGGTGGTGGAGTCTCCATCTCTGGAGATATCCCAAACCCGCCTGGATGCGTTCCTGTGCAACCTGCTCTGGGTGACCCTGCTCTGGCAGGGGGTTGGACTGGATTGTCTCCAGAGGTCCCTTCCAACCCCGGCCAGTCTGTGATTCTGTGAGTCCGGCTGGGGAGGATGGAGCCCTGAGGGTGATGTTCTCCCCAGGGCCACCTCTCCCCACTTCAACCATAGGATATTTTGGGCAAGCAGAGAGGTTTGAGAGTTGGGACGGGCCCAGTGTGCCCTTGTGGCCAAGAAGTCCAATGGTCTCCTGGGGGGCATCAAGAAGAGCATGGCCAGCAGGTGGAGGGAGGTTATCCTCCCCCTCTGCTCTGCCCTGGGGAGGCCACAGCTGGAGCACTGGGGCCAGTGCTGGGCTCCCCAGCTCCAGAAGGACAGGGAGCTGCTGGAGAGAGTCCAGCGGAGGCTCCGGAGATGCGGAGGGGCTGGAGCATCTCTGTGCTGAGGAAAGGCTGAGAGCCCTGGGGCTGTTCAGCCTGGAGAAGAGCAGCCTGAGAGGGGATCTCCTCAATGCTCAGCAGTAGCTAAAGGGCGGGGGGCAAGAGGATGGGGCCAGGCTCTTCTCAGTGGTGCCCGGGGATGGGACAAGGGGCAACGGGCACCAACTGGAATGAAGAAAATAAGGACAAGTTCATTGTGAGGGTGGCAGAGCCCTGGCACAGGCTGCCCAGAGAGGTGTGGAGTCTCTTGCTCTGGAGACATTCCAAACCCGTCTCCAACCTGGTCTGGGTGACCCTGCTTTATCAGGGGGATTGGACAAGATGACCTCCAAAGGTGCCTTCCAATCCCTACAATTCTGTGATTGTGTGATTCTCCCCAGGGCTGTCTCTCCCCACTTCGACCGTAGGATATTTGGGGGAAGCAGAGAGGTTTTGGAGTTGGGAAGGGATCGACTGACTCCCCTGATCAGCCCAAGATTTCTCACAGTGATGTATGTCCCCCCCCACCGTGGGAAGGAAGCAGTTGGGTGGCCACAAGCCCTCGTTGCCACAGCGCTAGAAACGCTGACGTGTGTGTGTCTGAGCTGACTGGGACAATCCCCGTGATCTGTTGGGGCAAGTCGCGTGCTTTTTGGTTGATGTGCAACTGCAGGTTTGCGCCACAGCAGGTCCCGTTCTCGGCAGGGTGTTGTGTTTGGGGGTTCCCGGGGTGCAGTCCTACGCTTGGGTTGTTGTCACCTCACTTTCCTGCCGCAGGACAGGAAATGCAGTGGCCGCGTTGGTGTTACTGGACAGGGTGGTGTTGGAGTGGAGGTGTGTTTGCTGCTCTGCTGTGTGTCAGGCACGCGGGGCATCAACCTTCAGCCCTTCAGCTGGATGAGGTCGGGATGCAGGTCTGGTCCGAGCTGTGGAAAAGGACATGGTGCGTGCCCGAGTGGACCTTCCCTGCTCACTGCGGTGCCTTCGTCATGAACCAGCCCTCGCTGCTCACGCGTTTGGGCTTGTTGGCCATGAGCTGGTGTGACACAGGCCTGGGGCAGGGGGACTGTGGCTTCAGAGCAGGACACTCACTCGGTGGTTACAGGCACGTCAGAGCCCGGTTTCCTTGTGAGTGACGCACAGCCTGCTGCACTGGGCTGCTGGGGCGGTTACCAGGAGGTTTCATCGTTAGGGCGAGTCGTGTGTAATTATAGACCTTGGAGCCCCTTCCAGTCCCTCAAGGGGCTCCAGGAAAGCTGGGGAGGGACTCTGGATGAGGGAGGGGAGCCATGGGACGAGGGGGAAGGGTTTTCCACTGCAAGAGGGGAGATTGAGCTGAGATCTGAGGCAGAACTTCTTGGCTGTGAGGGTGGTGAGCCCCTGGCGCAGGTTGCCCAGAGAAGCTGTGGCTGCCCCATGCCTGGAGGGGTTCAAGGCCAGGCTGGACGGGGCTTGGAGCAAGCTGGGCTGGTGGGAGGGGTCCCTGCCCAGGGCAGGGGGTGACACTCTGTGGGCTTGAAGGTCCCTTCCCACCCAAACCAGTCAGTGACTGGGAGGAGGATGCTGTGCTGGCCCCGAGTCCAGGCTGCAGTGGCTGAATGCTCACTAACTCTGACACCAGTGGTCATTTGGCCCCAGCTGCCTGGGGTTCACCCTGTGTCTCGGCCAGCGTGGCCCCTGCTGCCGGTGCTCTGCTGCCGTTCTGGGGCCAGCGAGCAGCTGTCGTCCCCTCGGGAGGGACACAAAAACGATCCGCTGCTCCCCTCTGCCACGCTCCGCCTGGTGAATTGTCCTTGAGACAGCACAGTGCCCACAGATCTCGGCTTTCCTAGTAAGACCACAAGTGATTTGTGCTGGAAAGCTCTTAGTTTGGACGCAGCAAACATCCATCAGCCAAAATATCTCCCTGCAGCACGCTGGCTGCCCTTCCTTTCGGGGCAGCGTAGGAAACGCTGAGGTTTGTGGTGCAATTTGAACCTTTGCAGAAAGCTGGCTGCTGGGGTGAGCCGTGATCGCTGCCGCTTGTGGCTGCGTGTCTGTGCCCCGAGAGAGGGACCCTGGAGCAGGGGACAGGGACACAGGACACAGCCCTGGCTGCTGGGGCTGCTCTCCGGGAAGCCAGGTTAAAGGCGTGAGGCAGAAGGCCAAGCCATAGGCACAAATGACTCGGAGAAAGGAGGCACAAAATGTTGGGGAGAGAGCAGGAAGCGTTTGAAGGCTGGTAAGAATTAGGGAGAATTGTCCCCACATGCCCAAGTTGTCCCCAAATTGTCACCAGACACCCCGGTAGAGCCTTGCTGGCTGCACTGGTTTTGAAAACCTCCTGCCCCAGCAGAGCTGGGGTGCTGTCCTTCCCCTCCCTAGCCAGGAGGTGTCATTCTGAGCCTGTGGTAGGAACTCACTGGCCTTGCGATGGCATCTGGAAACCTCTGGCCGAGGCTATCACCGTCTGGGGTGACGGTGCCAGCTGCCTGTCATGCCTCCTGCACCTCAGACCTCGCTATTTGCCGGGTTTGCCTTGCAAACACAGGAGAAGTCGTTGTTTCTCCAGTTGTTGACACAGTTGGTTCCTTCTGGTGCCACTGCCGGCTCGTCCCCAGCCCTGGGTGCCCCAGTAGGACCCGTCCCTTCCTCTCGAGCCTTTTGCCGGTGGTACCTTGCGAGCCAGAGACTGGCACTTGTAAGCAAAGGTAGTTTTCTGCAGAGGTGGGTGATCTCTGGCGGGCTGGGAGAGACTGGTTTCCCAGGGAGGAGCAGTTCCCAACCCTGGCTGCGTCTGTGGAGGTGCTGCCCAAGGCTGTGACACGCAGGGAGCCGCAGTTTCAGCTGCCCAAACACCTGCCTTTGGGCCAGGAGAGCTGACGAAGGGACTTGTGCAGCCAGGCCAGGGACCCGGCTTGCACTGAACCCCCATTTCTCTGCCTGTGCCCGCGCTTTGAGAACTGCCGTCGGTCCTGCCTTCCCCAGAACCCTTACAGGGGGGCTGTGGTAAGTCAGCAAGGAAGGGATTTTGGAGAAACCTGCTTGCAGGAATAGATCCTTCGTCACCTGTGGTGTTTGGGAAGAGCCGTAAGCACAGGCCCTGCCTTCTCTGCTGTGGTGGCCTGTGCCACCTCCGGGATGTTATGTGCGTGTTGTGTTTGGCTGCTAACTCGCTTTCTCTTCTTTTTCTGTTTTCAGAAGATGCTCTGCTGGAAGCTGCAAGGATCAACAATGTTTCGGAAGTCAACAGGTGAGCAGCTCGAGAGAGGTGTGAGAGTACAGTGCTGCCGAGGGAGGGGGAAGGCAGGAAAGCTCTGTCAGCGCTTGGGGAAGGGTGGGCTCATCCCCATTACCTGCACATGTTCGTGTTTGGGTTCACATCCCAGGGCACAGCTCCTGGGATGGAGCAGCGGGGCCTGGCTGCTCCCACACCCCCTGGGGTGCTCACCTTCCTGTCTCGGATCCAGAGTGGGTCGGAAGGGACAATGAGTGCAGTTATCTGTGAGTTGGAAGGTGGGTGGCAGATCCCTGTGCTGGGAGAGGACAAAGAGCGTGGCCAGCAGGTGGAGGGAGGTCATCCTCCCCCTCTGCTCTGCCCTGGGGAGGCCACAGCTGGAGCACTGGGGCCAGTTCTGGGCTCCCCAGTTCCAGAAGGACAGGAAACTGCTGGAGAGAGTCCAGCGGAGGGTCCAGAGATGTGGAGGGGCTGGAGCATCTCTGTGCTGAGGAAAGGCTGAGAGCCCTGGGGCTGTTCAGCCTGGAGAAGAGCAGCCTGAGAGGGGATCTCCTCAATGCTCACTAAAGGGCGGGGGGCAAGAGGATGGGGCCAGACTCTTCTCAGTGGTGCCCGGGGACAGGACAAGGGGCAACAGGCACAAACTGGAACATGGGAAATTCCATCTCAACATGAGGAGGAACTTCTTTCCTGTGAGGGTGGCAGAGCCCTGGCACAGGCTGCCCAGAGAGGTGGTGGAGTCTCCGTCTCTGGAGACATTCCAAACCCGCCTGGACACGTTCCTGTCCAGCCTGCTCTGGGTGACCCTGCTTTATCAGTGGGGGTGGACAAGATGATCTCCAGAGGTCCCTTCCCACTGCTGCTGGTCTGGGATTCTGTGAAAGCATGAGGCCAGGCAGTGCAGTGTGGTGCAGATGAACACCTCCAGGCCAGAAGCTGCAGAGACTCATTTGTGTCCCACCAGGAGCGCGGGAGCAAGCTCAGGTCTGCCTGACCTGTTGGGGTGACCAAGCACGTGCCCGTTGGGGACTAGGGCATCTCCAGAGCTGTCCCTGTGCTCCTGTCCCAGGGTCTCCAGCACTCTTGTTGCCGTTGGCCATGCTTTCCTCTGTCAGGGTTGTGCCGTGCCATCGTTTGGGAGCTGTCTAGCGGTGTTAAATTCCCTGGGGTGTTAAAAACAAGCGTGTTTCTCGGGCCCAGCCTGTGAGCGGTCCCCGAGAGGCACGTTTGCTCTCTGCCCACCCGGTCCTGCTGCTGCTGTAGCTCTGGGGAGGGACTCGGATTGGCTCAAGTGGTTAATGCGGTGCTGCGTTAACGAAATAGGTCTGCGGGCCTCATCTGACCTCATCTGCAGCCAGTGCCAGGGACTTAACTGGAGCTGTGTGGGGGAAACAAGCCTCCTGAGAATGCAGGGTGAAGGGAAGCATCTGAGAACCCAAGAAAGCTTGACCGTCCTGCCTGGTCTCTGCCAGTAACCCCCTGGTGGTGAGGTCTCCCAAGAGCTGCCTTCAACCAGTACAGAATTAAGATTTTTTTTTTTTTTTTGGGTAGCCTGGCAGCTCGCACAGGACGGGAGCAGCCGTCGCTGCTCTCCTGGATTTCTCCCTAGCAGAGATCTCCCCCCATTGCAGGCATCCGGGGAGCTGCTGTCCCTGCGGCAGGGGAGGGGAGCCCTCCCGGCCCGGGGATGCACCTTCCCGTCCCCGGGATCTCGGAGGAAGCAGCCTGGCCCTGCTGCACCCCGGGGCTGAGATCTGGCCTCGATCAAGAGCCGAAGAGGATATTGGTGTGCGGCTAATTGGCACATGTGTTCTGCTGCTTGTAATTGCAGGAAGCTGCTGCTTAGGGATGTCTGGGTGATTTGTGAGCCTAGTCAGGCAGAGGGATGCTCTGTGCCCCCCCCGACTGGGGAAGAGCTTTATCCCTTGCACGTCTGCGGCCTCTCCCTTTGTTTCTGTGTCTCTTTCCTTACAGTCCTTCTCCCTGGGGAGCTGCCAGAGCTTCCTGCCGACTTGTGCCTTCACTGCCGGGCATGGGATGGTGAAAACTACTGATGGGTCAGAAAATCCAGTGGAAAGTGTCCCTGCCAGTGGCAGGGGAGTGGAACTAGATGATTTTTAAAGTCCTTTCCAGCCCAAACCATTCTCTGACTCTCTCCCTGCTGCAGGCGGCTTCAGTCTCTGCTTTACATCCAGCCTGGGAGCTCCACAGCGGCTGCAGAGCTGAGGGAGCAGGCACAGACAGGGTTGCATTAAGGGCTCTTGCTCTTGCCACCTGCAAGGGGTAAAGCCCAAATTCAGCCTTAGCAGGGCAGGAGTGTGATATTCAGCTGAGCACAGTGGGCTGCACCCAGGAGAGGGCAGCGCCGTCCACCTCTTTGTCACTTGTCCCCCTCCCCGGACAGTGCTGTCCCCTGCCTGTTCTCCCCCCTGCTCTGCACAGCTCGCCGGTTAGGAGAGGGGAGGCTGGTGTGATAGAGGGCTGCGGGGATGCTGGGAGGGCTGGAGCCCCTCTGCTGGGAGGACAGGCTGAGAGAGTTGGGGGGGTTCAGCCTGGAGAAGAGAAGGCTCCGCGGAGACCTTGGAGCCCCTTCCAGGCCCTCAAGGGGCTCCAGGAAAGCTGGGGAGGGACTCTGGATGAGGGAGGGGAGCCATGGGACGAGGGGGAAGGGTTTTCCACTGCAAGAGGGGAGATTGAGCTGAGATCTGAGGCAGAACTTCTTGGCTGTGAGGGTGGTGAGCCCCTGGCGCAGGTTGCGCAGAGAAGCTGTGGCTGCCCCATGCCTGGAGGGGTTCAAGGCCAGGTTGGACGGGGCTTGGAGCAAGCTGGGCTGGTGGGAGGTGTCCCTGCCCAGGGCAGGGGGTGGCACTGGGTGGCCTTTAAGGTCCCTTCCCATCCAAACCATTCTGTGATTCTATGACTTTTCTAATACAGCTTTAGACTCATTTGAACTCTCTCCCATGGCCTGATGTCTTGGTCTAACAACTTAAAGGCAGTGAAAAGCCTCAAAGGGCTGAACTCCTGCGCACTGTCTCGCTCAGGCTTCGCAGAGCCATTCAAGACACGTGTTCTCTGCTGTTCCGCAGCCTGGCTTACGGGGCCGTGCCAGGAAAGCCGAGCAGAGACGTGGTGTCGCTCCTGTTGTGGAGCAGTTGCTGATGTCCTTCATTTCTCCAGCCTTTTGGCTCAGAGACTGTTAGAAGCAGCAGCCAGATGCTTATAATTCTGCAGACCGTCTTCCCTGCTATGCGTTCTTTTCATCTGCTGCTGGGGACTTGTTCTGCCTTGCTGCGGGAACTGGCCTTTTTCAAGTGCCTTGTTCAACGGACGGCTTTACGCAGGAAAACATCGTCACTGCACCGACTGGGAAATGCAGTCTTTCGGTCTGAAGTGTAGAAAATGGATGTGTGAGGTACAAAGAAGACAAACCATGAGTTAAATCATAGGTGTGTTTAACTGCAGAGGGAAAACAGAGTAGATGGAGGCAGTTTGGAGCAGTGGCTGCGCAATGAACAGAGAACTGAAGAGTTTTTAGGATAATTCTGTGTCCTTACCCCAAGAGTCCTGCGTGCTCTCCTGGAAGAGAGTGACTCCCTTCATCACCCTAACGGCCACCTGTGGGATGATGGGGTCAGGGCTTTCCTTGTGGAAAACTAGGGAGAATGAGAGCCCCCATAGAGGATTTGAATGGCAGCAGGGATAACTGCTGGCTGGTTCCTAAAATGAATGATAGTCAAAGAACAGGAGGTGTAGAGGCTCTGGGCATGTGTGGCCATAATCTGCTGCCTGTTGAGGGGTGATGGTGACCTGGTGCAATGAAGATTGAAGCAATTTTTCCTGTAGGAAGTAAAGTAAGGAGGGGTTGTACGTGGGCACCTCGGAAATAAACAGGGTACGTGATGTGGGAGGTGGAGGAGCAGGAGAACCACCAGGATCACCAACCGGAGAAGATGGTGGCTTTTTGGAGGCTGGTTCATCACAGCAGGTCGCCCTTCCAGAAGATCTCAGCCTCCCCATCTTGGACTGTAAATCTTCCAGTGTGGGTCTTCTCGCTGCCTCTTTCCGGGTATTTACATCTTATCCTCATGTTCCTCAAATTAGTTTCAAGTCAATCCCATCAGTTGAGTAGGAAAGTCAGTAAATGGGGTGGTGACGATGGTTAGAGGAGCACGACATTAAGCAGCTGCAGAGCTCCTGGACGCTGCACGGAGAAGCGACAGGCAGTAGGGTGCTGCTGTGAGTACAGATGGAATTCTGTGAATTCTATAATTCTGATCCCATGCGTGTGAGGAAGTGGATGAGGCTCCTCAGATTATGCTGTTCTAACGAGCTCACCTTTCACGAGGCTGCAGGCAAACGCGCTGCTTTGTTCCGGCCGTCAGGACTTGAATAGAGGTGGAAGATAAGTGATAGAGTTATGAAAAATGAAAAGCATTTCGATTTTGGAAGCCAAACTGTCCTCCGCCTGTCCAGATCTTCCATCTGAGAACCCAAAGAACCACAGGCACAGGGGAAAATCCGCCTGAAAGGACCGAAAGGAGTGTTTGTGGTGGGGATCCTTGGGCAAGGTCTGGCTGTGCCTCGGCTGGTCACAGCTGTATCACAGTTCTCCCAAAGCTGGGACAACACCGGCATCTCTCTGAGTTTGGGCTGGGACACTTCCACGTACAAGAAAGACATTGAGGCGCTGGAGCATGTCCAGAGAAGGGCAACGGAGCTGGTGAGGGGTCTGGAGCACAAGCCTTGTGAGGAGCGGCTGAGGGAGCTGGGGGTGTTCAGCCTGGAGAAAAGGAGGCTGAGGGGAGACCTTCTTGCTCTCTACAACTCCCTGAAAGGAGGGGGTAGCCAGGGGGGGTCGGTCTCTTCTCCCAAGGAACAGGCCATGGGACAAGAGGAAACGGCCTCAAGTTGCACCGGGGAGGTTTAGGATGGATAGTAGGAAAAATGTCTTCCCTGAAAGGGTTGTCAAGCATTGGAAGAGGCTGCCCAGGGCAGTGGTGGAGTCACCATCCCTGGAGGGATTTAAAAGCCGGGCAGACGTGGTGCTGAGGGCCATGGGTTAGTGGTGGGTTTGTGAGTGTTGGGTTGATGGTTGGACTCGATGATCTGAAAAGTCCCTTCCAACCTGGACAATTCTATGATTGTAAGCCAGCCGAGCTCCCCTCACAGCCCCTGTAGGGAGCACGTTGCTCTGAAAGGCCCTCTCTGGGTCCCTCTTTGCTGTTGAACTGCTGAACAGGGCGAGTGATGAGACATCAGGAGTATTAGAGCAGCCGGTAACTAGACATTTCTCAATCCGGCTTGGAAAGACTAAAGTTATGAACATCGGAAATGAACGGGAGGCTTATGTTCGGGGGAGTTTCGCATTATTCCGAGCAGCAATGTTTTCCTTGGTTAAGGATGAAGAGGCCTTTCAGACAGACCCGGCAGCCCCAGATAACACACAGATTCTTGCAGGAAGGATCGCAGGTCCAAAGGCTGGATCCAGCCCCAGAGCCACAGGCTCTCCCCGTCCCTCAGTCTCCTCTCAGCTCCCAAATGAGTTTTCTCGTCTTCACCCACTCGTTAAATGCAAGAAACAAGGCGAATTCATTGAGATCAAGGAACACATTAACTTCTGGGACCCATTCCCTTTGGAGCGTGTGGCCAGGCAGCAATTCCTTTCAAGCCCTTCACGCTGGTAGCTAGTACAGAAGATAACACCTAATTAATGTGGATAGTTTAATTTCCCTCAGCCTCGGTTGTTCCGCGCATGTGGAGGGAAAGCAAGAAGCAGAGCCATAAAGAATTACCGCCTCCGTCCCCCTTGTGTTTATATTCAGTATTAATATTGATTCTCTGTGTTCCAGCTTTGTTTCTTAATAAGCCGCCCACAGAAGCTCAGGCTTACGGCAGAGTTTCCTTGCCAGATAAATATGATGGAGCAGCGTTCTCGGCAGCACTGTGCGACTGTGACTCATGGAAACGCGGCACGGATGTCGGACGGCTGTTCTCAGGCTCATTCATAACAGCGGGCAGCAGCCCAAATCTGGCTGTTAATGAGAGCTGGAGATGAGCAGGCTCTCTCCTGCTCTCCGAAGGGTCCAGCCAGACGTGGTGGTGGGGCGGGGAGCTCCGTGCCGGCTCCTGCAGCTGACTCTGCCCTCTCCAGGCTGATTTTTAGGTGGAGGGCTTGCAGAAAGAGCTAAATCAAGCTCGATCGCCCCAAACGGTGATCTTTCCCTTTTGGTCAAGCAGCCGAGCATTGCTCATCTTGTCGTCTCTGACTCATCACTGCGTTGCCTCCTCCCAGGCTGCGTCTGTCTCTTCTCCCTTATTCTGTGAGCAAGAGCAAGAGTTCCCTTCTGCAGCAAGGTGGGATTTCATAGAATCACGGAATGGTTTGGGTGGGAAGGGACCTTAAAGCCCACCCAGTGCCACCCGCTGCCCTGGGCAGGGACACCTCCCACCAGCCCAGCTTGCTCCAAGCCCCGTCCAACCTGGCCTTGAACCCCTCCAGGGATGGGGCAGCCACAGCTTCTCTGGGCAACCTGCGCCAAGGGCTCACCACCCTCACAGCCAAGAAGTTCTGCCTGACATCTCACCTTTAGGGACTGGAAGGGGCTCTAAGGTCTCAGCCTGGGCTGGTTACACCTAATAAATGGTCCTGATCCTGATGGCAGGAACATCCCGCTCTGCCCCGTCTGGGGAAGGTGGTCCCGATCCATTACCAGCCTCCCTGTCCCTCAAGGGGCTCCAGGAAAGCTGGGGAGGGACTCTGGATGAGGGAGGGGAGCCATGGGACGAGGGGGAAGGGTTTTCCACTGCAAGAGGGGAGATTGAGCTGAGATGTCAGGCAGAACTTCTTGGCTGTGAGGGTGGTGAGCCCTTGGCGCAGGTTGCCCAGAGAAGCTGTGGCTGCCCCATCCCTGGAGGGGTTCAAGGCCAGGTTGGACGGGGCTTGGAGCAAGCTGGGCTGGTGGGAGGTGTCCCTGCCCAGGGCAGGGGGGGGCACTGGGTGGCCTTTAAGGTCCCTTCCCACCCAAACCAGTCTGTGATTCCATCATAAAACAAGGCTGCTCTTCTAGAAGGGTGGATGTGCTGGAAACCAAAGCCACTCTTCTAAAAGAGTGTGAGCCCATTCTGCTCTGGGGCACGTGTGACGTGGCAGGACCTGGTCAGTCCTCCCAGCTAGACCAGAACAGTATTTGTACTTGTCTTTCACACCTTTTATATCTTTTTATGTTCAAATGGTTAGGAGGAGCGGAGTTAAGATGCCAGGACCATAGTAGATACATGGAGATGAGTCTGCTTCTTGGTAAAACTGTTTGTGCTCCTCTTGGACACAGCACTTGTCTCCCTCTTGGTCCTCTCCAGCGCAGGGGCTTTGCCTGGGGGGCGGCGGCACCTTCCCCTCTCAAGGGTTCATTAAAGACTTCAGAAACTGCATGGGAAATCACAAACTGGGCAAAAAAAATCCCTCTGTAGTGACTCAGGCTTCGTTTACTAGCTTGGAACAGCACCCTCCTCAGTCCAGGGATGGATTTTTGAAAGTGCCGTGTCTGAAACGATCCCAGATCAGAGCTGAGCGTGCTTGGGAGCCTCCTGGAGCTCAGCCCCGGTGGTGGCTGTGTGCTCTCTGGACCCGGCAGCCCCATTTCTGCCCTCCCGGGGAACAAACGGGCAGTTCCCGTGGCCTTGTGCTGCCCACACCGCTGGCCTGAGCCCCGGGCAGAAACCAGGCTGGGAAACCATCGGACGACGGGGAGGAACTGTGCGGAGGGTGTGAGCCCTTCCAGGAGCCGCTACCCATCAGAGCATCTTCCTCTCTCGCAATTATCAGTTCTGTGAACATCGTGGATGGGGCCTTATGCTCAAAGGTAGAGTAAATGTAGGGCTCATGTCAGCGGCTACCCAAGCGTGACCACCTCTAGCCACCAGCCAGACCTGTACCTTATCTTCTGTCCTAAACGGCAGTGAAACCTCTTCAGCCGCGGCAGCAAGCGAGGGCTAGTGACAGGATTGGGAGATTATTTATAATTACATTTATTTCCGTTGCTACGTGCCTTTTATTATGCTGTCTGTTGGCCCTCACCAGGCCTGTGTTTGTTGGTAGGTATCTGGGTTAATGGGCACCTGGGTTTTTTTAGGATAAACAGATGTTTTTCCTTTAAATGTCCCCTTTAATCTTTTCTCCTGGCGCGCGGAGCGAGGTATACGGTACTCGGTTGCAGTGGAAGTTTTTGACTGGTTATTGAATTTGATTTGGCGCGTGGCCTCGGGGGCTCGGCGCAGATACAGCAGCCCGGGTTTCTTCATGTCGGCTCTGAGATGTCGGAGGAGGTTTGCGTGGGCTGTGTTTTATAGCTCAGAAACGGGAGGGGACACCCTTTTCCAGGCAGCACCGCAGAGCGGAGCAGGTTTCCTAAATAGGGCGGCGGGGAATGGGGAGGAAAAGATGGGGAATAAAGTGGCGATTTCTGTCGCTGCTCCGTTTCTCACTGGTTTCGCAGCAGCGTTTTGCTTTAACGCTTCCTCTGTGGTGACCTTTTTTCGTGCTGCTTCTTGTATTTTGTCCTCCTGCTGGTGTTTGCACACTGAGTCATAAGACAAAACTCTCTGCAGTCGGCAGCCGGCCGGCCACAGGAGACAGAACATCCCATGCCTCTTTCCAAAACAGCTTTAAACCCTTGGCTCTGCCCAAACCCCTCGCTCTGGAAGCAGACGCTGACTCCTCTGGCGCGGCTGGATGCGCGTGGTAGTTCTCTGTGTGTGCAATACATCTGGTAACCATCACGGAGTTAATTCCCATTAACAGAGGTGTTTATCGCTCTGGCAGCAGCGGGGCTGAGTGCGGGACAGCTTCTGCGTGAGGGAGACGCTGAGCAGGTCGCCCAGAGAGGTGGGAGATGCCCCATCCCTGGAGGGGTTCAAGGCCAGGTTGGACGGGGCTCTGAGCAACCTGGGCTGGTGGGAGGTGTCCCTGCTCATGGCAGAGGGTGGCACTGGATGGGCTTTAAGGTCCCTTCCCACCCAAACCCTTCCATGATTGCAAGATCAAAGGCTTTTCAGCAGCTTGCCGCGTTCTCCCGAGCAGGCAGATCCCTTCCCTGGCCTCTAACGGGGATTGTGCTTTCATGTTGGGAGATATTGTTGGGTTTGGATGTTTTTCTTCCCTCCCTCTTCTGCAAAGCGGAGGGCACGGCCGAGGGTGTCCCCCGCCCCGGCGGTTAAACAGTGACATATTGAGGCTGGGGTGGGGGCGATGTTGAAGTGGCCGAGAGAAACAGAAGCTATTGTTGTCGTAAAAGTTCAAGTTTCCAGCTTCCTCTTCCTCCAGCTGTCGGGAGGAGCGCTGGGCACGCTGCCGGCGCTGAGCACAAACTCAAACATGCCCTCTGGGCTCGGCTGGGAGCGCGGTGTCACCGAGGCAGTCACCCAGAACCCCACCGGAGGGGTGAATAGGAGGCACATCTGTCCGGGAGCGGCGGGGGGAGAAGCAACTCCTCGCCGCAGCCCGCTTTGGGCCCTTTTTCTCTCTTTTTCTCCCAAGCGCTGAAGCTTTGGGAGCTGCTGTCTGGAGGTGAAATAGGGCGGACGCTCAAAGCCGGGCTCCTCCGGTAGATTCCGGCGCAGGTGGGGATGTTCTGCTGGCCGAGCCCCACGTGCTCCGGAGCCACGGCTCCTTCCCAGAGGAATCTTCAGTTCTGCACAGGGAACGCCGCCCTCGGAGCCGGGGGTCTGCAGGGAGAAGAGCGGGAGCCATCGCCACTCGCTCGTGGGCTCTAACTGTTAGAAACCTGCCAGGAAAATCTGTTCACACAAAATAGTCTGGGGAAGCAGCCAAGCTTTCTGCCCTAAAACCCTAAAAAAAAAACCAACCCAAAGTGTTTCCGAAATCCTTAAAACTTCCTTCCTGTTTTTTACATGGAAAGGGTTGTCAAGCCTTGGAAGAGGCTGCCCAGGGCAGTGATGGAGTCGCCATCCCTGGAGGGATTTAAAAGCTGGGCAGACGTGGTGCTGAGGGCCGTGGGTTAGTGGTGGGTTTGTGGGTGTTGGGTCGGTGGTTGGACTCATTGATCTGAAAGGTCCCTTCCAACCTGGGCAATTCGATGATTCTAGGAATAGTCTGGAGAAGCGGCTGAGCTTTCTGCCCTAAAACCCTAAAAAAAAACCCCTAAGGATTCCAGAATCCTTAAAATTTCCTTTCTGTTTTTCACACTGAGAGGGTTATCAAGCGTTGGACCAGGCTGCCCAGGGCAGTGGTGGAGTCGCCATCCCTGGAGGGATTTAAAAGATGGGTAGATTTGGTGCTTAGAGATATGGTTTAGTGGTGGGTTTGTGAGTGTTGGGTTGATGGTTGGACTCGATGATCTGAAAGGTCCCTTCCAACCTGGACCATTCTATGAATAGCCTGGAGAAGTGGACAAGCTTTCGGCCCAAAAAACCCCATGGATTCCAAAATCCTTAAAATTTCTTTTCTATTTTTTACACCGAAAGGGTTGTCAAGCATTGGACCAGGCTGCCCAGGGCAGTGATGGAGTCGCCATCCCTGGAGGGATTTAAAAGCCGGGCAGACGTGGTGCTGAGGGACATGGGTTAGTGGTGGGTTTGTGAGTGTTGGGTTGATGGTTGGACTCAATGATCTAAAAGCTCCCTGCCAACCTCGATGATTCTGTGATTCTATGAAAATACACCCACACCCCCAAACAGAAGAAGCCCCCGCTCTTCCTCAGGGCTCTCCTGACCGGGTCTGGGTGGCACTGCTGCAGCCCAGCACCAGTTTATCTCTCGAGAAACACTGAAACCGGTGCTAATAGAGCTATAGATGCATGAGAAACTCCTTGGAAGGTAGGAGCACGTGTCCTGGATCTTCTTTGGTTAAAACGTGGATAAACATCCTAAACATTGATCAGAGGATTTTATTTAATTAAAAACAACAAAAAAAAAGTACTCCCTGCTGGTAAATACATTTGGCTGTCTGGGATCCGAGCAGTGGTCGTCACTTTATCGATTGGCGTATCATTAAATCAGGCAGGGAAAAAATTAATGATGGGCTTGAAGACCCTGAACATAAAGTTCAGTTGTCTAGAAAATCTGTTAAGTTGCTGAGCATCTTGCAAAAATTTAAAAAAAAAAAAAAAAAAAAAAAAAACAAAGACAAAAAAACCAACAAAACCCCAGCTCCTAAATGAAATGTCAATGCATATTATGGTAGATGATGCGATGCTAGTAATTCTCTCACCGGGCTGGGGCATGTGGCCTTCCAGATGCTCGCGTTTATCTGGATTCCTGAATGGAAAACTACTTGATGAATTCTAATATCTGAGCTCCGAGCCTGTAATCGAATCCCGCAGCAGAGGCTCCGGCCTCCTTCCTGCTGGATGCACTATGTTATAACAGGTTTGGCTGCCGGGCTGGGGTCTGATTTCATTATTTTTTTAATCTAAGAATGAAGATAATTCATTGTTCAACGTACGTGGTTGAGCAATGTACATCTTCCAGTACATCTACAGAGAAAAAAAGCCTTCCGGTGAGTTAAAATGTCATTTTTATTGGCTCCAAAGTGCTTTAAGTGAAGGTTGCCGTCCCGTCCTCTCTCGCACGAGGAGATGCTCGAGTGTCGAGCTGTGGTTCCCGTTCGTGAGAAAACAAATGTTAAAATTCACGACACGTGGAATTAAGACCAAGCTTTTGCAGGAGCGGCGGATGGAAGGCGACCAGGACGCTCTGTTCACACTTTTCACGTTAAATCAAGTGCAAACGGGGCTGATACTTTGTGAATGACATTAATTACCCCCCCCGTTAAAGATGTAGGCGTTGGGCTGTGAGGTTTTAGCCATCGGGAACGAAGGGGTCTGGCTGCTTAGTCCCTGCTTAGCCGATGCCTTGGCTTCTTGGGAGGCTTCCCCTGCCTCTCCAGGCTTCCCCGCCAGCCTCCCTCCCCGCCGCAGCAATATTTTCCTTTAATTTGCTGGATTTTACGTGGCTTTTAGCCTGTCGCATTGACACGCTGTAGAACGGGGCTGAAGTGCAGTGCCTGCCTTCAAAGCGCTTTCGAATGGCCGTGTAAATAACGTGAAATTCAGAAATAACTCGTAGGCGTCTCCCCACGCCGCTGGAAGCGAAGCGTGGACTGTGACGGGGCGTCGCGACGGCCACAGAGGGGTTTTTCCAAGAGCCTGGGGTGGGTCGGGGGGGGGGATGGGAAGGTGTCGGTGTAGGTTTGTGACATCGCCGGGGGAGCTGGGCTGGAGCTGGTCCCTGCGGTGGCAGTACACGAAGCGGGGGGCGGTGTTTCACCTGGAGGAGCATTTTCCGTGCCCGGGCGGGCTGTGACGCACATGGTGTCACAGATGGAGCCGTGGTGTGGATTTCTCCTGCCGGCAGCGTCCCTCCAGGCCAGCGCAGGCAAGCGCTGTGACCAGAGGTGGCCCTGGATCTGCCTCAGACGTGCTGATCTCTGCTGGGAGCGCAAACCCCCTCCCTGCGCGGCGCTGCCGTGGGAGCTGATCCCCGCAGATAGCAATCTGTCACCTCTCCATCCGTGCTCATCCTGCGTTAGGGGGACAGGCGAGCTCTGTGGCTGGTCATGGATATTTCCCCTTTAACAATCTGCTGGCCGGGAGTGCTCTTCATGCTGCAAAGCTGGCAGCACGCTCGGATCGTTTGCGTTCGGTGGTTTGGTGCTGGAAGAGGGAGAGAGCGTAAGGATTTACGCTGGGAGAGTTGGGGGTTTCCAGCCTGGAGAAGAGAAGGCTCCGTGGAGACCTTGGAGCCCCTTCCAGTCCCTCAAGGGGCTCCAGGAAAGCTGGGGAGGGACTCTGGATGAGGGAGGGGAGCCATGGGACGAGGGGGAAGGGTTTTCCACTGCAAGAGGGGAGATTGAGCTGAGATGTCAGGCAGAACTTCTTGGCTGTGAGGGGGGTGAGCCCCTGGCGCAGGTTGCCCAGAGAAGCTGTGGCTGCCCCATGCCTGGAGGGGTTCAAGGCCAGGTTGGACGGGGCTTGGAGCAAGCTGGGCTGGTGGGAGGTGTCCCTGCCCAGGGCAGGGGGTGGCACTGGATGAGCTTTAAGGTCCCTTCCCACCAAAACCATTACGTGATTCCTTGATTCTCCTGGGGGGAACCAGGGCTGGTCCTGTGCAGCACCTCAGACTGTGCTTTGCTGGACCATTTGATGGTCCAGGAGCTGCCGCCTGCCCGGAGTTAGGGATGTGCAGATCTGTGTGCATGGATCTGTCAAGGATTCTGCACGAAAATTTGTTCCTCTGCTACTGTGTAGTATCAAGTATCAAACTTTTTTGGAGCAAGGTCCTATTGTTCACCAGCCAAATAGCTCATTATTATTAAACTTGTAATTGTAACGCTGGTAAAGAGAATATAAATCTTCTGTTGGTGCTGTGGATCATTTACAGAGGTCATGGCCTCCTGAACCACAGTTGGGAGCAGTGAATAAAGGCAGCCAGTTACTGTTATGGTTTTTTAGCTGTTGGATCTCGGTCCCAGCGCCTGATGAGCAGTTCAGAGCAGCCGGTAGCAGGGCTCCGGTGCTGGCTACCCCTCCTGTCAGCTGGGGGTGGTCCGGTTGCCCACCCGTACCCGCTCCCCCCATCTCACACCTCATAGAATCATAGAATGGATTGGGCTGGAAGGGACCTTTAAAGGCCATCTAGTCCAACCCCCCTGCAGTGAGCAGGGACATCTTCAACTAGATCAGGCTGCTCAGAGCCTCATCCAGCCTGGCCTTGAATGACTCCAGGGATGGGGCCTCCACCCCCTCTCTGGGCAACCTGGGCCAGTGTCTCACCACCCTCATTGTAAAGAACTTCTTCCTGATGTCTGATCTAAACCTGCCCTGCTCTAGTTTAAAGCCATTGCCCCTTGTCCTATAGCTCCATGCCTTTGCAAACAGCCCCTCCCCATCCTTCCTGTAGGCCGCCTTCAGCTACTGGAAGGCTGCTATAAGGTCTCCGCGGAGCCTTCTCTTCTCCAGGCTGAACCCCCCCAACTCTCTCAGCCTGTCCTCACAGCAGAGGGGCTCCAGCCCTCCCAGCATCTCCGGGGCCTCCTCTGGCCCCGCTCCAACAGCTCCATGTCCTTCTTATGCTGAGGGCTCCTCCTCCTGAAACAGAAGAGATATCCCACGTGCTTCTGTCTGGAGCTTGCCTGAAGTCATCTGCCTGCTGTCCCTTGCACCCCACAGCCTAACAGGGCAAGACCTTCAACGGGAGGGGGATACGGATCATTTTAGGCATCTAATTCAGATGATGGGGCTTTGAGCAACCTGGTCTAGTGGGAAGTGTCCCTGCCCAGGGCAGGGGGTTGGAACTAGATGATCTTTAAGGTCCCTTCCAACCTAAACCATTTGGCAATTCTATGACAATTACTTGGGTAGTTTTTCAGGTCAGCGAGGAGAACCGGGTTCAACTGTGTTGAAGACATGAGCCAACGCTTAGGCATTTGGTACTGCTGGTTGGAAATAACTTTAGGATTACACATTTAGAATCATAGAATCATAGAATTGTCCAGGTTGGAAGGGACCTTTCAGATCCAACCCAAACCATTCTGTGATTCCATGATCCCACGGTTGGCCATGAAAGAGAGAAGGATTGGGCAAGTTTGTCTCTATCAAGTATCAGTGTTCTAAGGCACTGCTTGGAATCTGGTGCTCAGAGTAATCGTGTGGCTGTTGCAGGACCAGAGGATGCAGAAAAGGTAGAGAAGCCTCCTGGTGCTTTACAGTCTGAAGAATATAAAAGCCAGCAGAAGCCATGTGGGAGCAAAGTTGCGAAGAGATGTCAGGGAGGGATGAGGGAAACAGCACAAAGACTGAGAAAATCTCGCAGAAAAAGCACCAAGGGTAGTTTGACGCCTCGTATTTTTTGGGTTTGTCTCGTTTGTTGTCATGTCATGCAAGAAAACTGCAAAACATCTGTTGTCAGGGGCTTTGGAGATCTGCTGGGCTTTTTCTGAAAGCCCGATGGCTCCGTTGCAGCCTGAAGATCCGAACCTGCCATCAGGCTGGAGCTCAATCGGCTTCGCTCTCCATCATGCTGGTTCTTCAGGTATTAGACTGAAATAGAAGAAAGAAATAAAAAAATAAAGAAATCAAACTGGTTGGCGTTGTACCATTTGAAAGGACTGTGCTTGTCCTACCAGTTCATGAACCTACCAGTTCCTTTCAGTTTGGTAGCCAGTGAGGAACTGGGTTGAATCAGCTTTTCATGTTGGGTCTTCTAGGCTGCCCGTGAAGCGAAATATTCCCCTTTCCGTCATGAGTTCCTCTCTGCTCGGGATGATTCCTCTGCGTTTTCTTCCTCAACGTGTCTCTCTCCTGCCCAGGTTGTTGCTGGAAGGCGCAGACGTCAACGGCAGGCACAAGCTGGGCTGGACCGCTCTCATGGTGGCTGCCATCAGCAGAAACTCCAGGTAGGTTTGTCTCGGCGTTCGCTGTCGCGTGGTGGGTAAGTCCCTTCCTACCTTTTGGTAGAGTCCTACTGAGCTCCCCGCAGGGTTTCTGGAAAATTTGGGCTGGTTTGGGTTGCGTTGTTGAGCTAAACCCAAGGGATATTTTCCACTCTTCCATTGCCCGCGCGTGAGAGGTGGAGGTGGGTGCTCTGCAGTCCTGGAGAGGTGAGTGGATTTTGGTCTCCGGTGAGTCCGTAACCTTGGGATGTCCTTGGGGTTAGGCAATATAACACCCCACCGTCAGGAAATAGCTGCCGCAGGAGCTGCTGCGTCCCTCCGGGCTTGTGGGGCCGTTGCTGGGTCTTTCAGGCAAGGCCTTTATGAAGCAAAAAGGCTGAATGCTGTGCCCTCCCTCCTTAGTTCCCATGCTGGTCGCCGTGGCTTCTTGTAACCTTTTAAAGACACTCTTAAATATATTCAGTCTACAACTAAATTCAATTAGGGGTTTTTTTTTATTATTTAAAGAAAAAAAAAAAGAGAAAAAGAAATCCAATTTTGGAAAACGGGGGACAGACGGGAGAATGAGCTTTGATGTTACAACCTCTCAGGGCTGCTTTACTTAGTCACAAGTTCATAAGCAAAAAAGCCTAATTACTTGGGAAAACACAGGATTAAAGCGGCGCACAAAGGCTGAATATCCGCTCTCGGGCGACACGATGCGAATCCGTGTGCCGAGTTCGTGTGTGGTGCAAACTTTGATGTGTGCTATGACAAGCTGGAAGCCCTGACCTCCTCAGGGAGCTCCTTCAGATGGGCACAGAGGCGAGGGTTTGGGTCTGTTTGTTTAACTTTGATGTCCGAGCAGCAACGGGCCCCGTTGTTTGCCCGGCCGCGGAGGGACGGGCTCTGGAGCCTCCCACCTTTGCCGACGGACAATGGCCAGCAATGGAGTGTGACGACTGTTGACCATTCCAAGTGACTGGTGGAGCAGAACAGGGCTTCCCGAGTTGCAAAGGGCTAGGAGGAGACGGGGAGAAAGGCCGTTCATGGTACAATAATTGCCTAAAATCAGGCCTGAAATCAGGTAGAAATGCTAATGAAAACATCTCGGTGGGAGAAGGCGTTCGGCACCCAGGCTGCTCTCTCGTTAGAGACTGGCAGAGCGCTAACGACGGCGTGTCTTATTTGGCAAAACCAAACGCTTTTTGGCTGCGTTGGGCCAACTGTGTTTATTTTTCTCACGTTTTGGATGGATCCTGACTTTTAACTGAAAATTAGGAAGTCCTTGAATACCTGAAGCTTGGTAGGACGTGTCTCCAGCGATAAGATGACCTTTAGAGGTCCCTTCCAACCCAATACATTCTATAATTTAGTGGAAGAGTAATTACATACTTCACGGAGGCAAAGAGAAATGCAACCCGGATTTAATCCTTACACCTGAGTGGTGTAACAGCTCCGTTGGCAGCGCTGGCGTTGTGCCTGGCGTGGGTTTGACCCCCCATTTCTGGCTTTGTCGCGCCCGGGGAAGTGTATTGAGCTGGAAGATGACACGCGGAACGTATGAAATCCCCTACAAATCGTTTGCTCGCGGACGCTGCCCGCAGGGCGAGCTTTTTAACCCAAACCCGGCAGCGCCGCCTTGCGTGTGTGGTGGAAGTGGCAGAGCCTGCAGGGTTTTCCCTGCAGAATTTTAAATGTTTATTAGCTTTTCCCTCCCCAAATACTTGCTGGTTTTCTGTATCTTGCAATCCTTTTACATACATTAGGGAGGAACTAAATAATGACTTGCTCTTTGCAGCAGGATGCAGGATTATATATATTTTTTTTTAACGGTGTGCTCCCTCTGTAAAGAGCGATGATTTAAAACGGGTTTATCCAGGCAGAGCAGCTGATTCAGTGGATTATAAGTTGTTATGACTTTGGGTTCGGAGCCCATCAGTCAAGCGGTGGTGGCTCAGGGATGCAGCTCGGGCTCTGCACCGACCGTTACCTTGCAACGAGAACAGGGTCGTTCCCTGCTCTTTAACCTGCCGCCTCAGCCACCGCTTCTGCTCTGAAGGTCGTTGATACCTACACAAGTTCCCCAGCTTTAGGGGGCTGTGACGCTGGTAGCCGCCATGGGAGTTTTCAGCCTAAAACCACTGAGAAAAAGTAAATTGCTGTCTTTCCAAAGTCGTTTTTCAGAGTAGAACTGTTTTTTTTTCCCACCCCCCCCAAGTCTCAGCTGCGCTGCTGGAGATTTCGGTGACCTGTCCTTTAGCCTTGTAATGTCTCCCAATTTTCACAGCCCTCGCTCTTCCAATTAGACAGCCACAGTCCATATGTTTAATTGAATTTCAGAGGCACTGCGTTAATGATGTTTGTCAGTTGCCATCAGCTACAAGATAAAATCCCATGTGCCGGCAGGGAAGTTTGGGGTCTGTTTTTCCTTTTTACGACAAAACAGTGATCATTCTCTTCCTCTTGAAAATGTCCCGTAACCAAAACGTGGCCAGGCATTAAGGATTGTTCTGGTACATTCCTGCTAAGGGGTTTCACAGGGAAGAGGGGTGTGGGGTCACGCTGCAGCAGAGCCTTTCCCGGGGGCTCACAAAAGCTCCTAATCCCGGTGGATTCAGCCTCACAGCGCCCTGTGAACTGGGAGAGGCACTGGCGCTTCTAGCAGCTCCAGGACCAGGCAGGGGTTTCTCTCCCATCGCCCCTGCTCCAGGGGATGCCTCTCCTGAAAGCCCAGAGTGCTTCTGCTCCCAGCTGGAATCTCCCTCTGCAGAGCATCCCGCTCTCAAATGCAGATGCACAACATGCAGCACGGTTGCAGCTTAGCTTTGGCACCTCGTAGAATCATGGAATCATGGAATGGTTTGGGTTGGAAGGGACCTTAAAGCCCACCCAGTGCCACCCCCTGCCCTGGGCAGGGACACCTCCCGCCAGCCCAGCTTGCTCCAAGCCCCGTCCAACCTGGCCTTGAACCCCTCCAGGCATGGGGCAGCCACAGCTTCTCTGGGCAACCTGCGCCAGGGGCTCACCA
>VWZL01003393.1:72987-90380 GCA_013396915.1 Stercorarius parasiticus | reverse complement strand
GGGGGGTTTCTGGGCTGCCAGCGCACCTTGCCAGCTCATGGCCAGCTTTCCCCCCCGCCACCCAGCACGCCCAAGCCCTTCTCTCAGAGCTGCTCTCCATCCCTCCGTCCCCCAATGTGCTGGCACCGGGGGTTGCTCCCACCCGGGTGCAGGACCCTGCACTCGGCCTGGTTGAACCCCATGAGGTGTGAACTCCCTCTCAGCCCGGAGTAGTTTGGGATCTATTGGAGAGGGACTGGGCTACTGGGACGCCCGGGATCCTCTCTGGTATCCGCCCAGCACCTTGGAGGGGTTATTTCTGTTTTTCTGGTGTCCCTTACGCTCTGTGTCTGTCTGCACTCTCTCTTGCACTACAGACACGGGGGGCCCCAGCACGTCCAGCCCCAAACACTGCTGAGGTGATAGCTGTAAAAGTAAAGGGAAGTGGCCAAACACTTCGGTCTGGGGTCTAATTTTGGGGTTTGTATTTTATAAACACTTCATTAAGGCAATACAAATATTGTTGAAAGGATTGTGTTCCTTTTCTTCATTCTTTTAATTAGCGTATTGTTTCAGACCCTTCCTGAAATGTGGATAGTTTCATTTATGGTTCTTTTTTTTCATGCGAGAAGGAGCCCAGCTCCAAATCCCTTGGATAAAACAGGTTGTAACAGGGTCGTGGGCCGAAGACAGATCAGCTGCGACTGCATTTGCACCAGCAAAGGAAGCGTTTGTGCTGTAATTCCCGCTGCTGGGGGGATTTACCGTAGGTTTAACATCGCCGATGGGGCGGTGATGCTGGTTTTAGTCTGAGCATAACAAGGTATAACTCTGGCTTTAGGTATTCTGCACATACACTCCCCCCTCCACCTTCCTTTCCATTTACGTTTCTCAGACGGAGTGACTCCTGCTCTGTTTTATTTTCAGTCTTTGTAAAACCCCGTCGCTCTTCTGGATTTCCAGACCTATTTTGAAGTGGTTTCTTAATTCTCCTGGAAAGACATCACTTTTAAAAGGGAGGATTTATAGTCTGTGAGAAAAACACTGCTAGGGGCTGCTTTCTCTTGGCTGCACCTGCTAGCTTTGCACATTTAACATATTTATAGCAATTAAGCTTTAATTAAATGCTTACTGGGAGCTTTGTGGGTTTTCTGCCTTTGTTAAAATAAGCAACAAAACAATCATAAATCAAAACCCGAAGCAGTGAGGACCATAGTGTCCAAGTGTCTCATGCATTTGTAGCGGAGTGACCTTTTCTGCATGCAGCTACTCCGGATTTCGTTGTTGGAGCAGAAATAAAGCAGCAGAGAAATAATGGGTCATCCTCTTGGCCCCTTATGATGCGCAGAGCTGGTTGTGCGGAAGGGCAATCATAGAATTGTCCAGGTTGGAAGGGACCTTTCAGATCATCGAGTCCAACCATCAACCCAACACTCACAAACCCACCACTAACCCATGTCCCTCAGCACCACGTCTGCCCAGCTTTTAAATCCCTCCAGGGATGGCGACTCCACCACTGCCCTGGGCAGCCTCTTACAATGCTTGACAACCCCTTTCCGTGAAGACGTTTTTCCTACTATCCATCCTAAACCTGCCCTGGTGCAACTTGAGGCCATTTCCTCTTGTCCTACGGCCTGTTCCTTGTTACTTGGGCTGGGAAACTAAGGCACAGGGCAGCGTGGAAACTCCAGGCCCCCGTGGGATGAGTTTGGGCAGGTATAAACCACAGGCCCCTGGTTCTGCTCTCGTTCCTTGACATCGATGCCCGGTCCAGTGGGGAGGGAGCAGGATACAGCACGGGTTTAGGGCTTCCAGAGTGCTGGTTGTTGATACCTGCACAAGTTACCCAGCGTGGCTTTCATGGAATCACAGAATGGTTTGGGTGGGAAGGGACCTTAAAGCCCACGCAGTGCCACCCCCTGCCTTGGGCAGGAACACCTCCCACCAGACCAGCTTGCTCCAAGCCCCGTCCAACCTGGCCTTGAACCCCTCCAGGGATGGGGCAGCCACAGCTTCTCTGGGCAACCTGCGCCAGTGACTTGGCTGCGGCTGGGTCTCTGTCGCAGCGAGGTCTCTTGTTTGCTGGGACAGAGACACATGGGGCTCGGAAGGGGGATGTGGGTCCACGTTCCTGCTTGCTTTACGTAACTGTGTGCGTGTTTTCTCAAGTTTAGTAGTCAATCCTCTTCCTTCCACCTTCCCATTTGCCTATTAATACTTAACTTTCATCTTCCTCCCCGCTTTCTTCACATACTCCTTTTTTCACACACCCATCATGTTTTACACATAAACGAGCCCTTCGTTCTCCCCCCAAACACTGTGACCCACTGTGCGTGGGTCTCAGGGCGATACCCTCAGTGAAGGCGAAGGAGGGACAGGAGCAGAGGGCAGCTCCACCTAAAGAGCGTTTCTGTATTTGAACGGGTGCTTTCGCTTGGAGGATTGTCCCCGTCTCCCCTCACCCATGGGTGTTCTTCACCCATGGACTGCTTCACGTGCTCTTAGAGCAGCTGGACACAACCTCAATGATCTGTGCTGGTCAACCGTGCTCCTTGCATGAGCTTTTAAATGAGTCCTGCTGGTTCATCCAGCCCATTGCATAAGCATCTCCCAGCCATAGGTGTTCTTGTTTCATCAGGGGCTTTAGCCTCTTGACAAGACAAGAGGGAACGGCCTCAAGTTGCACCAGAGCAGGTTTAGGATGGATATTAGGAAAAACGTCTTCACGGAAAGGGTTGTCAAGCATTGGAAGAGGCTGCCCAGGGCAGTGTTGGAGTCGCCATCCCTGGAGGGATTTAAAAGCCAGGCAGACGTGGTGCTGAGCGACATGGGTTAGTGGTGGACGTGGCAGTGCTACTTTGACAACTGAACTCGATGATCATAGAATAGAATCATAGAATGTGTTGGGTTGGAAGGGACCTTTAAAGGCCATCTAGTCCAACCCCACTGCAGCGAGCAGGGGCATCTTCAACTAGATCAGGTTGCTCAGAGCCTCATCCAGCCTGGCCTTGAATGTCTCCAGGGGTGGGGCCTCCACCCCCTCTCTGGGCAACTTGTTCTTAAAGATCTTAAAGATCTTTTCTAACTTAAACGATTCTTTGATTCAGCTGTTCCCAACACCATCTCCTCTCCTCCATTTTCATTTTGTGTCTTTGCCTTCTTGCACACCCTTTCTCCTTCTCCCTCCATCTTCAGCTCTGGATCTCTTTGCCTTCCCTCACCTTCGCTCCTCAACACCTTCCTGCAGGGAATGCCTGATGACAAGTGATTCCTCCCTGTGCCTCAGCTCTCCTTTTCCCTCTCTGCCTGTCTGTGTAGATGGGAAGAGCAGTGGGTCGGAGGCTCTCACATAGAACCAGAACCGGCGGTGCTTGTCCCAGCGTGGTCCTGTCCCTTCCCTTGCCCTCCTCCTCCTCCTGCAGCCTGCCCTCCTCCGTCTGTACCTCCGTAAGGAGAGGACTTGTGCCTCTTCCCCGCATACGTACAGTTTGTGCACTGAAGGTGCTGTAGAGATGTTTTATCTCGGTAATAACAGTACATCACGCATAGTAATATTCTAGTGGGGAGGTTCTGAGGCTTACAGTGAAGGGTGACCGATCTGGAGCTGGTTTCTGTCTATGGGCAATGACATGATTAACTGGCGCAGTCTTGTTACCTATATTAGGTACATACATCTGGTCCCTGTGCTGTTTTTTCACGCCTTTCACTTCAGGCAACTCATTCAGAACTGTCTGCAGTGGAGCTGGAGAAATATCTGGATGCCTTCGGAAGCACATATGGCCCATAGTGCTGCCTGTCAAAGAGCTGAGGAGTCGAACGGGGTTTTCGGCACATTTTGAGGGCTCGGTCCTACAAACCGGGGCATTGTCTTTCAACTGCTCCCCTTCTGGGTGTCTGTGAGGGACAGTGTCCACTTGCCTGTTCCTGCATTGTACTTGCCCACCTGAGGGCGGGCCAGCAATGACTGTTCCCCAGGCTGCTCCTTGCTGCCTCGGCAGTGTCCCCATCGGAGAACTCTGTGATTGAGGTCCTCTCTTTGCAGGGATGCCCAGCACCCGATGGCCTGTGGGTCAGGCACAGTGAGATATCTCCAGCTGAGCAGGTCACAGAATCCCAGAATCCCAGACTGGCAGGGGTTGGCAGGGACCTCTGGAGACCATCCAGTCCAAGCCCCTGCCAGAGCAGGGTCACCCACAGCAGGTGGCACAGGCACGCGTCCAGGCGGGTTTGGAATGTCTCTAGAGGCGGAGACTCCAGGAGGTCGCTGCACCTCTCCAAGCCACAGAAACCACCTCTGGGCACATCTTCTTACCACCAAACAAAGGTAGCAAGACTTCCTTTAACTCTTTAACTCTTTAATGCTGATGGCTGGGGACATGCAGCAGTGGTGCTGTACCTTCACCATGTCTCTGGAGCACGATTCATGTAGGTCACACTCTCAAGAGAAAACCGCTGCGAAGAATATAACAATTATCACCCTTCAAGACTTTTTTTTTCTTTTTGGATTCTGTAATCTCTCCTTTTATCCCTTTTTTTTGGGAGGAGGATCGTTTTCACCTGGGACGGGCTGCCCAGGGCAGTGTTGGAGTCGCCATCCCTGGAGGGATTTAAAAGCTGGGCAGACGTGGTGCTGAGGGACATGGGGTAGTGGTGGGCTTGTCAGTGTTGGGTTGATGGTTGGACTCGATGATCTTAGAGGTCTTTTTCAACCTTGACCATTCTATGATTCTAATAAAAAACCGCCGCGGAGTGGGGAATGCCGAGGCTGCCCCGCTTTCTGTGCCACAGGTAGGCATAAAACTATTCCTGGGAAGGCGCGCATCCACATTTAGACCTCATCCAAGAAAAATAAGGAGAAAACAGGGACTGGAGTGTAAACAGCAGCTCCCCCATGGCCCTGCTGCCCCCGCTGCCTTTCACAGAGTTAAGATATAACCACACAAGGGATCTTCTTTGTGTCCAGAGGTCGGGGCAGCCGCATATGAAAAGGTGTCAAGGCTTTCGCATTGTGCTGATAACTCACGGTCATGGCGATCACTGGACTTCTTGGTTCACCAACTCCAGCTGCCAGCGCGTGGGTCCAGGCACAGCGTCTCTCCCGACACGGCCCCGGTCGCATCCAGCCACCTCGCCATTGATTTCCCCACCCCCTGTGTTGTATGTATGTATTTATTTATTTAACAATATGTTGGCCCGGCCATTAAAAGCAGAAAGCGCTTTCTCCGATCGATTGAACTGCCCGGCGAACTTCAGTTAAGCGTTGCCCTCTGAGTCATCACCAGGGTCAATTTAGATTTATATTCGCGCTGATGAATAGGCTCTGCCTCTAATCTAATGAAAACTTGATCAGCAAATTAAAACTGGGCTTGTTGAGGCTGCTGAGCGCAGGTGAGTTATGGAGGGAAGCTCTGCCTTCCTGGACCAGCTCAGCCTGTCCTCAGCGTCCCTCTCCCTCCAGGTAACCTGGTGTGGGGTGTTTTGCCCTAACACCTGCCAGCAAGATGAGGAAAACAGGAGATATATGGGCCAAAGACCCTCCATTTAACCCTCACCTCATTTAATAACTCATAGCTGAGCTGATGCCGAAGAGAAAGATGCCTTCTGCCTTCTCTGGCACCTTCACCAGAGCGTCCTTCATTGACTTCCTGTGGCCAGCAGGTGGAGGGAGGTCATCCTCCCCCTCTGCTCTGCCCTGAGGAGGCCACAGCTGGAGCACTGGGGCCAGTTCTGGGCTCCCCAGTTCCAGAAGGACAGGGAACTGCTGGAGACGGGACAGCAAAGGGCTACCAAGATGCTGAGGGGACCGGAACAGCTCCCTTAGGAAGAAAGGCTGAGGGACTTGGGTTTTTTTAGTCTGGACAAAAGAAGGCTGAGGGGGGACCTTATCGATGCTTAGAAATACTTCAAGGGCGGGTGTCAGGAGGATGGGGCCAGGCTCTTTTCAGTGGTGCCCAGTGACAGGACAAGGGGTAACGGGCACAAACTTGAGCACAGGAAGTTCCACCTAAACATGAGGAGGAACTTCTTTCCTGTGAGGGTGGCAGAGCCCTGGCACAGGCTGCCCAGAGAGGTGGTGGAGTCTCCGTCTCTGGAGACATTCCAAACCCGGCTGGACGTGTTCCTGTGCCACCTGCTGTGGGTGACCCTGCTCTGGCAGGGGGTTGGACTGAATGGTCTCCAGAGGTCCCTTCCAACCCCTACCATTCTGTGATTCTGTGACCCCTACAACCGCCTTGTGAACTGGGAAGTAGTTTCCCCTCTTCTCCCTGGAGAAGACACACCGGAGATTTTTACCCAGATTCTAGACCCTGCTTTGTGACTGTCATCTGATTTTCCAAGTCCCTTGCTTATTCCAATGACGTTCACATGCTTTACGCTGATGAGCGCGGCTACTCTCTATTTTGATGGCGCCGTTACCTTTCCTAAAGGCTAATTTGCTTCAATGTCCCATTACCTGCAAATTGGATAGGTGCGATCGATATTTGTGATTCCAGGAACGTCTGTCTGGTGCAGAAGTGCCCGGAGGGGACGGCATGTCCCAAAAGCGGGAGATGAGGTTGAAAGATGGTTGGAGAAGGGAGGCTGAATGTGCAGCGCGTTGTTATTTGACTGGCGAGTCCTTCCTGTGTACAGAGCTGGATCGCAGCCCAAAACGGGCTTTGGGAACACCAGATTTTGCCAGTAAGAGATGATATCCATGATTAAACTGGAGCCTCCCGGCTATCGTAAGAGCTAAGGAAATGTTTCTTATCGCTCGGGGGAAATGGCGTAAAGGGTTGTTAATAGAACAGAGCAGTTCTGAACATCATCACCCCCTGCTTTCACTCCTAGAGCACCTTGCGTCTAGTGTTGGTGGTCTTCTGGTGAACTTTTCATGGAAGGTCATTGCCCCGTTGCTAAACTTCTCTTTGCCCAGACAGAAACGCTGAAGGTGTTTGCAGTGAATGGAGAGGACGGGGCTTCCTGGGAGTCGCTGGGAGCTCGGGAAGGTGACATCTGATGAAGTGCCTGGGAAGAACGTTCATTCCAACGTAGTCACTAAGAAGAAGGAAGGAGGATGGATGGAGTTACCAAGGAAATTATAAGTCATTGTGTGTTATCGTATGACGCATTCAATACCCATAGCTCGCCCCTGGGCTGCAAGGCTGAGGATTAAAGTCCTACACCGGGGCTTGGGATCGTTTCTCTTAAGATGAGGAAGATGCACGGACCTTAAAATATATCATAGCCTGTCAGCTAAAACTGGAGTAGAGGGATCTCTGTGGTGTTGCCAGCCACGAGGACAGGGTCCAAGAAGGGTGGGTTGACCTTCTTCTAAGGACTTGAATGATCAGAAGGGCTTGGCTTTCTGGTGTAGGGGCTGGAAGCCCTGATGTAAAGAATCACAGTAAGTCAGCTGCTGGGGCAGGGTAATCAGAGGCTTAATTGAAGCACATTGCACTAATGATGGCTTCTGTTCAGTAGATGTCCATCTCTAGGAGCGTGGAGGACATAAACACAGACCCCATAGAGCAAGAGGGCAGTGCCTGCCCCACCACACTTCATCCTGCACCTCCTGCTTTTCACAGGCACTGCCTCTCCAACATCCCTGATGCAGTTCTCTCGCTGCCTGGGCTGACCGCAGTAGCACCAAGTACTGGAGATGCAGGATATCTCCAGAGGAATCCAGCACTGGATCTTCCAGAAGAATTTGGCACAGATCAATGACCTGTGCTAGAGCTTTCCCAGGTAGAAAGCCTGACTGTGGCACCTTTACTCCTCCTGTTTCGCAGCCCTGGGGAGATGGCACACCTCCCTGCCGGCACTGCCAACCAGGCACCAAAAGGAGGATTGATGGGCCTCCTACCTAATGACCTGTCTAATGACCAGAGGTGGAAGAGCTTGGGCTGGTGGGCTTTGACTGTAGCTGTTCTGTACAGCCATGGCTACGCACCTGGGCTTGCATGGCTTTACTTGTGGCCAGACCTCTCTCTTGCTTTCCATTTCGCAGCGGCTGTAGACATCAGTGGTAAGGGTCTGGCTGTGTCCCTTTGTGTGAGGCAACACGTTGGAGTTGTGGAGGTGAGTCTGGAGCTGTGTGTGCCAAAAAGCCCTTGCTGGAGGTGCTGAAGGACTTTTAGGGTAGGTTTTGTGCCCCGTGCCTTACTGATGGTCCTAAGGTGGTCCAGAAGGACCTACAGGCTTGTTGTGTGGCTGGGGAGGTGGCACTCCTACTAAGATGTCCTCAGTGATGTGGCCTTTGGGAGCAATGTAGCAGGGCAGCGTAGACACGGCTTTTCTGGACATGGAGAGGGCGATTTGTATCAGTGTCTTTTCCCTGGCAGCAAATTGTCTGTCCTGAGAGGACTGAGAGTAAGACAGGAAGGTTCTGTCCCGCTGGAACTGTGATGAAGACCACAGAGGATCTCACACTGACCCGTGCACCAAGACCAAAACTGCTGAACGAACTGAAAGAAAATTAGAATCATAGAACCATAGAATTGTCTGGGTTGGAAGGGACCTTTCAGATCATCGAGTCCAACCATCAGCCAGCCTTCCTAGTTGGAGGGATCAGAGTGGTGGAGAGTGAGCACATCTATGGTGGGAGGCTTCTTAGGCCTTCACGTCCCCCATTGCTGATGTCTGAACGTAGGTGAGATGATCCCCCCTCCTTAGTGCCAGTCCTAGACCATCAGATATCTAACTCGGTCATGGCTGTGCAACTCAAACCGTTTGAGAAAATCTTGAGTGTAACGTGTTTCTGAGTGTTGAAATTGTGAAGAATCGTAGTTGGTAGTTGCTGTTTGATGAATAAGATCCAGTGCATAGAATCATGGAATCACAGACTGGTTTGGGTGGGAAGGGACCTTGAACATCATCTCCTTCCAACCCCCTGCCCTGGGCAGGGACACCTCCCACCAGCCCAGCTTGCTCCAAGCCCCGTCCAACCTGGCCTTGAACCCCTCCAGGCATGGGGCAGCCCCAGCTTCTCTGGGCAACCTGTGCCAGGGGCTCACCACCCTCAGCGTAAAAGATTTCATCTCAACCTGAATATTTTAGAACTGATTATTAAAATGCAGATATTAATGAACTCTGAATGCTGACACGGGAGATGGCGGAGGGTCTCCTGTCTTCCAACCTGGTGCTTTGCTCACTAGAAGCGACTCTGTACGTGGTGAAGAGCAAACCGGTGCCGGTGAGGAGCTGGCCTCTTCCACCGCATTCAAAGAAGAAAATAACCACCTTTTATTCCCCTAATGCATTTAGGGGGTAAATGGGAGAGGAGCTTCAGTGAAATTCTAGATGCGACTTGACAAGACGGAGCCTGCAGATATGTGTCAGTCAGGCTGAGTGCCCATCCGCTGTCAGCCCTTGAGCCCTGTCACCAGTGATGAACGCTAACGAACGAGTTACTGTCGACTTGTCACGGAAAGCTTGAACCCTGGGAAAAAAAAAAAAAAAGAATTAACTGGCTTCAAGCTGCTATCAGGAGTGGTGAGAAATCTAATTCTTGCCTGATGATCGTTTTGGGTTCGGAAGCAGAGATGGAGGATTTCCATGCAGCCAGAACATGCCTGGCCTGCGTGCCTGGTGCTGAGCTGGCCTGCCGCAGGAGTCAAGAACTTCATCGGTCTGTGGAGCCTGGGTGCCAGCACGGAGGAGAGCTGTGCTACGGGATGTCCCGCCTGTGGTCAGGAGGACCTGCCTCTCCGGTGGGCCCGGCAGCTGCAGTATAAAATAATGGGGAAACTCTCTGCAAATTCAGAGGTTAAATCTTTCCAAAGCCCAGACGCTGCTGGGCTGGTTGCAGATCACATAATCCCAGACTGGCAGGGGTTGGCAGGGACCTCTGGAGACACCCAGTCCAACCCCCTGGCAGAGCAGGGTCACCCAGAGCAGGTTGGAGAAGGGTTTGGGATATCTCCAGAGCAGGAGACTCCACACCTCTCTGGGCAGCCTGTGCCAGGGGCTCACCACCCTCACAGCCAAGAAGTTCTGCCTCGGATCTCAGCTCCATCTCCCCTCTTGCAGTGGACAACCCTTCGCCCTTGTCCCATGGCTCCACTCCGTGGTGGGCTGGGAATGTGACTCATGCTCCAGGGGTGTTCTCTGCAGGTCTTCTTGGGGGGCCTTTGTGTCCCTGCAGTGTCACCCCTGCCTCAAGTGCCTCCCACATTTGCTTTCACACTTTGAAAACAATTTTTCACGTTTGGTTTCACTGCGCCTCCCACAGTTGGTTTCAGAACATGCTGGTGTGGTTGTATTTGTTGAAATGTTCGGTTGCGTTGGCTTAACTTCCCTTCGCTAGCTGGGAACGTTTGAGGAGGGTTTTCTGAGTCCCTCCTCAGTCCCGGAAGGACTTGAATTACTCACGTTCTACCTCTGCCTTATTTTTGTTCTCATTTCTAACAGTGTGGTGAAGATCCTGCTCGCAGCTAACGCGGATCCAAACCTTGGAGATGATTTCAGCAGCGTGTACGAGACTGCCAAGGAGAAAGGCCTCCATTCTTTGGAAGGTAAGGTTCTCTGTGTGCAGGCACCCGCATTTGCTTTTCAGATCCCAAAATTTTGTTTCCTGGCTTTGAAACGGAAGTTTGACTTCGATTGGTGTTTTAGAGGTAGCTTCAGCTTTCATTTAAATGCCGAGTAGCTGATGGTCTGTGGGTTAGCGTGTGTCTGAAGATGAGAGAAAACATTGTATAGGTGTTGATGAGAAGCAATCCTTCAACGTCCTAGAGGCGACCTGGTTTTATATAGGCAGAACGTAACACAAAGTTGTAGACGGGCGCGTCATCCCGTTGACCCACAATGGGAAGGAGGGTTTGAGGCAGCGTATCCACCAGTAGCCTTACTTTAGAACTTATAAGTAGATATAAAATGAGGAAAGACTTGGCCAATTGAAATAAAACGGAATGACGTAACTGGTTGTGATTACTGCTGCTGGTTTTGGGGCCGGTGTTAATGCTGGCTTTCAACCCTTGAAGCCTTTACGTGCAAACGAGGAAATTTTCTGCAGTTTATTTCATCTTCTTACGATTATTCTTGGCTGACGTCTCAAGTTCCAGTCTCACCCTAGCGTTACCCCCATCGTTGGGGTGTTGAGGCAGACCTGGCCCCGCTAAAACATCCCCGGCTGTTGATTTCCCCGTTCCGGAGGCCTCTTCCCCATCCGAGCGCTGCGATGACCCGCCGGCCCCGGGTCTGAGCCCCATAACAGACCATGGACCGTGTCCCAGCCGTCCCTGTCACCCTGCTGGAGCTCAGCCAGCTGCCGGGACCCGTGTTCCTGGGAACTGCTGTGTCCAGTGACTGCATTGCTGTGCCCTGACCTTCTGCGTTGAATTATAGAATCGTAGAATTGTCCAGGTTGGAAGGGACTTTTCAGATCATCGAGTCCAACCGTCAACCCAACACTGACAAACCCACCACTAACCCATGGCCCTCAGCACCACGTCTGCCCGGCTTTTAAATCCCTCCAGGGATGGCAACTCCACCACTGCCCTGGGCAGCCTCTTCCAAGGCTTGACAACCCTTTCCGTGAAGAAATTTTTCCTAATATCCATNCTGGACACAGCGCTCGAGGTGGGGCCTCACCAGTGCCGAGTGCAGGGGGACAGTCACTGCCCCAGTCCTGCTGGCCACACTATGGCTGACACAGGCCAGGATGCTGTTGGCCTCCTTGGCCACACTCTTCCTGACACAGGCCAGTTGAAGTTAGACCTTCTCCTGGCTGCTGTAAGGAGAAAACCAGAGGAAGCCACCCCAGTTGTCCCCTGCAGAGCCCAAACCCCACGGTGACATTATCCCTCGGTCTGGCTGTGCTTTCTGCCTCACCGCCACGAGCTGAAAGCCGTAGGAAGCCTAATGAAGGTGTAATATTTGAACCTCTCATAAAACACAGGTTGAGTTAGGAAGATGAATCAGCGCGGGGACGGTTTTGACAGGGCATTATTTTCTTTTTAAAAGCTCTCTCGTCCCTCTCTGTAACCCACCCGGTGCCATGGACCTGCTCCTCCATGGGAGGGAGAACACCCATCTATCAGAGCGCCGTAGCGCCGAATGCAAAATGGATGAAACAACATTAAAAAAATGAACAATGGAATGCCAATACATAATGCATGTAGGTAGACTTTATTTAAGACAAAGTGTATCAACCAATAAAGTTAATTGTTTTTGTCTGCATTCATCCCTCCATAACGTTATATATTTTTGGGGTGAAGAAAAGATAAGGCCCCTCCGTACGAAGTTGCATTAATTCTTTGGCTGACATGTTTTATTAAAAAGAATAAATTCAGTTGCGTTTTTAAAAAGAGAGGGAGAGAGAGAGAAACTGCCTTTGTTTTTTACTCTTTTTTTTACCCATTTACATATTTCGTGTATAAATATTTTTTCATAAAAACAGCCAAATCGAGAGGGTACGCTCCACAAACACCGCGCAAAATATATTACAGACATTTATATGGATGGCAGGAAGGGAGACAGAGGGCTGAAAATTTCCAGGCACCCAGTGATTGATGGTAGACGAGGCTTCCCCTGACGCTTTATTGAGTTTCCGATGATTATCTCTCTCTGAGACATTTTTTACAGATGACGGCCGAGCTGTCACAACGGACCATGGGGGAAAAAACCCAACAATAATAACACTTTAATCTCTTTACTGCACTGCTCCCTAGTATCTCAGATTCATCTTCCCTGACGCACGCAGTTCATTATCCTGCTCCTCCCTGGGTAGGAAATGACGACAAATAAATAAATATACATACTCACCCCGTACACTTGGAGAAAAGACCCAGGGAAGGAAAGGAGCCAGGGCATTAATTGATCTTCCTGGAGGTACTGCGGTTCATTAGCGGAGATGCTGGGCTGGGGCGGCAGCAGGTGTTCATTACAGGGTTTGGCTCTTCGGAACTTTTCAAATCTTTGGGAAATCTGTGGGTAGCTCTTAGGAGGGAACGAGGAGACCACGCTCGGGGGATCCAACCTCTCTGCGGCTTTGCTGGGACAGGGCACTGGGTGCTCTGTGTCCTTTTGAGTCCTCGATGGCCAAGTCCCTGAAGGTGGGAACGCTGAGATTTGGTTATGCCCTCATTCACCACAGGGCTATGCTCACCTCAGGACAAGAGGAAACGGCATCAAGTTGCGCCAGGGGAGGTTTAGGATGGATAGTAGGAAAAATTTTTACACTCAAAGGGTTGTCAAGCATTGGAAGAGGCTGCCCAGGGCAGTGGTGGAGTCGCCATCCCTGGAGGGATTTAAAAGCCGGGCAGACGTGGTGCTGAGGGCCATGGGGTAGTGGTGGCTTTGTGAGTGTTGGGTTGATGGTTGGACTCAATGATCTGAAAGGTCCCTTCCAACCTCGATGATTCTGTGATTCTATGATTCCAGGAGCAGGATTTGCACCACCGGTTGGCGGCATTCATGCAACGGGAGAGGGGACATTCCGACCCCCCATCGCTCAGGCTGCGTGGTGGGGCTGTGTACCTGGGGGGCTTCGTCGTCTCCCCGGGCTGGGGAGAAGGGCCATGGCCAGACCTGGCCCCAGTGCCCAGCTGAGCGAGAGCTGGGTTACTCTCCATTAGCTCCGGAATGGCTGCGACAGCCTCCCTTCCCTCAAAAATCGCATACAAGGTGCAGTGCCTGTCAAAACCCACAGCACTGAGCGATAGAATCGTAGAATCCTAGAATGGTTTGGGTGGGAAGGGACCTTAAAGCCCACCCAGTGCTACCTGCTGCCCTGGGCAGGGACACCTCCCACCAGCCCAGCTTGCTCCAAGCCCCGTCCAACCTGGCCTTGAACTCCTCCAGGGATGGGGCAGCCACAGCTTCTCTGGGCAACCTGCGCCAGGGGGTGCTGCCGACCCTTCCCGCAGGGCGCTGGACCACTGGTGCTGGAGTCCTGCACAGACACACGATCTGGTCCGCTGGAGACTCCATAATTGGGAATTTGCTGGAAAACCAAGCGTTGGTGTGGCAGCGTCCTCCCCTGTCACAGTGTCCCTTCTGCCTGCTGGAGTCACCTCTGCCTGGAGTAATTGCTCTGAATATTGGGAGAGGGTTTCTCCTGGCTTGGGAGAACATTACAGAATCCCAGACTGGCCGTGATGGGAAGGGACCTCTGGAGACCATNGGAACTGGGGAGCCCAGAACTGGACCCAGTGCTCCAGCTGTGGCCTCCCCAGGGCAGAGCAGAGGGGGAGGATGACCTCCCTCCACCTGCTGGCCACGTTCTTCTTGATGCCCCCCAGGAGACCATTGGCCTTCTTGGCCACAAAGGCACACGGCCAGCTCCTGGGCAACCTGTTGTCCCCCAGGACTCCCAGGTCCCTCTCTGCAGAGCTGCTCTCCAGCAGGTCAGCCCCAACCCATCCTGGTGCGGGGGGTTGTTCCTCCCCAGGGGCAGGACCCTGCACTTGCCCGTGTTGAACTTCATTGGTCCCTCTCTGCAGAGCTGCGTTCCCTCCTTTGCCTCTGTACATCAGTTTGATTTAATGCATTCCCCGATATTCCATTTTTTTGTAGTCCAAACTCTGATTTTGCACCTGATCAGGAAGACTGAGTGTTTCAGTGTGTCTCTCCCCACACCGTCCTTCTCCTGTCCTCCTGGGAGCGCCTTGGCCCAGCATTGCTCTGCCGCCCAAGCACAAGTCATTGGGTTTGCCCTTTCGCAGGGTATCCCTGCGTGTTGGCATTCAGTACCAGAGCTCAAGGGAGGAAAAAAATTATAATTAATCAGCTTTAGGAAACGTCGGTTTCTGTTGAAAAAACCATCACAATTTCTAGGTCTGATTTCACACAACCTGCCAGGGCTCGGTGTAATTGCATTTGCTCAGGGGATTCCAGGCTTCCTAGTGAGTGGTAAAATGTGTTATTATGAATTATTCCCATCCCGGTAGCGTTGAGGAATACCCCTCCCGGAGCACACTGTACCGGTGGCCAAGCAAACACAGAATAAAAACTCCAAATCCCAAAGAACACCTGGGTTCGACATGAAACCAAGAACGGTGAGGAGGTAGATATGGACAGGAGCGGAACAGAGATGAGTATCTTGCTCTGCAGCTCGTTGACCCGTAGGACTTTCCAGTGAATGAAGGAAGTATTTTTAGAAGAGTTCCTGCTTTAAATGGCTACTTCTTGAGTTTTCTGGGAAGTGGAGGAGGCAGCTCCTGGAGGAGATGGGCACAATGGGAGCGGGGAGATAAGGGAAGCTTAGCGTGCCGCCCAGGAGATCTACGGGCATTCCCAGCTGGCTGATGTCCCCAGGACCCGCCACACTGGCGTCCCTCAGCCTCTCCGGCTCTTCTCTCTTGGTTGTGGCTTGCGGGTTTTGGTGCAGGCTGACGGGGTCGTGTTTTGGCTGGGGGAGGAAGGTGGTGTGGAGGCAGCATTGAATGGTTGTTCTCTGGACAGGAAAAGGGGACAAAAAGGCAGGAGTCATAGAATCATGGAATCATGGACTGGTTTGGGTTGGAAGGGACCTTAAAGATCATTGTTGGTCTCTTCTCCCAAGGAACAGGCGATAGGACAAGAGGAAACGGCCTCAAATTGCGCCGGGGGATGTTTAGGATGGATAGTAGGAAAAATTTTTACACTGAAAGGGTTGTCAAGCCTTGGAAGAGGCTGCCCAGGGCAGTGGTGGAGTCGCCATCCCTGGAGGGATTTAAAAGACAGGTAGATCTGATGCTTAGAGATATAGTTTAGATTAGTGATGGTTTTTGTCAGAGTTAGGTTGATGGTTGGACTCCATGATCTGAAAGGTCCCTTCCAACCTCGACAATTCTATAATTCTGTGGTCATCTAGTTCCAACCCATGGGCAGGGACACCTCCCACCAGCCCAGGTTGCTCCAAGCCCCATCCAACCTGGCCTTGAATACCTCCAGGGATCGGGCAGCAACGGCTTCTCTGGGCAACAAAGTCTCTGTATTGCTCGCTTGTGTTGGATCCTGATTTCACTTTGAAGCTGCACAGGGGCTGTGGTTGGAAAAAGGCTGAGAGGTCTTCTCTCGGGTTTCTCCAACCACCTCCTCCCTGGCCTGGATGCATTGAAGGCAGTGTCCGGGGTTTGTGGAAACCGTGTTGTCTTCATCTCCCCTGCTGCTCAGTGGAGTGGGGACAACAGCCACCAGAAAACCCCACTGAGGTCCTGATGGTCTCCTGGAAAAGACCACTTCCAGACCGGTGGTGGTGGTCCGTGCTGCTGGTGCATGTTCAGACAGTTCTTTGCTTTGTCCCAATGCGCTGAGCTTTCATTCTTCTCACCCTGCAGTCCTTGTGACCCGGGAGGACGACTTCAACAACCGCTTGAACATCCGAGCCAATTTCAAGGGCTGCACGGCTCTACACTACGCGGTACTGGCTGATGACTACCTGACAGTCAAACTGCTGCTGGATGGAGGTGAGTTTTATAGTTCCAACCGGCTCTTGGGCCAGGAGCACGTCTTCTGAGCAGGCCTGACCCACGGAACGGTCAGGCTCAGACAAGGACCACACTCTTTCATTCTCAGGGTTAGATGTGATTTACTGTTTGCTTTAATTTCTTTATTGTCTAGTTTCTGTGTTCCCGTTCTTCTCCAGTGGTTTTTCTCACATACTTCTGGTGGCTGTTCTCATCTTAACCATTGAGTCTTCCCTTTCTTCCTGCGGTTCAGTGGGGATCTATCCCCTGGTCTCTCTGATCAGTATTTTGAACTCTTCCCTTTTGCAGTTTGCGCTCTGTGTATCTCTCTCATCCCTTGTGTACGTGGAATCAAAGAGACTCTGCTTAATTGGGGATGGATCTGCTCTGTAGACAAGGCACCGGGTAGGTGCTGGTACCCACGTTAAATGGTTGGGGCTCAGATGCTGTTGGTTCCTTGGCATTGCAGCTCTTGTGGGAATTGGTGGAAATGAGCTTGTGCAGTTATTGCTCCTCCCGGTTAGATCACAGAGCCCTTCTTCTTGTGGTCCTGCTGTACTCGCATCTCCTGTGTACTCCTGGCCCTAGATCAGTCACAAGATTCAGTCACAACAACCCCAAGCAACGCTACAGGCTTGGGGAAGAGTGGCTAGAAAGCTGCCTGGCAGAAAAGGACCTGGGGGTGCTGGTGGACAACCAGCTTAACATGAGCCAGCAGTGTGCCCAGGCGGCCAAGAAGGCCAACAGCATTCTGGCTTGCATCAGGAATAGCGTGGCCAGCAGGAGGAGGGAGGTGACGGTGCCTCTGTACTCGGCCCTGGGGAGGCCTCCCCTCGAGTACTGTGTTCAGTTCTGGGCCCCTCTGTACAAGAGGGCCATTGAAGTGCTGGAGTGGGTCCAGAGGAGAGCTACCAAGCTGGTGAGGGGTCTGGAGACCAGGCCGTATGAGGAGAGGCTGAGGGAACTGGGCATGTTTAGTTTGGAGAAGAGGAGGCTGAGGGGAGACCTCATGGCCCTCTACAGCTACCTGAAAGGAGGTTG
>VWZL01003393.1:51188-72907 GCA_013396915.1 Stercorarius parasiticus | reverse complement strand
TTGGACTCCATGATCTTAAGGATCTCTTCCAACCTAAATGATTGTATGATACTAAAGAGATGAACATTTGTAGGCTTATAGCACCGTTTGGGTTGGAAGAGACATTGGGTGGTCTCTAGTCCAGCCTCCTGTTCAGAGCAGGGTCAGTTGTGAGGCCAAACCAGGTAACTCAGGGCTTGAGTTACCAACTCAAGCTGGGCTTCGGCCAGCAAAAACCACCAAGGATGGACATTGCCCGGTCTCTCTGGGCAACCTGTTGTGATGCTTGACTGTCTTCGTGGGGAAAAACCTCATCAGCACTAGCAGAGGTAAAGTAGAAGATGCATTTAGCCAACATAATAGAGATGTGCTACCATGACAACAGTTTTTTAGGTTTACCCTCCTGCTGCTCCTTACCAGGATGACATTTGCATCTCTGTTATGCTGTTACCCAGAACTGGAGCCCGTGGAACATCTACGGAGATGTGCGTGGTGCTGTGATATTAGCTGCGTCTGTCTGCAGTGCAAGTTGTTCTGCAGACTGCAGAGCTAGTCAGTGGAGTTCTGCTTCCCTCGGATTTCATAGAATCACAGAATCGTAGAATCGTAGAGTTGCCTGGGCTGGAAGGGACCTTTGGTCCAACCACCAACCCAACACTGGCAAATCTGCTTACTGCAGGGGGATTGGACTAGATGACCTCTAAAGGTTCCTTCCAACCCAACACATTCTATGAAACCCACCACTAACCCGTATCCCTCAGCACCACGTCTGCCCAGCTTTTAAATCCCTCCAGGGATGGCAACTCCACCACTGCCCTGGGCAGCCTCTTCCAGTGCTTAATAACCCTTCCAGTGAAGAAATTTTTCCTTATATCCATCCTAAACCTCCCCTGGCGCAACTTGAGGCTGTTTCCTCTTGTCCTATCGCCTGTTCCTTGGGAGAAGAGACCAACCCTCCCTGGCTACCCCCTCCTTTCAGGTTCTAGAGAGGTGGGAGTTGGTCTCTTCATAGAATCACAGAATGGTTTGGGTGGGAAGGGACCTTAAAGCCCACCCAGTGCCACCCCCTGCCCTGGGCAGGGACACCTCCCACCAGCCCAGCTTGCTCCAAGCCCCGTCCAACCTGGCCTTGAACCCCTCCAGGCATGGGGCAGCCCCAGCTTCTCTGGGCAACCTGCGCCAGGGGCTCACCACCCTCACAGCCAAGAAGTTCTGCCTCACATCTCAGCTCAGTCTCCCCTCTTGCAGTGGAAAACCCTCTTTCCTCTTTCAGTGGAAACTCCCCTCGTCCCATGGCTCCCCTCCCTCATCCAGAGTCCCTCCCTTTGTCCCTGGCACTCCTCCTACGACCATTTCAGCTCCTCTCCTCCCTGCAGTGGCACCTGCGGCATCTCAGAACAAGCAAAAAGCAGCGATGCTGTGCCTGCTTTCACCTGTGTGCTCGCCAGCAGCCTGCTGCCAAGCGCTGAACGCTGGCAGCCTGTCCCTGTGGCGCAGGGATTCTCTGGCACCTCCCCAGCCAGCTGCTGATTTTTGCAAAAATTTTAGGAATGTCTTCATCTTCCCGGTGTGGGCGTCTCGGGAGCTCAGGAGTTAATCCGAGGGAAGCAGGCAGGCAGCTAATTGTATGATGGGGTCACATAAGGCTCATTCCTTAAGAAAGCAGCTAAAAAGATAATGGAGAGTAGCATCCGTGAAGGCTAAACATCCCCAGAAGAGATGGAGAAAAATAATCGTAGGTTCAAAATGCTGAACCCTGATAGTCATCTATACCATATGCTCGTTATCTTTCACAAAGAGAAAAACAAGAGTGCGAGGTTGAGATTCAATACCGCTGAATTCCGCTGTTACCTCCGGGTCAGGACTTCTCTCCGGGAGCCTGCCAGAGAGCAGAGCCCTGTCTCCTGGCCATAAATTAACCCCCAAAAAGGAGGCAGCGAGACAAGACCTATTGCAAACGGATTTAGCCAGCGATGCTGGCGGAGAAGGGAGCTGAAAAAGCGAGGAGCTGCTCGGAGGCTGTGGGATCGTGTGACTGGGAAGTCCTCAGATGAAAATACTGCCCCATGTGCGGTCCGGAGCATTTGTCTGACGCAGCAGATCTGGTCCGTGTTGGCAGCGTGCGTCGGTACCGCAATGGCGCTGAAGCCGGCACATTCTCCGCACGCCTGACACGCCGTATGTCGGCGGCGGGCTCCAGCTGCAGGTCCTCAGCTTCTGCTTGGCCAAGGGCTCCGGAGATGCCGAGGGGCTGGAGCATCTCTGTGCTGAGGAAAGGCTGAGAGCCCTGGGGCTGTTCAGCCTGGAGAAGAGCAGCCTGAGAGGGGATCTCCTCAATGCTCAGCAGTAACTAAAGGGCGGGGGGCAAGAGGATGGGGCCAGGCTCTTCTCAGTGGTGCCCAGGGACGGGACAAGGGGCAACGGGCACCAACTGGAATGAAGAAAATAAGGACAAGTTCATTGTGAGGGTGGCAGAGCCCTGGCACAGGCTGCCCAGAGAGGTGTGGAGTCTCCTGCTCTGGAGATATCCCAAACCCTTCTCCAGCCTGCTCTGGGTGACCCTGCTCTGGCAGGGACTGGGACTGGATGGTCTCCAGAGGTCCCTGCCAACCCCTAGAATTCTGTGAAGGGCGCTGGTGGTCAGGAGAAACCATTCCGGCAGCCCCTCCGAGAGCCTGTGGTCACGGGCAGGGACGCCTATGGGAGGAGAGGAGTGAGCTTTTCCCCCCTGAGCCATGATTTATGGATGCACAGAGCAGGACGGGCTCCAATGGTGGATGCAACGGGCAGGAGAGGCTCCGTGGTGGGACAGAGAGAGGCAGCAAGGTCCGAGCGCTGGCACGGAAAAGTCCCCGTCACAGCAGGGTGAGGCTGTGGCTGTTGGGGCTGCAAGACAGGATGAATCTCAACAGCAGTGTTTTCTCTCAAAAAACGCCTAAAACGGCCCAGCCGTGAGGGCAGAGGGACAGCCCTCTGGGAAGGTGCTGCAGGGGCACAGGCACAGCGGCAGCCGGGACGGAGGGGCGTTGTGGTCAGGAGGGAGAGAAGGCGATGGCAGAGCCAGCGGGAGGCTGAGAGGTCTTCTTCAGTTTGTTGTATTTTCTCTGGGGAAAAGCTGGAATAACATTTTTTCCAAAGATAACCGCTGCTTCTTTCTGCCTTTGGAAGTCCCCCTGCAAGATACGCGTGTTATTAGCTGATAGAAAGCACCGAGGGAGCTGCCTGGGATCCTCAGTACAGGGAAAATATGGGTGCAAATAAGGGAAGTTGGCACTAAATCTCGCCGTGCTGAATAAATAACTGCAAGTAGCAAGTCCGGCTCGTTTCTGCATCCGTCCCCTGCTCAGCTGTCTGAGTGCTGTTACCGTCCAGGCCTCTCTTCATAGAGAAGACTCTGTTTTTCGTTCAAAAGCCGTTTCTGTGTCTGCGCTGGAGCTGCTGCCGTCCTCACGGACGACCGTTTCTCTGCCCGACGCTGACAGAGGGCTCTCTGTTCCTGGCAGAGTGTCCCAGCTCAGAAGAACTCACTCAGACCTCAGAAGAAAAAAAAAAACATGTAACAGCCTGTAGCACTGTGTGTGAGTACAACCGAAGGGATTGTGTATCAAATCCAAGTGAAAACTGTGAATTTAGCAGGCCGTAGCACTGAAATGTGACTGTCGCTCAGCACCATTCTCTTCTTCATCCGGCCTCATGGAAATCCTTCTGGATACAGATTCGGGAGAGTCCACGCTAAGAAGGGACTGAAAGGTCCCTTCCAACCTAGGCAATTCTAATGCCTTTCCAAGTGAAAATCATTGTTGTGCAGAGACAGGAGCATGTCCCGGCGCTTGGACCCCGGGACCAGCCCTCCACCAGCACGAACCTCCACGTGGGGCACGGTGCAAAAGCCCTTGTGGCACCCCGGGGTTTGCAATGTTCTTCCGATTCATCCATATTCCCCAGCCCATCCGCAGCATCCACCGACCTTTTGTGGTCGTGGTTCTTTTGAGAATTTATCATAGAATCATAGAATCGGTTTCGTTGGAAGGGACCTTACAGATCATCGAGTCCAACCATCAACCCAATGCTGACAAACCCACCACTAACCCATGTCCCTCAGCACCACGTCTGCCTGGCTTTTAAATCCCTCCAGGGATGGCGACTCCACCACTGCGCTGGGCAGCCTCTTCCAAGGCTTGACAACCCCTTTCCGTGAAGACATTTTTCCTAATATCCATCCTAAACCTGCTCTGGCGCAACTTGAGGCCATTTCCTCTTGTCCCATGGCCTGTTCCTTGGGAGAAGAGACCGACCCCCCCTGGCTACCCCCTCCTTTCAGGGAGTTGTAGAGAGCGAGAAGGTCTCCCCTCAGCCTCCTTTTCTCCAGGCTGAACACCCCCAGCTCCCTCAGCCGCTCCTCACAAGGCTTGTGCTCCAGACCCCTCACCAGCTCCGTTGCCCTTCTCTGGACACGCTCCAGCACCTCAGTGTCTTTTTTGTGGTGAGGGGCCCAAAGCTGGACACAGCGCTCGAGGTGGGGCCTCACCAGTGCCGAGGACAGGGGGACAGTCACTGCCCCAGTCCTGCTGGCCACACTGTTCCTGATACAGCCAGGATGCTGTTGGCCTTCAAGGATTTACTTGCTAAATCATACGCGTCCCCGCTCTTTGTCAGGTGGATCGTCCCGCGTGGGCAGTGTCATGGCAGACCCTTCCCTGGCCTCTGCGTCCATCCATCGGGCTGGAGATCCCTTCGGCGCCTGACACGAGGTTTCACGGCAATGACTGGGGGTGTCCCCCTCCTCCCGGTCCTGCCCGATAACAAAGCGGGGGTCCCCGCGTCCTTGTCAGTCTAATCCGCGATGAATACGCGGCTGAAGGTCTCAGAAGTGGAGATCGAACACCTCTCGGAGCGTTGCCTGCCCCCGGGGCCCTTTGTGAGGGTAATTTCCCCGTGGGCTCTGCCATTGACGTCCGCGTAGGATGTCTCCTGTTTGCTGACATGGAACAGCCTCCCCTCGCTCCCTTTTTACATCACCTGCCTTTTTACTAACTCTCCATTTACTCTCCCCAACACTTCCTTCGCCCGGCACCCTGCCCTCAGGGCCAAAGCCATTAACTGCCAAGGCCCCTTTCTGCTCAACCACCCACCCCCTTGTGCAGCGAGGGGTTTTTTAAGGGAAGCCCCCCGTCTGCTTGCCCCTCACCCCACGTCCCTGGCCTTTTGTGGCCCATTCAGTGACTCGCTTGACCCCTCCAGGACCTTCTCGCCTTGTGGTCAGCGTGTGTGTGCCCAGCAGACCGCGAGACGAAGTCGCTGCTCTGTTGTCCTTTCGGGCAGTTGCCGGTGACATTTCACAGCCTTCTGACCTGAGCTGACACCATAAATACCGGGGTTTTTTTTTTGGGAAGGAGCGGGTGGGAGCTCGCATCCACAGCCTGTACCAGTTGCTACTTGGGGCACGATCGATTCCGGGGGCTTTGTGTTGGGCTTGGAGGAAGGAAGGCAGGGTCTCCAGCTCGGTGGCGATGGGAGTCTCTTCCTTTTAGAGGGAGCTTTTATTATGTCAGTATTTAAATCCGCTGCGTGAAATAGGCGGCATTAAAAGGTTCCGCTTTCTGCAGGCGATAGGGGAGCTTTGCCATAGAGCTCAGACGCCTTCTGAGGCTGATCCTGCTCCAGAACTGCCGCTGAAATGCAGGTAACCAGAGCCCAGGCAGGCACCGATCCCTGAGGAACCTGCACTCCTGCACCCCCCAGGCCAGGGTGTGGAGCACAGCGGGTGTATTCCTGCCCTCCATCCTCCTCCGAGCTCCGGACATCTGCAGATAGTCAAACAGAACCTCCCCCGAGCCCCTCTGCTGTGAGGACAGGCTGAGAGAGTTGGGGGGGTTCAGCCTGGAGAAGAGGAGGCTCCGCGGAGACCTTGGAGCCCCTTCCAGTCCCTGAAGGGGCTCCAGGAAAGCTGGGGAGGGACTCTGGATGAGGGAGGGGAGCCATGGGACGAGGGGGAAGGGTTTTCCACTGCAAGAGGGGAGATTGAGCTGAGATGTCAGGCAGAACTTCTTGGCTGTGAGGGTGGTGAGCCCCTGGCGCAGGTTGCCCAGAGAAGCTGTGGCTGCCCCATGCCTGGAGGGGTTCAAGGCCAGGTTGGACGGGGCTTGGAGCAAGCTGGGCTGGTGGGAGGTGTCCCTGCCCAGGGCAGGGGGGTGGAATGAGATGATCTTTAAGGTCCCTTCCCTCCCAAACCATTCTGTGATTCTATGAATTCTCGGCAGGAGACTCAGGAGCAGGTTTGAGTTCCAAGCTCAAATTCCAAGCCCAGCCCTTGGAGCCCTGCAGATGCCACAGCCTCAAGCCCCGCAGCGGGTGGTTCAGGACCATGACAAAGGCAGCAAAACGCAACCTGCAGCGCTTGTGTTTCCGTGCCTGCAAGCCTGTCCGTTCTCACACTGTCAGTGCTACTGCGGACGAGGGGTTTGGGGTGTTTTGCAGTGGAATGAGCTATGTGACCCGTTTTGTTTAATTTCTCAGGACACGCTTGTGTTCCTGGGTTTTTGGTGTTGGGTTTTTTTGTTTTTTACTCCCTTGTGACAAATACACAGCAGGGTTTTAGGTCCAAAGAATCCCTGCAAGCTTTAGGTTTGAGCAGCGAGTACCCGATATTACTTCGTTGGGCTAATGCAGGGGGAAGAGTTCAGGTTTGAACTACTCTAACAATCTCGGACCTGGCGTGGGGCTCAGAAGCCAGGCTGTGAAGAAGGACGGACCCTGAGCAGGGGAACTGAGCAGGAGGAGGCTTGAAGAAGCTTGGAAACCGGAAGAGGCTGGAGGGGTTCACCAGAAATTGTCTCTGCACATCTCTGTGTCCCTCCTTTATTAACCCAGGCACAACCCGCTTGCCTCCCGGGGCTCTCCCCAGTGCTCGGCTGGCAGCAAGAGACATTGCGAGTGGTTTGCCGATGCCTCGTCTGATGCTCAGCAGGGTTTTGTTGCTGGCGTGTGTTCCTCTGGCCGCATCCAGCTGCTGTCTCGTACGTCACACTCCTTGAAGAATGGTATCTTTGCCCCTGACTAAAGCATCTAGGTCCAGAAATACTCCGTAATAGTCACGAGGAATGAGGGGAGAGTTGTGTTTCCCCATCAAGGTGCTGGGGTATTGGAGAGTCATAGATCCATGAAATCCCGCAGGTTGGCTGAGGACCGTCTAGTCCAACTCCTTGCTCAAACCAGGATCACCTGGAGCAGGTTGCCAGGACTATGGTTGGAGTTTGAATATCTCCAAGGATGGAGACTCCACAGCCTCCCCGGGCAGCCTCTTCCAGTGCTCAGTATCTGTTACAGTGAAGGTTTTCCTTAGGTTTTGACTGGCATTCCCTGTTTGAGTTTGTGCCCACTCTTGTCCTGTCACTGGCCACCACTGGAAAGAGCCTGGCTCCATCTTCTTCCTCTCCCATTAGTATATCGACACATTGATAAGATCCCCCCGAGCTTTCTCTTCCCCAGGCTGAACAGTCCCAGCTCTCGTGTGAGAGATGCACCAGTCCATTCATCACCTTCTTGGCCCTTTGCTGGGCTCACTCCAGTAAGCCCACGTCTCTCGTGACCTGAGGAGTGCAGAACTGGACCCCAGATGTGTCTCCCCGGTGCTGAGTACTGGGATCCCCTCCCTCGGCCTGCTGCCAACGCTGCTCCTCATGCAGCCCAGGACACCCTTGGCCTTCATTGTGGCAAGGGCACGTTGTTGGCTCATGCTCAGCTTGGTGCCCACCAGCACCTTCTCTGCCCAGCTGCTTTCCAGCCGGGTGGCCCCAGCCTGTGCTGGTGCCAGGGCTTGTTCCTCCCCAGGGGCAGGACTTGGCACTTGTTGAACTTCAGGAGGTTCCTACCAACCCATTTCTCCAGCCCACCAAGGTCCCTCTGGGTGGCAGCATGACCCTCTGACCTATCAGCCGCTCCTCCCAGTTTCCTAACTCCTACACACTGGCTGAGGGTGCACTTTGCTCATCAGCAGGGTCATTAATGAACCTGTTGACACCTTCAGTATCAGTATCAGTCCCCTGCGGTACCCTGCAGGCCTCCTCTGGGCTGTCTGCTGCTCGTCATGACCTTTGAGCTTGAAGTTTTCAACCCCACATCACTTCTCCAGCCTGCACTTTATCTGCTAGGAGGATGTTAGAGGAGATGGTGTCAAGAGCCTAACTTAAAGTCGAGATGAACAACATCTACTGCTTTCCCCTTCGTACATCCACACTGACTACTCCCCATCACCTTCTTGTCCATCATGTCCATCAGGAAGGGTTTCCAGGGTGAGTTGCTCCATCACTGTTCCAGGAATGGAGGTGAGGCCGACTGGTCTGTGCTTCTCAGGATCTTCCTTCTTGTCCTTCTTGAAGACAGCCCTGACATTTGCTTTCCTCCTGTCCCCAGGGACCTCCCCCCATCACCATGAACTTCTAGCTGTCATCAAGAGTGGCCTCACAATGACGTTGCTCGGGTCCTTCAGCACTTGTTTAAATGTTCCCTCACCTGATCCTCCTCCACCAAGGGTCCATCTTTCTTGCTCCAGACGTTCCCGCTGGAGCCCACGCCCCTGCAGTGGGGCAGCCCCATGGCCAGGGGAGACCCTAGGTCCTCTCCTGGCTCTGGATGAGGCTCCAGCAAGGCTGAGTGGAAAGGAGGGACAGCCTGGGGGAACCCCGTGGGCTTCAAACCAAGGGGCAGCACCACTGCTGAGGGGTTTGCCCTGCAGTGGACCTTCCAGCATGGACACAACCTTGTGCTGGGACGAGTCCTCCTGGCTGTGGTGCCCTTGTAATAAATTAAAGTGACACTAAACAAAACAGAGAGGAAAATGCCGCAGAGACTCATCTTGTTCTTGGGCTAGAGCTTATGAAAGGCGAAATGGGAATATTGTGAACACTTCCCCCCGTACACACCTGAGAAGCTTGGGCCCAGAAGGAAGCGTAGAAGGAAGGGTTCCCTGGCGCTGCAGAGCTTGGCTGCCATTGGTCTTGGGTATTGAATTGCTTTTCCGAGGTGTGTTTTGTGTGTGTGTGTGTCGGTGTAGGGACCCGGCAGCTGCTGTTGTGTGAAAACGCACCGCTTTGCTGATGGGAGGAGAAGGTGGTGTCTTACACTCCAGATCTTTCCTCAGGAGTAGAGCAGTTCCCTCCTTCAGAGACGGATCCCTTGGCTGGTGTCAGGACCTCCCCTCTGCATCCCCATCACGGGGACAGACACATCTCCTCCTGTCACACCTGAGCAGCCTCATTGTGTGTCCCCAGCGCTCTCCTGATCATTGGTGCAACAAGGTCAAGTGCTGGGTCCTGCACTTGGGTCACCCCAACCCCCTGAACGCTACAGGCTGGGGGCAGGGTGGCTGGAGAGCTGCCCAGCGGAAAAGGACCTGGGGGTGGTGGTTGACAGCAGCTGAATATGAGCCAGCAGTGTGCCCAGGTGGCCAAGAAGGCCAACAGCATCCTGGCCTGTGTCAGCCATAGTGTGGCCAGCAGGACTGGGGCAGTGACCAACCCCCTGTACTGGGCACTGGTGAGGCCCTACCTTCAATGCTGTGTCCGGTTTTGGGCCCCTCACCACAAAAAAAGATACTGAGGTGCTGGTGTGTGTCCAGAGAAGGGCAACGAGCTGGTGAGGGGTCTGGAGCACAAGCCTTGTGAGGAGCGGCTGAGGGAGCTGGGGGTGTTCAGCCTGGAGAAAAGGAGGCTGAGGGGAGACCTCCTCGCTCTCTACAACTCCCTGAAAGGAGGGGGTAGCCAGGGGGGGTCGGTCTCTTCTCCCAAGGAACAGGCCATGGGACAAGAGGAAACGGCCTCAAGTTGCGCCAGAGCAGGTCTAGGATGGATATTAGGAAAAATGTCTTCACGGAAAGGGGTTGTCAAGCCTTGGAAGAGGCTGCCCAGGGCAGTGTTGGAGTCGCCATCCCTGGAGGGATTTAAAAGCCGGGCAGACGTGGTGCTGAGGGCCATGGGTTAGTGGTGGGTTTGTGAGTGTTGGGTTGATGGTTGGACTTGATGATCTGAAGGGTCCTTTCTGACCTGGTCAGTTCTATCATTCTATGATGATTCTGTGGTTGACCACCGTTCTTTCTACTTCCCACCTTCAGAAAGCCCCTTTGGTTCCAGCTCCTCCAGTGTGCAGGCTGGCCCGGCTGCTCCTGCACAGGGAATCATGGAATGCCTCCTCCGAAAACACCCTTTGCCTCCTTCTCCCCACGTGAGACCCTTGGTGTGACTCCAGTACTGGTTCCTCTCCCCATACCAGCTCTTGGACTGGGGTTGATGGTCTCGGAGGTGCAGAGAGGCTGAGTAGCCGAGGCACAGAGCTGGGGGCTCAACTCCAAGCATCCTCACTGGCCCCACCGCCTTGGGACACCCCGGCACACACGCCTGGGGCTCCTGCTCGAGCCTCTCCTGCAAAACACGAGCCATCGAGTCAGCTCCGAGCACATCTCTAATTAAAGGGGGGAGAGAGGAAGGAAAGAACATGCATTTAAGAAACATTTTAGCTGAAGCTGCATTATCCCGGAGTTCTGAACTCGGATCTGCCGGGAAATTGAGCACAGTGCGTTCGTTGGTAATGCTGCACGCTCCCCTCTTGGTTCGCTCTAATTGCAGGTACCGTGAACAGGGTGAGCGATGGGTAAGTGAATTACAGAGCCAGCATTACGGGGGATGGGCTTTTGACATCAGAAAGTGAAAGTGTCTGTGGTATTCTCGGGAAAAAATCAGGTTGTATTTATGGCTGGCTTTCTTAGAATCACAGAATCATAGAATTGTCCGGGTTGGAAGGTACCTTTCAGATCATCGAGTCCAACCATCAACCCAACACTGCCAAAACCCACCACTAAACCCTATCGCTAACCATATCTTGTGTTTGAATTCTGTGTAATTCTTAGTCTAAGTACCTTAGAGCCTTTTTCAGTTGCATCCCGGCTGGAAAGGGCTCCCTTCTTACGGAGAGAGGGGGGAGAAGGACATCACGGGGGAGCTGTGGCTTCCCAGGTCCCCAGCAGCCAGCGCGTGGGGACGGAGCAGCGGGGATCACATCCCAAGAAGGGATCGTTGTTTTGCAGGGATTGGCGGAATCGCCAGCATAAACAAGAGCAAAACTGGGGAAACTGGGTGAGAAAGCGAGGGAGCGAGGCTGGCAAAGCTCTGCTGGGCTGACGGGCTCTGAACAGGAGGAAGATGCCACAGAGACCCGTCTCGTTTTTGGGCTAGAGCTTATGAAATGCAAAATCGGCATATTGTGCCCGCTTCCCCTCGTCTTTTCTAATGGATGGATCCCCAAAATTTTCCAGCCAAGCTTCAGATGCAACCGTACGGTCAATTTAAACCTATTTTTTTTTTGCTTTGCTTGGTTCTCCGTTGAGCCCTGGGGATTGATGTGGTTGAAAAGCCCAAGGGGGCCAAAGACAGTAGATGGTGCGCTCGAATAGTTCCCACACGAGCTTGTTCTCTTCCAAAATCATGGCATTTATTGTAAAGCTACCATGGCAGCTTCTCCTGTCTCATCCCTGGTCTCTGCTGACTCTGCCTTGGGATCAGACAGGGCTTTGGAAGGGCTGGTGGCGCAGGTTTGGCAGTGCCAGGTGACAGGATGGAGCAGCGCCGGAGCCAGGAGTCCCTTCAGTCCCTGGCACCCGTTATAAATGTTCTGTGTTTCCACAGGGCGCTGGGAGAATTATAGAATTCTTTGGGTGGGAGGGGACCTTAAAAGATCATCTCATTCCACCACCCTGCCCTGGGCAGGGACACCTCCCACCAGCCCAGCTTGCTCCAAGCCCCGTCCAACCTGGCCTTGAACCCCTCCAGGCATGGGGCAGCCACAGCTTCTCTGGGCAACCTGCGCCAGGGGCTCACCACCCTCACAGCCAAGAAGTTCTGCCTCAGATCTCAGCTCAATCTCCCCTCTTGCGGTGGAAAACCCTTCCCCCTCGTCCCATGGCTCCCCTCCCTCATCCAGAGTCCCTCCCCAGCTTTCCTGGAGCCCCTTGAGGGCCTGGAAGGGGCTCCAAGGTCTCCGCGGAGCCTTCTCTTCTCCAGGCTGAACCCCCCCAACTCTCTCAGCCTGTCCTCACAGCAGAGGGGCTCCAGCCCTCCCAGCAATGTGTGTGTTTGTCTGGAAAGCCAGTGGTGTTGCAGCTCGGTTTGGGGAAACTAAAACCATGGGCTGCTCCGTCTTCGGTGGGGTTTTTGCCTGATGTCAGCTGCAGTTGGGAACCTGTTTGTCTCGTGAAGACAACGGCTGTAACTCAGTCCCCGTGAGCAAAACCAGGCCAGGGTGAAACAACCCTGCCCGTGCTCTCTGGGATCCTGCGGTGAGTGCCCGTGGCCGGGGAGCATCCCTGCTCCGGCAGAGCCGGGGGCTTGCAGGTCCCTCCCTGTGCCAGCCCCAGTGTTGGAGGGAGCACAGCTGGGTCCCCCCCGAGCTCCTGCCAGTGCCTCGGGGGACACTGAGCCCTTCAGGGCGGCTGTTTTTGGGGTCACGCACATGGGAGCTGCCCCCGCGTTCTCTGCCTGGAGGTTTGCCCCAGGTCTGCTGCCACGCGTCCATCCCCAGCCAGCGAGAGTGGAACCCTCCCTCCCTCTCCGTGCTCATATTTACAAGGGAATGCGATAAATTCAGTATTGATTCCTTCTGTTGCACTGTAAATTTTGCAAAAGATGATTAAATAGCGCAATAGAGTCTGCGAGTGCTGCGGCTCAATATGTTCTGGGCCGGCGTATCGACCCCCTCCATCCGACGGCAGCAAGTTCCACTCCCAGCCGCACCAGACCAGTAATTAAAATCCTGTGAGACTGGGATTTAGAAACCAATCATATCGCAGCATCCGAGCGTCTCACATCCCTCCATGGCGAGAGCAATAAGCCTATAAGTGCAAGCGCATTTATGTCCGTACCGGAGCGCTTAAGAATAGTTTCCCCATGGGGCAGGGGAGCAAATAGATCCCTCTCTGAGTGTTTCTGGGTACAAAACCCTATAGTGACATAATGTTTGTCGTGAGTTTAATGGCTCTGCTCACATGGAGGGAGAGAGAGGCGATGATTCTTTCGTTTCCCTTCCCATGCCGTTAACCTTACAAACAAGAATAAGGTTTGTTTTCACGCCCAGGTATCGAGTAGGGAAAAAGCAACTTATAATAAACGTTATAATAAAGCAGGACGGAAAGGAGCAGGTGGGTCAACTTGTTTTAGAATCATAGAGTCATAGAATCTTCGTGGTTGGAAGAGACCTTTGAGATCGTCGAGTCCAACCATACACGCACAAAAAACCCCCCTACAATCTCTGCCACTAGAGCATGCCCTCAAGTGCCAAATCTACACGTTTCTTGAATACCTCTAGGGATGGGGACTCAACCGCCTCCCTGGGCAGGGAAGGCATTGCAAAGAATAAAGGGTTTTCTGAGCCCAAACTAGAGTCCAAATTGCCTGAGGCAATTCCGCTCTCGTGAGACCCCACCTGGAGTACTGCATCCAATTCGGGAGCCCCTCCTACAAGAAAGATATGGACGGGCTGGAACATGTCCAGAGAAGGGCCACGAGGATGATCAGAGGGCTGGAGCACCTCTCCTATGAGGACAGACTGAGAGTTGGGGTTGTTCAGTCTGGAGAAAAGAAGGCTCCAAGGAGACCTTCTAGTGGCCTACCAGTATCTTAAGGGGGCCTACAAGAAAGCTGGTGAGGGACTTTTTAGGATGTCGGGTAATGGTAGGACTAGAGGGAATGGATTAAAACTAGAGATGGAATGATTCAGACTGGAAGTTAGGAAGAAGTTCTTCAGCATGAGGGTGGTGAGACACTGGAACAGGTTACCCAGAGAGGTGGTGGAAGCCCCATCCCTGGAAGTTTTTAAGGCCAGGCTGGACCGGGCTTGGAGCAACCTGATCTAGTGGGAGATGTCCCTGCCCATGGCAGGGGGGTTGGAACTAGATGACCTTTAAGGTCCCTTCCAACCCTAACAATTCTATGATTCTATGAGGCTTTCCACGCTCTGGACCTCCCCATGGAGAAGGTTGGGTTGAAGGCAGCGTGAATTCAAGCGTTCAGCCAAGTTGGAAGCAGTTTGAGATAAGACTTGGTGAATATTGGTGACGTCTTAAGGGAAGCCTTCATTTCCTCAGATGTGTCAAGTCTTGGGCACGGAGCGCAAGAACGTGCAACGTCGTCTTCCCTTCTTCATCCTCATCATCAGGTCTGCGTCTGAGCAGCACCTGCGGTGCTGTGGGTCGGGCACAGGGGACATTCCAGTCCCTAAAGGGGCTCCAGGAAAGCTGGGGAGGGACTTTTTACAAGGGCATGTAATGATAGGATGAGGGGTGATGGCTTCAAACTGGAAGAGGGGAGATTGAGCTGAGATCTGAGGCAGAAATTCTTGGCTGTGAGGGTGGTGAGCCCCTGGCCCAGGTTCAGAGGAAACGGCCTCAAGTTGCACCAGGGCAGGTTTAAGAAGAATATCAGGAAAAATGTCTTCATGGAAAGGGTTGTCAAGCATTGGCCAGGCTGCCCAGGGCAGTGGTGGAGTCGCCACCCCCGGAGGGATTTAAAAGCTGGGCAGACGTGGTGCTGAGGGCCATGGGTTAGGGGTGGGTTTGGCAGTGTTGGACTCGATGATCTGAAAGGTCCCTTCCGACCTGGACAATTCTATGGTTCTTCTTTCTGAGCTAATTCCCGCTTCTATTCAGCAGTGGGTTCATAGAATCATAAAACTGTTGGTGGCCGCTCCAGCCCCTCGTGCCCCATTTCCCGGCCAAGGGCGGCTCAGTGCCGGTCACTGCTCGTACGTAACTCAGATTGATTCTTCCACCCCTGCATTGGGTTACATCTATTATCTAAGTTGAGTTTCGCTTGCCACTCATCGCTGTCGCTCAGATGGCTCTGAATAATTAGCACTGGTGGTCACCTTTGTCTTATCAGTCTCCCAGCGCTCGCAGATGGGCTGAGCACACGGGCATCAGCAGAAACCCCTGGATGCCCTGGGACAGGTTTCCCGGAGGACACTGTGACCATTCGCTCTCCTTCAAATCCTTCATTTTCAGTCTTTAACTCATCATTTATCCACGTGGAGCCTTTTTCTTTAGCGCTGGTGGATAATTTGGTGTTTGAGCTCCTTCTGAGCTCCTCGGTGAAAACTCTCCCATCCTGGCAATTTGTTAACGCTCGGTAGTGCTTTTAAACCATTTCTGCTCACTCTGTAGCTTGAGACCGTCCCTGCGGCACGTCCCGGCGGCACGTCCCTGCGGGGTGTCCCTGCAGGAGCCTTTCTGTGGGGACTGGATGCGTCCCCTTGAGCCTCCTGCTTCTCCTCGGTCACCCACCGAAACTCACCTTCTCCTCCCGGTTCCTGGGATGGCCAAAAAGAGCTTCTGGTTTTCATTCCTGAAGTGAGGGCTTCTTTTAAATCCTTTTTGACCTGTATTTTTTCCGTTTAACCAGAGCAAGTGCTCCATTGTGTTTTCCTCATCTGGACGCAGTTTCCAGGCTTCGAAGGATGTGGAGGTGGTTTACTCTTAAGATCCTAACTTTCCTCATTATAAAACCTTTTTAATATATAGCACGGCTTTCTTTAGCCTTCAACATCCATGTTTCTGAAAGTTTTCTGCTGCTGCTTTATTTCTGGCAAGATCCTTCCGCTCCTCCTGCGGAACAGAGCTCCTTGGCAATGGATTCTTTGTCATTCTGTACAAATTCAGTGTTACTGGCTCCTACAATCAACTTACTTCTTTTTTTTCTCCAGTCTTTTATACCCAACACCTCTGGTGGGACTTATTCCTTCACTGCAGCAGTTTATGCATTAAGGCACCCTGCTGTTGTCCTCCCTCCTGCTGTCACCAGTCTCCTCTGCTGCCGTTCCAGTTGGCACATCCTGGTTTTGGCCCTCACCAGAAGCACACACAGATTTGTCCCCAGCCTGGTTCGCAGGATTTGTGAGCTCTGGTCAAGCCGCCCCTCTCCCTGCTGTGTCCTACCTGCCCTCCTCAGCATCGGACCTTCATCTTGGGACCTCTGGATGGTGCTGGTTTAGAACATCTCTCCTTTCCATGTAGACTCTCTCTACTCCAGAGGCTTCTAGTTCATAGAATCATCGAATCATGGAATGGTTTGGGAGGGAAGGGACCTTTAAAGCTCATCTCATTCCAACCCCCCTGCCCTGGGCAGGGACACCTCCCACCAGCCCAGCTTGCTCCAAGCCCCGTCCAACCTGGCCTTGAACCCCTCCAGGCATGGGGCAGCCACAGCTTCTCTGGGCAACCTGCGCCAGGGGCTCACCACCCTCACAGCCAAGAAGTTCTGCCTGACATCTCAGCTCAATCTCCCCTCTTGCAGTGGAAAACCCTTCCCCCTTGTCCTATAACTGCATGATGCTGGACAAACTCATGCTGGAAAGGCTTTGGGTGGAGGAGGGGAGCACAGATCCTGTTCTCCAGAAGGGACGGTGTAGCAGTAAATGTTGAAAACCCCACTGGACTGTGTGGTATCACCACCTCCAGGCACAGCAGCGTGCTTGGGAATCATTTTCTAAATCTTTTTTGCAACCTGGGGTCAGTGTTTGCGTTATCATTGCGTCCTGCAGCACTAACATCTTCAATGAGGGTATTATGAATGGCTCATGAGTGGTTCTCGTCGATCGGTGCACTGTATCTGCAGTTACGTTCTCAGCTACGTTTGTAGGTGGTGGAGTCTCTGTCTCTGGAGACATTCAAACCCCACCTGGATGCGTTCCTGTGCAGCCTGCTCTGGGTGACCCTCCTCTGGCAGGGGGTTGGACTGGATGGTCTCCAGAAGTCCCTTCCGACCCTACCATTCTGTGATTCTATGATTCTGTGTAGTCCCTCAAAGAGGGAATTAAAGCTTGTTCGGCAAGTCCTGCTTTTCATGCAGCCTTGGCCAGTGTGGATTTTGCTCCTGCCAGTGACGTCTGTAGTTCACCACCCTCAGTGCATCTCTAGAAGGGTTTTGTTCCTTACATTCCAGCTTGGCAGCCATCCGTGGGGGTTGTTGATACGTTTAGCATCACTTCTGCTCTGCATCTCCTCATCAAGAGGTTGCCCAGAGAAGCTGTGGCTGCCCCATCCCTGGAGGGGTTTAAGGCCAGGTTGGACGGGGCTTAGAGCAAGCTGGGCTGGTGGGAGGTGTCCCTGCCCAGGGCAGGGGATGGCACTGGATGAGCTTTAAAGTCCCTTCCCACCCAAACCCTTCCGTGATTCTATGATTCGATGATTTCTGAGCCCTGTTGATTTCTGCCCCGCTCCCCCTGGTTGTGGTATTGCCGTGGAAAGGACAACCGCTGTCCTCAGAAGAAAATGAATCCTTAACCACAGCCACGCTCCTTCCCTGGGGCAATCTGCTGGGGTCCGGGGGAGCTGTTCTTCCTTGAGAAGTTTCATTCGCTCTTTTCTATCTCTGTTTTCCCTCCCCGTTACTTTTTTACATGATTTCTTCAACTGGGTGGGAGTACTCTGGATGTGTTGTGTGTGTCCACGCCTGGAGCTGTGGGTAGGTGTTGGGAGAAGCTTGGGAGCTTGCAACTGCTCGCCGCGGTCATAGAATCATGGAGTGGTTTGGGTTGGAAGGGACCTTAAAGATCATCTAGTTCCAACCCCTTGCCATGGGCATGGTCCTTAAGTACCCTGAGCATTTACTCCTTTGGAGACTCATGTTTTCACTGGAAGGACCAAAGGGAGAACTGGCCTCAGTGTGTCCATATGTTGAGATGGTTTGATCCCATATCCTCTCCTATCCAGGACAATTAGCAAATGCCACCAAGAAGGTGGGGCTGGATGCTGAATCACCTGGAGCATTGTCCTTAAGCATCCCTGCAGCTTCTGCTTCCACCCGGTACCTTTGAAAATCTTGCTCCGGGTCCTCCCTTGATGAGATTTGAGGATATTCCCAGGGGAGCATACACGCGCGTTGAAATTCAAGTGGTGCTTGGGAAGATTCATTCCATGTAGTAGCACGTCCTTCAAGAAAAGGTCATTGTCCCGCACGTGGAGCAGCGCCCCGTAACGTGTCTCCCATATTTATTGAGACGTCGGGCAGGAAAAGGGTGGTGGGACCACAGGCCGGGGTGGCCACTTTCCTATTAATGTTGTGTGTTAAAAGCTGCTTGTGGAATGTGTGTCTTATTGATTTAAAAGCAGTTTTACCTTACTGGAAAAAAGGGGTGATCATGCTAATTCAATCACGGAAGACTCAGGAGGACACAAGTCTTTTTATATTACTTTAACTAGCCACGCGGAGCAATAATAATGCCATTCCTTGTCAAAGCTGACGGCTGATGACGCTGTGTTATCCCCGGCAGGTCGTATGGGCTCCTTCCTCCTGGAGAATCCCAGACTATGCTTGAACAGGGACACGCAGAGGTGTAACTGCAGGGACAAAGCACATTTAGCCCACCGGAGTTGTGTCACTCGTCCCAGCGCTTGTCTGGTTTAGGGGGACAGATGCTCAGTGCCCATCCGCAGCATCCTCACCAGCACACCCACTGTGGCTTTGGGCATTTCCAGGTTCTTCTTTCTGGGCTTTAGGGATTTCCAGGCTCTTCTTTCCGGGATTTCGTTTCCTTCACCAGAAAAATTAGTTTGGTTTTTTCCCCCTGCCCAGGGGAAACTGTGGATTGGGTCCTGCAGAGTCTGCTGCAGGGACAGGGGTGCTCTCCCAGTTCCCCGCAGCGTGCTGGAGCATGGGGCTGGGCAAGCGGAGCGGCCACGGGTCCAAGGCGATGGCTTTGTCAGGAGAGGTGCTCACTCAGCCTGCTGAAAGAGCTCGTGGTGCTCCTCGGAGCAGGGCAGGGCAATGACGCCTGCACGGTGCCGTGAAGAGCAGGGATGAGTGTCCTGGAGGTCCATGGTATTGTCCCTTCCCCGTGCTGTGCCCAGGACCTCTCCCTTCCAGCTGAGAGAGGCTCAGAGACGGGGCTCAGCCTGGATTTTTCTGGTGGCCAGAGAGCTGCGTTGATCCCGTGGAGGGTTTGGTCCATGCTGACGTGTCAGTGCCACGGGTAAGGGTTGACCTGGGCGCTCTCCTCACTGGGAAGGGTCTGATGAGGACCTGAATGAGTGGAGGGACCTGGAGGAACCCTCGCTGAAATGACGTCGTGATGACCAGACAGCTGCTCTAAAGGGATGCTTGCAAGATCTGGTCGACAACCTGGTGTATGAAGTTAGCAGCTCTGCTTCTGGGAGACTGGAGATAGCTTTATACTGGGGAGAATGGCTTTCAATGGCCTTCTTGACTGAAGCTGTGCTGTCTTCTGCACCAGAGACTCACCCAAGTGCTTGGTTGCCACCTTTGCCATATCGAATCTTTAGGACTCAAACGAAGGAAGATAACGAGATGTTGAACATTTTGGCGTCTTGTCCACCACACAGGTCACCACTTCTGTCCGGCTCATTTGCAGACAGGACCTTCGGGGTGGCACCAGGACATAGAACTCGTGCTAGTTCGGAGGAGACGCGTCCTCTGTCCCCAGAGCAGCTCCTGTTGCGTGGTCTGCAGGCAAGAGGCTCAGACCCAAACACTCGGCTGGAGGTTACCTCTGAGGATGTCTGGGAGCAGCAGTCCATGCAGGAGCTCTCACAGCATCTCGTTGCACCATGAAATGAGGTCCTCACACGTCCTCCTTTCCTTGTCTCAGTGTCCAGGGCTTTCCCAAGCCTCTCCATGTCCAGTCTTTGGAGAAACGTAGCTCTCTGGGTCACTGATGTCACTGTGAGCCCCGTTCTGTCTGTCCGAGGTGGGACACTTGTTCTTCCTTCAGCAGGCACGTATTTGGCTACGTGACCTGAGCCAGGTCACTGCTCCTCTGCCCTGCCAGGACAGGTTGTAGGGGAGGACGGGGAGCAAGGACCGAGCTGCGGCAGGGTCCCAGGTCCTCCTGCCATCCCCATCTCCTCCTGCTATCCCCTCCTCGTCCAACCATCCCCATCTTCTCCTGCCATCCCTATCTCCTCCTGCCATCTCTTCTTCCTCCTGCCATGCCCATCTCCTCCTGCCATCTCCTCCTCCTCCCACCATCCCCTCCTTCTCCTGCCACCTTCNAAGCTGCTTGTGGAATGTGTGTCTTATTGATTTAAAAGCAGTTTTACCTTACTGGAAAAAAGGGGTGATCATGCTAATTCAATCACGGAAGACTCAGGAGGACACAAGTCTTTTTATATTACTTTAACTAGCCACGCGGAGCAATAATAATGCCATTCCTTGTCAAAGCTGACGGCTGATGACGCTGTGTTATCCCCGGCAGGTCGTATGGGCTCCTTCCTCCTGGAGAATCCCAGACTATGCTTGAACAGGGACACGCAGAGGTGTAACTGCAGGGACAAAGCACATTTAGCCCACCGGAGTTGTGTCACTCGTCCCAGCGCTTGTCTGGTTTAGGGGGACAGATGCTCAGTGCCCATCCGCAGCATCCTCACCAGCACACCCACTGTGGCTTTGGGCATTTCCAGGTTCTTCTTTCTGGGCTTTAGGGATTTCCAGGCTCTTCTTTCCGGGATTTCGTTTCCTTCACCAGAAAAATTAGTTTGGTTTTTTCCCCCTGCCCAGGGGAAACTGTGGATTGGGTCCTGCAGAGTCTGCTGCAGGGACAGGGGTGCTCTCCCAGTTCCCCGCAGCGTGCTGGAGCATGGGGCTGGGCAAGCGGAGCGGCCACGGGTCCAAGGCGATGGCTTTGTCAGGAGAGGTGCTCACTCAGCCTGCTGAAAGAGCTCGTGGTGCTCCTCGGAGCAGGGCAGGGCAATGACGCCTGCACGGTGCCGTGAAGAGCAGGGATGAGTGTCCTGGAGGTCCATGGTATTGTCCCTTCCCCGTGCTGTGCCCAGGACCTCTCCCTTCCAGCTGAGAGAGGCTCAGAGACGGGGCTCAGCCTGGATTTTTCTGGTGGCCAGAGAGCTGCGTTGATCCCGTGGAGGGTTTGGTCCATGCTGACGTGTCAGTGCCACGGGTAAGGGTTGACCTGGGCGCTCTCCTCACTGGGAAGGGTCTGATGAGGACCTGAATGAGTGGAGGGACCTGGAGGAACCCTCGCTGAAATGACGTCGTGATGACCAGACAGCTGCTCTAAAGGGATGCTTGCAAGATCTGGTCGACAACCTGGTGTATGAAGTTAGCAGCTCTGCTTCTGGGAGACTGGAGATAGCTTTATACTGGGGAGAATGGCTTTCAATGGCCTTCTTGACTGAAGCTGTGCTGTCTTCTGCACCAGAGACTCACCCAAGTGCTTGGTTGCCACCTTTGCCATATCGAATCTTTAGGACTCAAACGAAGGAAGATAACGAGATGTTGAACATTTTGGCGTCTTGTCCACCACACAGGTCACCACTTCTGTCCGGCTCATTTGCAGACAGGACCTTCGGGGTGGCACCAGGACATAGAACTCGTGCTAGTTCGGAGGAGACGCGTCCTCTGTCCCCAGAGCAGCTCCTGTTGCGTGGTCTGCAGGCAAGAGGCTCAGACCCAAACACTCGGCTGGAGGTTACCTCTGAGGATGTCTGGGAGCAGCAGTCCATGCAGGAGCTCTCACAGCATCTCGTTGCACCATGAAATGAGGTCCTCACACGTCCTCCTTTCCTTGTCTCAGTGTCCAGGGCTTTCCCAAGCCTCTCCATGTCCAGTCTTTGGAGAAACGTAGCTCTCTGGGTCACTGATGTCACTGTGAGCACCGTTCTGTCTGTCCGAGGTGGGACACTTGTTCTTCCTTCAGCAGGCACGTATTTGGCTACGTGACCTGAGCCA
>VWZL01003393.1:33569-51168 GCA_013396915.1 Stercorarius parasiticus | reverse complement strand
AGGTCACGGCTCCTCTGCCCTGCCAGGACAGGTTGTAGGGGAGGACGGGGAGCAAGGACCGAGCTGCGGCAGGGTCCCAGGTCCTCCTGCCATCCCCATCTCCTCCTGCCATCTCCATCTCCTCGGGCCATCTCCTCCTCCTCCAACCATCCCCATCTCCTCCTGCATTCCCATCTCCTCCTGCCATCTCCTCCTCCTCCTGCCATCCCCATCTCCTCCTGCCATCTCCTCCTCCTCCTGCCATCCCCATCTCCTCCTGCCATCTCCTCTTCCTCCTGCCATCTCCTCCTCCTCCCATCTCCTCCTCCTCCAGCCATCTCCATCTCCTCCGGCCATCTCCATCTCCTCCTGCCATGCTCATCTCCTCCTGCCATCTCCTCCTCCTCCTGCCATCCCCATCTCCTCCTGCCATCTTCTCCTCCTGCCATCCTCATCTCCTCCTGCCATCTCCTCCTCCTTCTGCCATCCCCATCGCCTCCTGCCATCCCCATCTCCTCCCCGATGGCAGCAGAGGACCCGGGTACCAGCACCCGCCGCGTCAGGAGCTCTATTGACAGTTATCCAGAATCTGAAGGAATTCAAGACAAATTGTTAAGAGGAGGGAGTTAATAAAATTTGAAAAATTGAGGCCTGTCACTCTCCTAAACTTTTTTCGATACGGCTGACAGAAACATATTTCCCCAATGAGTGACCTTCTGCAGCTGCTCCTGCGCCGCGTGGCTGCGCGGGCGCTGGCAGTGAACCGACGCGCTATTTATCAAATATTATAAGCCGGGGCCTCCTAATACGAGCGGGGAGGTGTGGGAGGAGGCGGCGGGCTCGCACAGCCCGAGGTGTTGCCCAGGTGTCCATCTCCGGCTTCAGACAGCTTGTGGGAGGTGACAAATGGCCTTCTATTAAGCCTCGGAAGGTTGGCGTCCCCTCCGCCGCCAGCTGCCGGGGTGGGAGAGGGCAGGGAGGAGGTGGGGACGGGGACGGGGGGGGTCAGGCCGGGGCGTTTGACGAACCCCTGGCTACTTTTACCTTCTATTAGCCAGCGAAGCGACGCCGTTATTTATTGCGGCGTAATATTTTATTGCTGCCGCTACGCCAGGTCGGAATCGACCAGTTGGAGGAGTCGGGTTCTATCAATTATTGCGGCAATTAGTCAAGTCGTCAAAGCCATTAACAGGGGGATTAGGCCAATATTGGAGAGCCATTATTGATAGATCCGGGAGCAGCCGAGCAAACCCTCAGCCTTCATGTGGAATAAGAGCCTCGAGGAGCTCATCTTTTTGGGGGGAAGGGGGGGGGCAGAGAAGTCACCCCTGTCCCCGTGGGCCCACCCAGGGTGGGGTTCGGTGGGGGGTGGGGGGGGCCACGGGAGCACCGTCTCTTATTTAAAAGATATTGAGTGGCCGGCACCGGCAGTATATAATCTCACCTTTCTCCATCATCTTCTTTATTCGCAATGACAAGGCTCGCGATAGAAATTACTCGGTGTCGAATGTTTATGGAGCGCATTTTTCATTCTGTAAGCAAATATAGATCCCTGATGCCAACGCTCAGAAGCGACTCATCTCTCCGGCTCCTGTTCGCCGGGCCGCCCCACGTGTCTTCAGCTCTTACGGTCGCTGCTCACTTTTATAGAATCAGAGAATCACAGAATTGGCCAGGTCGGAAGGGACTTTTCAGGTCATCGAGTCCAACCATCAACCCAACACTGACAAAAACCACCACTACCCCATGTCCCTCAGCACCACGTCTGCCCGGCTTTTAAATCCCTCCAGGGATGGCGACTCCACCACTTCCCTGGGCAGCCTCTTCCAATGCTTGACAACCCTTTCAGGTGTAAAAATTTTTCTTAATATCCAATTTATTGAGCGCTGCGGGTGCTCTGTGCTCTGGAAGCAGGAGCTGCAGCCCAGTTTGCATCTCCCGGCTCGCTCCCGGCGGGATGCGGGATGTTCGCCGAGCCCTGGGGATGCTCTCACGCTGCTCGGGCATCCCCCTTGCCAGGCTGCTTGCGGGGCTCGGGAACCCCCTTCGAGACCTGCGGGATAGTGTTACGGTTTGGGAAACCCACCACAATTTATTGTCCTTTCGACAATTATTCTCTCACTCCATGACCCCTCCCCAGCCGGGAAGGGGAATCGGGGAAAAACAAGGAAAACCGAGGGTTGAAATATAAATAGATTTAATAAGATAAGACTGAATAATTAATAGCCCTAAAGAGCCAGTATTGATCCCAATATCGATATAAAATACACAAGGATTATCCCCAGCGCATTTGCAGGGGACAGCCAATGGGGGACACTGCGAGCGCCGTGGCTTTGGGAGGAAGGGAAGGGCTCAGGGCTCCGGCACCAGGGCACCAGGGCACGAGGCGTTCTCGGGATCCCAGCCATCATGGAAGAGGAGAAACTCCCCAGCAAACTTTCTAATTTCTATGGAATGTGCCATTTGTGGTATGAAATAACCCTGGTGGCAGCTTGGGGCCGGCACCCGGGTCTCACTTCTCCTCGTCCCCGCACCTGACGAGCTTGAAAACACCGAGACCTTGAATCCCACGTCCCATAGCTGGCTATAAAGGGAATATTTTCATGAATTCAGAAACTAGAGTCTTCTAAAAGTGCAGTTTTCCCGAGCGTTAGAAGATAAATGAGTGCTGGGTCGCTCAACCCAGGACAGATGGCCAGCTCGAACACCAGCTTGAGGGGGTTGGGGGCGATTTGAAGGCTCGTTCTCACAACCCTTGGTGTCCGGTTGGTGTCCGGTTGGCTGTTGTGGAGTCCCAGCGCGCACCAGCATTGGTGCCCAGTCCCTCGGAGGTACCTCCTGAGATGCCGAGAGCCAGAGATGAATCCCGAGGGTCCCCACCTGCATCACGGGCTGTTCCCTGTGCCCTTCTCCTGATCCCGGACTGCCCCATCCGAGATTCCCTCTATAACCGTCCCATCACTGCAACTGGGACCAGTCTGGCTGTGCATGTTCTTCCACAATCCAGTGTCTGGGACGGGGACAGAGGATGGGGACATCTCTCCACGCCACCTCGTTTCTGTGAGGGTGTCTGTCTGACTCCCTCCAGTTCAGTCTTTGGGGTTTGGTGCCTTTTTTTTTTTAAGATATAAATGAAATTCTAAAGAAGAGCGTGGTCTTCCCCCAGCTGTGGCTGCGGGTGGCAGCTGTTTAGCAGGCGACAGGCAGATCTGTCTCCGGCTCGGGGTGACGGAGGGGAGGGGTGGCGTGTCCAGTTGAAGCTGAAACGGTCCCGTGTGGCTGCTGCGGGACGGGGAGCGGGTGCTTTTGTGAAGCTGCGTTTTCTTCTGGCGACCGTGTGCTCTTATCCCTCCCTGCCCCCAGCAGCTCTTCCCTGTCAAGCCGATCGTCAGAGGTGACAATTTCTTTTCTTCCTCCCCGGCCGCCCCCATGCCTGTCCCCGCTGGTTGTACATTGTCCCTTTCTCCTCCAGGTCCTCCTCGGAGCGAAGGTTAGGAGGGGATGCCGGCTAGGATGGGAGGCACGAGATGTGCGTCCTGCTCCTTCTGCCCCAAGATTCAAACACCCATGCCCTGATCTTCGTTATTTCTCCCCGCCATCAGGTGCCAACCCCCTGCAGAAGAACGAGATGGGCCACACGCCCCTGGATTACGCCCGAGAAGGAGAGGTCCTGAGCCTTCTGCGAGCAGCAGAGACCAAGGTGAGCCTGGGACTTTCTGGTTCCTTCCCCAAAGCAAGAGCCGTTGGAAAAAAGGCCTGGAGGAGCACCGTAGCGCACCTCCACCTCCACGCTTCTTCAAAGGTCTCCATAAATCAATGACATGATGCAAAAAGGGAGAAAAAAACCACTTTCTAGTTGTGTCTGCGGCTGTGTGCCCCACTCCTCCTCCATGTTAACTTCCACGGCTGCTCAGCACCAGCAATACTGGGCTGTAACCCCTTGGCAAAAATACTTTAACACCAGGACTGCCGTTTTTACTGTATTTTCTGAAAATCCCGGTAAAAGAACCGGGTCTGGGAATCCAGAGGCCGGTGGTGGGCCTGGGATCCGTGCGTTCACACGGGTCCCACGCCACTCTGAGGCAAAAGACAGGGATTTCTGCTGCCTGGTTTGTGAAATAGCCCGTCGCATCCCTTCAGCCTCGCTGTCCCCTTCATCGGTCGCTGTTGTAAGGTGTTTTAAAGAGGGAAAAGAACCGTATTTGCCCTAGTGATTCCAAGAAAAACCCCAGGAGTAAGTAGATTTACAGAGTAGCAGGTTATTGGACAGCGAGGGATCTGCAGCCTGATGTCGAGGGTTTAAAACCCCTGGGTACGAGGCCTTATTTGAGTAGGAGCAACGAATTAGCGGTCGGTAAGAAGGCTGCAAAAGGAGAAACTGAGGCACGGGGAGGCCAGGTTTGCTCTTGGTTGCAGACTTGCCCTCTGGCGTTGGGCACCTCGGAGTTTGGTCTTTGGAATTTGAACTTGCACGCTGGAAACCTGAGGTTAAGGACTTGCTCACGAGTGGAGGATGAAGGTAATTAAAACTGTGTCGATTACTGCACTTAGTAGGTATGAATTAAACCTGCAGGTCACAGACTGGCAGGGGTGGGAAGGGACCTCTGGAGACCATCCAGTCCCAGCCCCTGCCAGAGCAGGGTCACCCAGAGCAGGTTGGAGACGGGTTTGGAATGTCTCCAGAGCAGGAGACTCCACACCTCTCTGGGCAGCCTGTGCCAGGGCTCTGCCACCCTCACAATGAACTTGTCCTTATTTTCTTCATTCCAGTTGGTGCCCGTTGCCCCTTGTCCCGTCCCCGGGCACCACTGAGAAGAGTCTGGCCCCATTCTCTTGCCCCCCGCCCTTTAGTGAGCATTGAGGAGATCCCCTCTCAGGCTGCTCTTCTCCAGGCTGAACAGCCCCAGGGCTCTCAGCCTTTCCTCAGCACAGAGATGCTCCAGCCCCTCGGCATCTCCGCAGCCTCTGCTGGACTCTCTCCAGCAGTTCCCTGTCCTTCTGGAACTGGGGAGCCCAGAACTGGACCCAGTGCTCCAGCTGTGGCCTCCCCAGGGCAGAGCAGAGGGGGAGGATGACCTCCCTCCACCTGCTGGCCACGTTCTTCTTGATGCCCTCCAGGAGACCATTGGCCTTCTTGGCCGTGAGGGCACACAGCTGGCTCGTGGGCAACTTGTTGCCCACCAGGACTCCCAGGTCTCTCTCTGCAGAGCTGCTCCCCAGCAGGTCAGCCCCAACCCATCCTGGTGCGGGGGGTTGTTCCTCCCCAGGGGCAGGACCCTACACTCGCCCGTGTTGAACTTCATTGGGTTCCTCTCTGCCCAGCTCTCTCGTTGAGTCTCTACTCAAGCTGCTGTACCGGCTGCACTCACCCAGGGAAATCCATGCTGGAGCAGGGCTTCCAGGACCACATTCCCCAGTGCCAAACCTCTGTCCTAAGTAGGCGGACAGTCATCTTTCCTCCTGGGCTCTCCAGGCTCCATCACGGCAATGGAAAACCGGAGTGTGACACTCTGCATCGCCCATGGCATCTTTTGGTATCACCCGTGGCTTCTCTTGTCATCGCCCATGGCTTCTCCTGTTAGCCAGAAACGCTGCTTGGTCACTCGGACAGCTCTGCAAGGAAGTTTTAAGGAAGAAAAGTTCAGAATAAAATACTTGAAACCTTTAGGAGAAGGTGGTAAATGGTCCCTGGAGCCCAGCATTGGCAAGGAAACCTGCCCCTACGAAGAGCTGCCTTGTTTTTTATGCTTAACTAATGGATGGAGAAGGGGAATATATATCTGTAGAGATGTTCCTGATGAAAATGATTGTACTTGTATATAAAACGTAAGGCAGTCGAGCCAGCTCGTGATGAATATTGTGCCAGGGGGGATCCGGTGCTCCCGGGGTTGCATCCACCCCGGTATCCGCATCCCACCGAGAGTCTTTGAGAATTTATTGCTCATTTTAATCACTGCCGGAGAATGAATTGGCAGAGCTATTACTGAGTGGGCACATCCCATAGATTTTATTTACATATCCCTGTGACAGAATAACAAGGAGTTTTCATATGTAGTTTTAATTTATTTTGATTTCCTTTCTTCTTTTGAAAAAAAAAAAAAAAAATAGTAATTCTGTGCGTGCTTTCCCTGTGCTGAACCGCACTCGCCTGGTGTTCAGGACTCTTGAGCTGGTTCCCGTTGCTGAACGCTCTGGTGAACTGTGGATATGTTGTGATGTATCTGGGCCTAAAAGGAGGGGAGCAGCCCTGGAAACCAGTGTCTTTGGTGTGTAACTGGGAGGAGGACAGCCCCAGGACTGGTCTCAGCTCCGCCACGTCGGTCTTTGCCATTCATCTCCTCTTCCCCAGTGTACTGGAACCAGTCAGATCCATCCACTGGTCTCTCCTGGCTCCCTCAGCGGCTGCCGAAGGGTTTTTAAGGAGTGTTTCAGCCAGGACGAGGACACGGTTACCCTTTCCCCAGACTCCCTTCAGGCAAGCAGCGGTGCGGGGACCTCCTGAAGCGGAGCCTACGGCCCCTTCATCGTGTTGAATCACCTTTGATGGACCCTCTAAAGAAAACAAACCTCCAGCTGTGGCTCAAGCCTGCTCTGCTTTTTCCATCCAGCACATCCTCGGGTTGTTGGTTTAAACATATTTTAGGAGAAAAATGTCTCTTTTGGTTGTTTGTGAAGTGTCTGCTCGTGAAGCCGCACGCAACCCTGTACGTAGAGTCTGGGCAGAGCCGCCCTGCGCTGAAAGCTGGTTTTATGCATTCTGTAAACCCACAGTGTCTGCCCTTCCCGTGGAAAAGCCCCACTCCGGATCTCCAAAGGCTCTCGTAGCTTAGGTACATCTCTGACATGTTCTGCAGTTATCTCTTATCAAAAATCAAGCATCTCTCCTGCTTTTGGCATCGCGTCCGAGTCCGTCTTAGCCCAGGTGAGCTCAGGAGTTGGGTCACCAACGCAAGAGCGGAGTGTTGCTCCCTCCGCCTGCTGGATTCCTCACTGCCAGCGATGGTCAAGTGTAAATGGAATTGAAATGTCCTGCAGAAACGTCTGGCAGGAGCAAAACCCGGGTCAGAAGTGCGGCTCCAGCTGGGCCCGGAATCGGGATAGCTGGGAGGAGGTGGGAGGAGCTGGATGTGTGGCTGTGTGGGAGGATGGGGGGGATCATAGAATCATGGAATCATGGTTTGGGTGGGAAGGGACCTTAAAGATCATCTAGTCCACCCCCCTGCCCCAGCCAAGAATTTCTGCCTGACATCTCAGCTCAATCTCCCCTCTCGCAGTGGAAAACCCTTCCCCCTCGTCCCATGGCTCCCCTCCCTCATCCAGAGTCCCTCCCAGCTTTCCTGGAGCCCCTTGAGGGACTGGAAGGGGCTGGAAGGTCTCCACGGAGCCTTCTCTTCTCCAGGCTGAACCCCCCCAACTCTCTCAGCCTGTCCTCCCAGCAGAGGGGCTCCAGCCCTCCCAGCATCTCCGCGGCCTCCTCTGGCCCCGCTCCAACAGCTCCGTGTCTCTCCTGTGCTGAGGCCCCAGAGCTGGAGGCAGCACTGCAGGGGGGTCTCCCCCGAGCGGAGCAGAGGGGCAGAATCCCCCCCCTCGCCCTGCTGCCCACGCTGCTGGGGATGCGTGGAAGAGAAAGGAGTGGAAGCTTGTGTCTCATGTAAAATCCAAGATTAGTGAGGCTTTTTGTTGCACGTTTCATCCCAGACTGATCTACAATACGTTTTTCTCAGTGGGTTTTTCTCTTTTTGATGTTTTTTTGCTCAGTGTGAATTGTTTATGCTCTGGGCCGGCAGCGTGACCCGGCTGCAAGGTCCCTGGTGGCCCCACAGCTCCGCCGAGGAGATGGCACCTGGGATGGCAGGTCTGTCCAGAACATCCCGAGCAGAAAGCCATAGTGGGACAGCTTGCAAAAAGTACCATAACTGGTGCTTTTTCCCCATACTGGTGCTTTTTCCCCATGAAAGGGACTTTCCTCCTACCCAGGGACTTTTACGATGTTGGGTTTTGGAGGAGGGAGGGAGGGAGAAGGTGCTGCAGAAGAGGAGTGTCCCCTCCTGCTCTTCATCTCATCATTTAGTGCTTAGAGACATGGGTTGGCGGTGGGTTTTGTCAGTGTTGGGTTGATGGTTGGACTCGATGGTCTGAAAGGTCCCTTCCAACCTGGACAATTCCATGATTCCGTGATTGTGTCTCCCCACCTCCCCGTAGCCCCACACCAATTGTTGGATATTCCGACAGCACTGATTGCCTTCTCTGCGCCTGGAGAAAGGCAGACGAGGCGGGAGGGAGGACGGATTCATTAAGATATAGAGGAAGACACAGATCTATGGCAGGAGCGGCGCTGTCAGCCTGGGGGTGTACGCGCAGCCCGGGGGCGATCCCTGCGGACACACGAGGCTCTGTCCCCCTGGGATCCGCCAGGAAGTTATTGCTCGATATGAGGCGTCAGGGCTGGTGGCATCTCTCCGTTACACGCGAGACTGATGGCACCAGCCAAAATTGGATTTTTTGCTATTTATTTATTTTTAACTTCTGTCGGAGTCAGTGCTAGCCCAGGGAACACCGCCAGCCTGGACGGGGAGGTTTATCCCATCCGACTCTGGCAGCAGGATCCTGCTGCAGCTTCTGGTTTTGTTAAAGGAGTTTCCCCTTCAGGAAGGTGGTTTAAATTATGGGGACCTGTTACGTGTGTTAAATTGCTCACTCTGCAAACCCTCTTTGCTTGATGCGCTGTCCTTAGCCAAGGCTGGGGACACCTTATAGTGGCCTTCCAGGCCCTCAAGGGGCTCCAGGAAAGCTGGGGAGGGACTCTGGATGAGGGAGGGGAGCCATGGGACGAGGGGGAAGGGTTTTCCACTGCAAGAGGGGAGATTGAGCTGAGATCTGAGGCAGAACTTCTTGGCTGTGAGGGTGGTGAGCCCCTGGCGCAGGTTGCCCAGAGAAGCTGTGGCTGCCCCATGCGTGGAGGGGTTCAAGGCCAGGTCGGACGGGGCTTGGAGCAAGCTGGGCTGGTGGGAGGTGTCCCTGCCCAGGGCAGGGATGTGGAACAAGATGATCTTTAAGGTCCCTTCCCACCCAAACCATTCTGTGATTCCATGATTCTATGATTTTGAAAAATAAGGCCTTGCCTATTCTACCTATATTTGTTTTCCTACTCTTCCCACGTCTCCTGTTCAAAGACTCCAAAAACATCTCACGGGGATGGAGGAGCAATCACTGCCTCCTGCCATGCACGCTGGGGCAGTCAGACCCCATCGCTCTGCAGACAGACCCACGGCAGCACGCAGAACCGCGCTGGAAAAAGCTCTTTGCTCAGAATATTTGCTTTCCTCCACCGCCAGCTCAGGAGGAAGCCAGGCCTTTGAGAGACAGAGACTCACACGCTGCTTCCACCCAGACCATTTTCTGGAGCTGAAGGCTGAGAGCGCACAGAGCCATTCACAGATACCCGACGCACGCACATTCCCGAGACACTCGGGGACGGGATACAGGCAGAATGGGAGCGGGTCTTACGGTGTAGTGAACTTCCAGAGACAAGAGGACAAATCCAGCCCCCTGCTTATCTGGAAAGAGGACAAATCCAGCCCGCGTTTAGCCTGGAGAAAAGGAGGCTGAGGGGAGACCTTCTCGCTCTCTACAACTCCCTGAAAGGAGGATGTTGCCAGGGGGGGTCGGTCTCTTCTCCCAAGGAACAGGCGATAGGACAAGAGGAAATGGCCTCAAGTTGTGCCAGGGGAGGTTTAGGATGGATATTTTAGTTCCTCTCCAGCTTTCCTGGAGCTCCCTGGGGGACTGGAAGGGGCTGGAAGGTCTCCGCGGAGCCTCCTCTTCTCCAGGCTGAACCCCCCCAACTCTCTCAGCCTGTCCTCCCAGCAGAGGGGCTCCAGCCCTCCCAGCATCTCCGGGGCCTCCTCCGGCCCCACTCCAACAGCTCCGTGGGCTGCCCCAGGCATCTCCCGGGGCTTCCACGGAGTGTGTCAGGATGGGGCAGGCTGGGACCACACGTGGGGCAAGTTACTGTGAGCCCTGGGAGAGGTGGGGGCTTCTTCAGCCTCGGCAGCCCATCGCTGCCATCCCTTCCGAAAAAAATCTCCTCGGGGGAAAAATGGGACCCACGTCTTTCCCAATGCCAGGGAGCAGACGGATACCCATGCAGGCCTCTGCAGTCCTGCAGGGGGGAAACTGCATCCCCGTTACTCCTTTTGTCACCCCGAAAAGCCTCTGATCCCACCGTTTTCTTGCCTCCCACAGTTCCAGGAGGAGCAGCGTCGGAGGGAGGTAGAGGAACGCCGGAGGTTCCCCCTGGAGCAGCGGCTAAAGGAGCACATCATCGGTCAGGAGAGCGCCATAGCCACGGTGGGAGCAGGTAGGATCCCCCGATCCTGCCTCCGAGCAGGTCACCGAGGTTGGGGCGGGGGGCGCTCACGGTGGGATCCGGCGGGTCTTTCTCTGCTCTGAGAGAGGACACTCATCACCCAGGGGGGCTGTTCCCGGCGCAGCAGCACCATCAGGTGCTTTCATCGTAGGTGCCAGGTCCCTGCAAGCCCTTCCGTTGGGGGTGGTTTCACCCTGGGCCAAACCTGGTGGCTCCGAGGTCTAAGCTGGTCACTGAGATCCCAGAATCCAAAGTTCCCAGACTGGTAAGAGTTGGCAGGGACCTCTGGAGACCATCCAGTGCAACCCCCTGCCAGAGCAGGGTCACCCAGAGCAGGTTGGAGATGGATTTTTGATATCTCCAGAGCAGGAGGCTCCACACCTCTCTGGGCAGCCTGTGCCAGGGCTCTGCCACCCTCAAAATAAAAGAGTTTTTCCTCCTGTTGAGATGGAATTTCCCGTGTTCCAGTTTGTGCCCGTTGCCCACCGCACACCTCGGAGCGCACACGCAATTCCCAGTTGAAAGCCGGGGCTGACCGCGGTGGCACTTAAACATGGCGCTATCTATTTACCCGGCAATTTGTCGTAAGAACGTCTCTTGTTAACAACTCACGAGCCGTTTTGTACAGCTTGACGTACAGAAGCCCCTCACACACGAGCAGCTTTGGGGATTTTTTCCGTACCCCTTACAGATTTAGGGCTTTATTCCCCATAAAACCCAAGCGCGTGCTTCAGCCCCGCTTCCCTGGCCACGTGTGCCACGGCAGACGACAGGCCACCGTCCGGTCACCGGAACCGGGATCTTTAGCAGGACAAATACAGAGTGAGATTTCCCTGCTCCGCTCTCCTAAAGTCCCAACAGTTTGCAAACCAGGAGAACCCTCAACCAGAAGGGCCGTCTTTGTGCGCCGCCGCCTTCAGGAGATTCTTCCTCCATGAATCTGTCGGAGTTTCCCTTGGACCTGCTGTAAAGTCCGTTCTCTGCAGCATCCTTTGGCAGGGAGTTGCGCAGCTCGTGAAGAAATAGACCCTTTTATTCATCTGAAATCTGCAATCCCGAGCTATCGGGGTGCGTTTGGTGGTGGCTTTGGAGAAGGTGGGATGGATGATGGCTAACGGAAGGACTGTTTGCCTCCTGAGCGCTTTCCATCCCCACCTTCCTGGAGGTGTTGCCGCTAAATACTGCCCATAACGTTAAAGCAAACCCTTTTGCAGCGGCGCGTCCCCATGACGGTCCCTGCCGTATCCGTGAGCCCTTACGGACACCAGGATCTGCTGGATCCGCTGCGAGCGGGGAGTGGCGCGGGAGGCGCCGCCGTAAGAGCCTGCGCTTTAAAGCACGCTGCTTTCGCTGCTTCCCTTGGTTTTGGGTTGAAAAGCCGCGTTAGCGCTACAGATTTGGTAAAACCCGTTGGTGGCTTGTGTCTGGGAGCCCGTTGCAATTAGCACGAGCCCCGAGGTAGTCCGTTAGCTGGTGTTTCCTCCTCTGGGTCTTGCTCAAAGGAGGGTTTTGCTGCCTTTTTCTGGAGGCGGCTTTTTTTACCCTGCGCTTCAAATCCTGAGCTTTCGCTGTTTAAAAATTAAAAAAAATTAAATAAGCCCAGGGAATAAATGAGGAGCCTGGCCTCTTGTGGCTGCGGTGGAAGCGTACAAGTGGAGGAAAAGGTACTGGTTTTCATCAGAGCCGGGGATGGAGCTGCGGGGGGCGGAAAACCAGACCGGCTTTTAGACGCAAGGGCCCAAAACAGAAACGCTGGGTTTCGGATGAGCCCAGGGGGTTGCTCGCCGGCGTAACTTCGTTAGGTTCAGCAATTAGGAGGAAAGGGTGTTGGGCATCTGTGGAGTGGAGGGGGGTGATGCCTGGCTGTCGGATGCCCTGGGAACTGCTGTTATCTCTCCCCGCAGACCTTGTTTTGCTCCTGCCACCAGGGTTTGGGCAGCAGCATCCCCGCAGAGCCCGGCAAAGAGCCGGCACCCGCGTCCCCCCCGCCCCCCCGGCTCCGAACCACCCCGAGGCCAGGCTGCGTCCATCCCGGGCGATGGAGCTTTGTAGGGAAAAGAGAAGTTATTTGTGCTGGGTGGTTTTCCTGGATGGGCAGCCTCCCAAAATTCGCTTTATTTCGTGCTGTAAGGAAATCGCAAAGCCGGGCTGGGGTTCGATTTGCCAGCCCAAAGCCCGAAAGCCTCCGGATGCTCTTAATAACTCCTTGAACCCTTCCGTGCATCCCAGTTCATGCCTGGAAATGGGATAGAGAGGTAAGACGGGGCTGAGGTCTGCGAGAAAGCCCGTAAATACACCCCCACGTCGGTGCGGGTAACAAAGGGGAGAAGTGGGAGCCCTGGAAGGAGCCGGCTCTGCCCGGCACAGCCACCCTCTGCCTTCCCAGAGCGGCTCTGCCTGGGGGCAGCGGCTAATTGGGAAGCTGTGATTAATGGGCAGTGCCTGGTTCTGACACAGGTGGTGTTTCTGCACATTAAAGCGGCTGCCTTTATGGAGGCTCCTCTTATTGAATTATAGGGAATGTGCTTGATCCCCCCACAGCCTCGGGATATCAGGCCACGAGGAGGAGGAGAGTCTCCGTCCCCTCCTCCCTCCCCCTCCCCTTCTGCCCCATTTCGCTTGTTTTCTTTCAGGAAGGGGGGATTTAGAGACGGGACTTGTTCCTTTCAAGCACTTCCCCATCTATTTTTTGTTGTTTATTTTATTCCCGGCTGGTTTTGCCTGCCGCTTCGCCTTCTCCCCGGGCCTCCCGTCCCGCGCTCCCCAATGCGGTGTGTTGGCTCGGAGACTTTGCCGCCTGCCGCGTCCCGAGATTTACCGCGCCTGCCCGGTACGGTTAATTTATAACCGCTGCCTTAATTGAATAATCCGATTTCACCCGTCACTCGGTGCCTGATCCAAACGGTCTCCAGAGGGGCTCAGCCCAGGATGCGAAGGGAACGTGGACTCTGGGGTTTGCTGTGGGGTGGTGGGGAGGGACCGGGATGCTCGCATGGAGCTTGCCGCAGCCTGACATCTCTGCCGCAGAGGGAGGAAACCCTCCTCTGCGCTTTAAATCTGAGCCCCGCTCCTCTCCATCCTGCCACCCGGAGCAGGACGGCCGGTGGCAGGGCTGGTAAAAGGTTGGTGGCAATTAACCAATTAACCAGGGCATCTCCAAGGGGGCAGGATTGCTCCCAGCGCTGGGGCAGCGATGCTGGGAGGCCGCGACGCTCCCCCTCTGCGGGTGTTGGCTTCGTTTTAACAAAATCCCAATGAAAATATTCCGTCTCGTAGCATGTCGGGAAGAAACAGGCACGTCATCGCTCTAATGGCAGCCAGGACGCTGCAGCCAGTTGATGAGAAGGGGCAGGTAAAAGGCTCGGGATGGTGTTTGCAGGGAACTCTCGGAAACCATCCTGCGCCCAGTTTGGCTCGGTCTCGTCTGCCTTTTCACCGGAGGATGCGGAGGCACCAGGCGAAGCAGGGCATCCATCGCAGGGATCGACGGAAACCTTCTCCCGTCTCGGGTTATGAACCAAAGGAGGGCCTTTTTTGAAAATATATATATCTTTTTTTTTTTGGTTTGTGATCTCATACCCTAGATATTGTACCAGAGAAAGAATATTTCTGGGTAGAGACACGGCGTCTGCCAGGCAGTGGTCACGGAGAGGTGGGGGGGCGGTCACAAACTCCACTTCCCACTGCTGGTTTTCCAAACCTTTTGGAGTGAAGTAACCTGTTACGGCTCTTCCTGAAGTTGAGTAAGAAGGGAGGAAGGAAAATCCGTCCTCCTTCCGTGTTTATTTTTTAGTGCAGAGACTTGGAGTAAAGGGTAGTGCAGAAAAATCTGCTTTTTAATCATAAAGCTACAAATTTGGAGCAGTTATAATCTTGAAATCAGTTGGCATTCCAAAGCTGAAGGAAGATGGCTGAGCAGGAATGTCATCCTGCCCTGGTCCGAAGGGTATCGGGTTTATTTTGGGCAATTTAGGATCCTTTCCAAGTTCTGTATTTCAGCGCTCTTGCCTGCGCGTCGGGTCAGGCTTCGCAAGGGAAGAGCTTTGGTCTGGTTTGAGGTTCATCCTCTTCCTCATCCCTGGCAGTGGGGTGGATGAGGGGTTCTTTGGGGTGCGGAGGAGCTGGGACTGGGGAGAGCGATGCCACGGACCTGGGGACGTCACCCCGTGGTACCCTGAGCCTGGGCGGTCTGAGGAGCGCCGCCGAATGAATTGATTTGATAAATGGACATTTATTACGCTCACAAATTGGCTGAAACCAATTTCGGTCACATCAACCCCTGATAACTGCTCGGGTATTGATTTGTGTAAAGTAATACAGTGAATTTATCAGTTCAATAGCGAGCTGAAGGGCCTCTCGGAGACACCGCGCCACCGTTACGCCGTTACAGATGGACAAAATAAAGTGAGAGCAACTGCAGCGACGCGGGAAATGGCTCCGAAGAAGAAGGCCCAGGCGTCATCACCGGCCTCTTCGCTTGGACGCTGGCTCTCAACGTCTTAATGAAATTTCAGCAAAGCGGCGTGACCTACCTCCTTTTATTTCTTTATTTCTGCCATCCCCGCAGCTACAGGAGGAAGGGGAAGAGCTCTCCAAGAGGCACAAGCATCCGTTTCTTGCGTGGCTTATGGACGGAAACTGGTCAGCGTGGCCAGCAACTTCTTGGTGGATGCAAACGCCAAGGTTGGTGTGCTCCTGGTTGAGTTTTCCATCCTTCAGACCGGCCCTGATGTCCTGCCCTGTCCCAGGATGGCGTCTGTGTTCCTCTTGCTGAAGCTGGACCATGCGATGGCCAACCTAGAAGAACTTCCCATGGCTGTGGCCATGAGACCTGGGGTTGTGGTGACCCCTCTCTGGTGACAACCAGAATTTTTTAGGTTTTCCAAATCTCGAGAGCGCCAAGGCCAGGCTGTGTGCTAGAATATCGCATTATTTTAAGGCTGCTTGTAGAAAAGGTTTTGCCCTTCATCACTCTGCCGACCTAACTAACGACCATCAACACCTTCCAGCCGGGATCTCCCACTCAATCACTTTACGATAGTTCTTACGAGGTGGTTTATATCCCCAGTGTCGTCCTGATGTCCTGCCCTGTCCCAGGATGGCGTCTGTGTTCCTCTTGCTGAAGCTGGACCATGCGATGGCCAACCTAGAAGAACTTCCCATGGCTGTGGCCATGAGACCTGGGGTTGTGGTGACCCCTCTCTGGTGACAACCAGAATTTTTTAGGTTTTCCAAATCTCGAGAGCGCCAAGGCCAGGCTGTGTGCTAGAATATCGCATTATTTTAAGGCTGCTTGTAGAAAAGGTTTTGCCCTTCATCACTCCGCCGACCTAACTAACGACCATCAACACCTTCCAGCCGGGATCTCCCGCTCCATCACTTTATGGTAGTTTTCACGGGGTGGTTTGTATCCCCAGCGTCGCTATGAGTGAGACGAGCGGTTACCCATAAAGTCGGGTGTCCCCTTGCAGAGGGGAGTGAAAAAAGACCGCACTTAACCTCACAGCCTCCGGACCATCGAACGCGCTGACCCCTGCAAGTGGTCACTCCGTGCCCCGAAGCAAAAGCTGTTTACCTTTATTATCTTAGCCCAGAGAGCTGCAGAAATTGTCAGCGGTCGCGTTATTCCCCATCCGTTTTTATAAAATATAGCCAGCCCGGCTGTTTGACCTCAGGTATTGCTGCGGTAAAAGGGCGACAACGGGGATGGGATGCCCTCGGAGATGGGCTGGGACATCTGGCCAGAGCCCGAGCGGAGACAGCAGGCAGGGCGAGACAGGGCCAGGCCCGCAGCCTGGCTCTGTGCCCCGACTAATTAGGCCTTGACGAGAGGCAGGACTTATTAGCGTGGCTATGGCACTGGGTAATGCATCTCGATGGTGTCCAGGCAGAAACTGGTGCATCCTCACAGCGCTGGGGCTCGAGTCCCCGCTAACTTCACCGTCCCCTTTTGCTGGGTAAAACGCCCCTGGTTTTTAAGGTTAAATTGGGCTTTTTTGGCTGTTTGGTCTGACCCCTGCGTAGCGCAGCGACGCGAGCCTTCATCCCCTAGCTGAGCCACCACCACCTTTGAGGAAGACCCCAGTCTTTCCCTGCAGGACTTAGGGATTCAGTCACGCTCCTCTTCGTTAGCAACTGCAACGGTTAATCACCCTCGTTGTTAAAAAACATTCTGCCTTATTTCTAGCTTGAATTCATCCGGCCCCTGGAGCACGTTCGTTTCGTCCGCTGGATGAGCGAGTTGTGTGCGTTCTTGAGACGCTCAATGACTGTGGTCAAACCTACCCTCAAACCTCTCCTCATTAGCCTCGTTAGTCTCCTCGGCAGATTGATTTTCCTCTTGCAGTTTTCAGGCTCGCTTGAGTTTTTGCACTTGTTTTCCTGATCCTTGCCAGATTCCACCCTGTCCCAGTCTCCCCAGTACAGCCACCGGCCGTCTGCAGGTCTTCTGGAATGGGAGCAGCTCCCAGAGCTTCGTGGCCAATTCCCATGCGAAGAAGCCGAGCTAAAAAGTAAAATTCCTCAACGTAACTGAAAATGGCTGTTTTACCTCAACTCCTCAGTGCAGCTCTGCACCATCCGGCTGCGGGGACATCTCAACATCTTCCCACCGCGTCTCCCGCGGGCAGGGGCAGCGTTTCCCCCCCTAGTCTGTAGCCTACAGTGTCCGGCGCTTCTTTTTACATGCAAAATGGAAATACTTATTAAGTATTTCCCATATCGGTTTGCTCTTCCTGCGGGAAGACCTCTTCACGTGGCCCAGCTAGGGCGCCTTTTCTTAGGGGTCTTTTTATTTTCCCCACCAAGTGGAGGGGTTTTGTGGACTGGCTTTCTTTTTGAGGCTGAATTTCAGAATGCCCCAATTCTACCGGTTACTATGACTCTCTCCTGCCAGCTCCAGGGAGCAAACGAATCCGCAGTCTCCCCGGCTGGAGACAGGGGCGTCTGTGAGCTGAGGGACGGGGACAGAGGCTCAGTCCCAGGCTGCCTTTTGGGGATGGGAGGCAGAAAAAAGAGAGGAGACGCCGTTTTATTCCTGTCTTTGCTGTGGACGCCACTGAAAAGCAGCGAACGCGGAGCTTTGTGGTTCTACTTGTGCAGCGGTGCGTAAAGAGCTTTATTTGAGAAGCGCAGATGAGCTGCGGATCTCTGAGTGATTCCCCTCCGTTCTTCATGCTGTCTCTGATGCTGGAATTCCGTTCTTAAAATCATCGAATGTGTTGGGTTGGAAGGGACCTTTAAAGGCCATCT
>VWZL01003393.1:10619-25949 GCA_013396915.1 Stercorarius parasiticus | reverse complement strand
GGTGTGTGTGTGTGTGTGTGTGGTGGTTTTTTTTTGATTCTTTTGCGAAAAACGACTATTGAAATGAGAAAGCAAAGCAGCGGAGGGTTTTATTGTGGCAAATGGGTGTTTTATAGAGGTCTCGGGGTGACAGCAATCTGAAAGCCCAAATATGTGCAAAATAAAATATCTTCAGTAGATTTCAGTAGGTTCCCAGGGCAGTTAAACACTTTAAAGCTCCATTTCCATATCTGTGTGTGCATACGATACGTGTAAGTGCGCACACGTACACCTGTATCTTACATCCCAAGTCACCGAAGCTCCAACTGAACCAAAATGCTGAATTTTGGCAGGGGTTTTAATCCGCTGGTGCGGGCTTCCCAGCAGAGTCCTGAATTCCCGTTTTGGGGTGATCGAATCGCAGGATGCTGTGGATCCCATCCCCGACGTTGGGGCTGGGGCATGTGGAATACTCCCGTAAGGCTGTCCTTTTGGGGTTTTTTAACCAGTTTGTTTTTTAAGACATGGGGTTTTTTTTATTTTTGGCACGTCCGTCTTCCCGCTCCCTGCCCCGGCATGCCGGAGGGTTTATTTTCCCGAGCGTGGTTGAATATAACGTGGATATCTGGGTAGCCGACAGGCTTCGGATGGGTGTTCACCCACGGAGCATCCCTGAGAAAACTGGGGAGCCTAAACCAGCCACATTCTGCACCCGGTAAACCCACTAAACCCAACGGGGAAGCCCCAGCTTTGCCGGAGACGGGGATTTTTCCCAGCCCTGCCTGTTTAATGATGGTTTTTCCCTGGATGAAGGACAGGATCCAGCTTTCCATGAGCCAGAGTGTCTGTTCCCCAGTGTCAGCATGGATCTGCCCCGTTACTGCTGGGTCCTAATCCAAGCATTTTATGACAGTGGCCGTATATAAATACATATATATATATATATATATATAAAATAAAGAAAGGATATCCCACTTCCCTGAAATTCTCTACCTAGAGAGGAAAAGACATTGCGTACGAAACTGAGAATATGGGGAGTGAATGCGGCAGAAAAAAATGATCTAACCCCACCTTTTTTGGGGAAAAAAAAAACGGCAATTTCTCTGCCCGTCGTGTACTTCATCAGCTATTAAATATTTAACAGCCGTCAGCTATTAGAACCGAAGCACGCTGCCCAACCCCTACTGCTGCTCGCCCCAGCGCCCTGGCAGGGTGTTATCCCGGGCATCCCTCTTCCCAAGCAGTGATTTTGCAGGAAAAAAATGTGTGTTTTGGTTACGGGGGTGCCAGCCCCGGCGTCAGCTGGGGGTGGACAAGCCGGGTTTCACACGAGTCTTTTCTTCTCATCTCCGGCACAGGTAAAACCGAGCTGGCCAAGCAGACAGCCAAGTACATCCATAAGGACGTCAAAAAGGTAACGCGCCTTCCCCGCAGCGTTTTGCCCTCGGGCTGCTGTCGGTAACGGGAGGGGGGTTGGTTCTTGGTGGGGGTCGTAGTCCGGCATTGCTGCAGCACGTTAAATTCATCCATGGGAGAGAAACGCGAGGTCTGAGCGTGTGCGGGACCAGGAAAGGCCTTCTGCCAGCTTAAAATGAATGCGTGAAGGTCCCCGTCTGTGTCACCAGAATATTTGAATTGTAAAAATCCAAACGTGTTTGACGTGTTTGACCGCGTCCTGCGTTCCCCGCCGGATGCTGCTCTCGTTTGGACATCCTGTGTGGGGAACGTAATTTTTTTTCTTTGCCTCCGTTATTAATAGCACTGTAAATTCTTAGAAGGATGAAACTCTGAAAATGGGGTTTCCCTGTCCCGCTCATCGCGTTGTGCCAGTGCGGACGGGACAGACGGCGGCTTCGGTTTCGTGGCCGGCTGAAATGTTTGGGATCCGAAGGGCAGGGGCTGATGGCGTGGCTGAGGTCGTTTTCCACCTGGCAGCTTTTAGCGAAGATGGGTTAGAGTTATTTCTGGGTGGCGGCGGCTTAGTAGGGAGGTGGTTTGGGGATCACAGAATTGTAGGGGTGGGAAGGGACCATCAGGGACCATCTAGTCCAAAGCCCTGCCAGAGCAGGGTCACCCAGACCAGGTTGGAGACGGGTTTGGGATATCTCCAGAGCAGGAGACTCCACGCCTCTCTGGGCAGCCTGTGCCAGGGCTCTGCCACCCTCACAATGAACATGTCCTTATTTTCTTCATTCCGGTTTGTGCCCGTTGCCCCTTGTCCTGTCCCCGGGCACCACTGAGAAGAGTCTGGCCCCATCCTCTTGCCCCCCACCCTTTAGCTACTGCTGAGCATTGAGGAGATCCCCTCTCAGGCTGCTCTTCTCCAGGCTGAACAGCCCCAGGGCTCTCAGCCTTTCCTCAGCACAGAGATGCTCCAGCCCCTGGGCATCTCCGGAGCCTCCGCTGGACTCTCTCCAGCAGTTCCCTGTCCTTCTGGAACTGGGGAGCCCAGAACTGGCCCCAGTGCTCCAGCTGTGGCCTCCCCAGGGCAGAGCAGAGGGGGAGGATGACCTCCCTCCACCTGCTGGCCACGCTCTTCTTGATGCCCCCCAGGAGACCATTGGCCTTCTTGGCCACCAGGGCACACGGCTGGCTCGTGGGCAACTTGTTGTCCCCCAGGACTCCCAGGTCCCTCTCTGCAGAGCTGCTCTTCAGCAGGTCAGCCCCAACCCACCCTGGTGCGGGGGGTTGTTCCTCCCCAGGGGCAGGACCCTACACTCGCCCGTGTTGAACTCCATTGGGTTCCTCTCCACCCAACTCTCCACCTGCCCGCGTCTGGCTGGATCGTGGCATGGCCTTCTGGGGTGTCACCCGCCCCTCCCAGCTTGGTGCCATCAGATAGCTAAGATTTTAAAATACCTAGGGTTTAAAGCCAGGCTCCCTGATTGCCATTTAAGCCTTTGGGATGTTCCCAGCTCTGTCCCATGGAGGACAGCGTAGGGTGGGAGCTGGGAGAAAGAGGGGACACCAGCAGAGCTGTCCCCTGCGCCCACACGGGATTCATTCCTCCCCCCAACACCCCCTAGCGGGGAACGGACACAGAGACTCACGGCGAGATGGAATTGGCAGGGACCTCTGAAGGTCATCTCCTTCCACCCCCCTGCTCCAGCAGGACCACCTCGGGGCCACTTGCCCCGGACCATCTCCAGCCCCGCGTTGAAAGAAGATCAAAAGTAAAACAACGCCATAAAAAACAGCTGTTCTGGTTTTCTTTTCCTCGTCCTTCTGTAATTGCCTCCCAGAAGCAATAAATCCCGGCTCCTGTGTCTCGAGCGCCTCCATCACCGACCCCTGCGCCTGGAACCGCTCAGTGCCCGGCCGGGCAGCGAGTGGGGGAACCAGTTAAAGGCTGCATGTTGTGTTAATTCAGTCACACGCACAGATCGGGGCTTGTTTGCTGATGAACCGGCCGTCAGTGCTGTAACGAGCAGCGTGAGGGGGGTCACAACCCCCAGGGCCTGTTATGGGGGCGCGGCAATTCGCAGGAACTGATGGATTAAGAAAGGAAAACCCGTCACCATCCCATTTCCAGAGAGGCTGCCAGGTAACGACCCGTCTAACAAACCTTCCCCGGCCTGCGTGGGGGGAACAGGGATATTGGAGGACCAGGAGCAGGGTCGGACCAAAGCAGAGCAGGTCCTGCAAGGGTGTTTGCTGTGACACTGGTGGGACACTCCTTGGTGAGCGCCCACTGGGGTCAGACCCCACTTTTGTACGCCTCGCTCTGCCCCGGGCCATATTTTAATATTTTGCAGGGAAATATGGCTGTTTTGACTTGAAATCTGGCCTAAACTGGCCTGAACTCTTACCCCCACCACCCCAAATAGTGGTGTTTCACCCAGCAGATCCTTCTGCTTTCCTCCATCCCTGGGGAGTTCATGGCAGCACCGTCTTGATTTGGTGCCCCTCGACATCACCCAGGACCCGAGAAGCTCCGGGCTCCCTGTGCACTGCCAAACGTCCCTCCCGTTAGCTCTGAACCTGAATATTCATGGCCAGGTTGGATGGGGCAACCTGGTCTAGTTGGAGATGTCCCTGCTCATGGCAAGGGGTTGGACTAGATGGTCTTTAAAGGTTCCTTCCAAGCCAAACCATTCCGTGAGTCCTTGATTCCATGAATCTGGCCCAGGTTGCCCAGAGAGGTGGGAGATGCCCCATGCCTGGAGGGGTTCAAGGCCAGGTTGGACGGGGCTTGGAGCAAGCTGGGCTGGTGGGAGGTGTCCCTGCCCAGGGCAGGGGGGTTGGAATGAGATGAGCTTTAAAGGTCCCTTCCCACCCAAACCATTCCATGATTCTGTGATCCCTGTGTGTGTCTGGGTGCTCTGCACACGTGTCCGGGTGAGATGTGTATGCAGACACGTATGTCCTTCTGCACAATAGCTGTTCTCATTCCCAGTCTGCGCATCCTCCCACCTCCATTTGCTCTTCCCAGTAAATCGCTCTTTCCCAAGGGTCTCCGGCCATAGTTGGAGGACAATATCTGCATTGGCACATTTGCCACCAGCCTCTGAGGGGCTTTGGCTGGGCGGGATCTCTGCCCGATCCCGTCTGGAAGAGTCCTGCATGGCGGCGCAGGCTCTGGTGCGAGATGCCGATGGAGAGATGTCGTGTCTGGCTGGTCCTTGGAGGGTTCAGGCTCGTCTTCTTGTTGGGCAGTTGGACTAGATGGTCATTGTAGATACCTTCCAACTGAAATATTCTCTCCTCTCCTCCCCTCTCCTCCCCTCTCCTCTCCTCTCCTCTCTTCTNTGTTCTACTCTAATCTACTCCAATCCATTCCATTTTATTCCATTCCAATCCATTCCATTCCCCTCTACTCTACTCCACTCCACTCCACTCTATTACAATCGGTTCTGTTCTGTTCTATTCTGTTCTGTTCCGTTCTGTTCCATTCCTGTTCTACTCTACTCCATTCCATTCCACTCTACTCCAGTCTATTCTGTTCCGTTCCGTGNTTCTTTTTCCTTTTCTCTTCATTTCTTTCTTTTTATCCCTTTTGCTCTTTTTCTCCTCTCCTCTCCTCTCTCCTCTCCTCTCCTCTCCTCTCCTCTCCTCTCTTCTGGTACCTCCAGGAGCTAGATTACAGCTGCAAGCCCGGGAAGTTCAGTGTCTGCAGTGAACCATCAGTTTCTCAAATGCAAAGGGAGCCGGGGTGGCAGCTGTAAATTCTCTAACAATATCACCGCTTGGCGATGATCACCCAGGAAGCTGGTTTACCTCCGCTTTATGATTTTGCTTTTTATTTTATTTTTACGGAGAGGCATGGCCGCCTTCTGGTGATTTATTTCTAAAAAGCTGGACTGCGGTGATACCCATTTTATTTAGGAAATCGCAAACGGCTGTTCCAGTCCTGTCTGCGTGGCTCCGGCTCTGGTGACGAGCCGGGGGCTGTGAGCCGGCGGTGGGAACTGGTCCTGGCTCTCCTTGAGAAACCGCCATCATCTTCCTCTTCCTCAGAATAACCCTCAGCGTTTTCTGGTGGATCTGGCCGCTCCGGTGCCGGCAGCCCTTGGGAACCACAAAGCCTTGTGTTCATCCAGCCACACACGGGGATCTGGAGGAACCTTCTCAATGTCGTGAAGCTTTGAGCAGATTTATCAAATATCACATTAAGAATTTCTTCCTCTTGCAGGGTTTCATCAGACTGGACATGTCGGAGTTCCAGGAGAGGCACGAGGTGAGTAAATGGGTTTCTGAGGGGTGCAGCTTCGAGTTCAATGGGTAATTTAAACAAATCCTGGCAATGCTCTCGTTCCCCCGCATTTGGTCCCCATCCTGGGTGGTGCTGAGCGTCTCCTCGCTGCCGCTGAAGGCTCGATGGGACACGGAGCCACCTGCTGCGGTGGGGACAGCAGGACACAGAGTCATGCACCCACGCGGCAACTCCATCTGGGGACACGCAACAGTGCGGGGACACAGGGACGCTGTTGGGGACAACGGGACGCGGAGCCACCCACCAACGTGGCTCTTCCATTTGGGGACATTGAGGGGATGTGGGGACACAAAGCCACCCACCAGCACGGCTCTGCCATCTGGGGATGGGGGGGGGGCACCGCTGGGGACATGGAGCCACCATGGGGACAACAGGACACAGAACCACCCGCCGTCGCAGCTCCTTCATCTGGGGACACTGAGGGGACACCGTGGGGACACCAGTACATGGAGCCACCCGCCATCGCGGCTTCTCCATCGGGGGACATGGGGGATGTGGGGACACCATTGGGGACAATGGGACATGGAGCCACCCGCCCTGAGAAAAGAGCGTCTCTTTTCTCGCCCTGGCAGCGGCAGCCAGGACTTTCCCGAATTCCTTCCACCTTCCCCAGAAAATGGGGGGGTTTGGTCTGTCCAAGAGCAGTCGCTGCGGGCTGTGCAGTAAGTAGCGGTACGGGAAATACCAGCCGAAAAAAAGAAGGCAAGTTTAACTCCAAAAAAAATTAGGCAGAGAGAGCAAGGAGCAAGAAAAGCATCAGTAATTTGTGGCTGATGCCGTGGCTTCTGCAGGCAGTGTCTTCCCTCGGGGGGAAGAGGGCTGGGAGGAGATGGTGCTGCGTGGGGCAACCTGCGGCCTGGCCACAAGCCAGGGGCTGGAGCTGGCCCACAGCCCCGTTCCTCTCCTTCCCCCTGGAATATTCATAGAATCATAGAATCTTCATGGTTGGAAAGGACCTTTGAGATCATCGAGTCCAACCATACACACACACAAAAAAAACCCCTACAATCTCTGTCACTAGAGCATGCCCTCAAGTGCCAAATCTACACGTTTCTTAAATACCTCTAGGGATGGGGACTCAACCACCTCCCTGGGCAGCCTGTTCCAGTGCCTGACCACTCTTCCAGGAAAGGAATTCTTCCTAATAGCTAATCTAAACCTCCCCTGCCGCAACTTCAGACCATTTTCTCTGCTCCTGTCATTATTCACCTGGGAGAAGAGGCCAACACCCACCTCTCTGCAACCTCCTTTCAGGGAGTTGTAGAGGGCCATGAGGTCTCCCCTCAGCCTCCTCTTCTCCAAACTAAACATGCCCAGTTCCCTCAGCCTCTCCTCATATGGCCTGGTCTCCAGACCCCTCACCAGCTTGGTAGCTCTCCTCTGGACCCNCTGTAGCGTTGCTTGGGGTTGTTGTGACCGAAATGCAGGACCTGGCACTTGGCCTTATTAAATCTCATCCAATTGGCCTTGGCCCATCCATCCAGCCTGTCCAGGTCCCTCTGTAGAGCCTTCCTGCCCTCCAGCACATCAACACTCCCACCTAGTTTGGTGTTGTCTGCGAACTTACTGAGGGTGCACTCAATCCCCTCATCCAGGTCATTGACAAAGATATTGAATAAAACCGGCCCCAAAACTGAGCCCTGAGGGACCCCACTGGTGACCGGCCGCCAAGAGGATTTCACTCCATTAATCACAACTCTCTGGGCACGGCCAGCCAGCCAGTTTTTAACCCAGCGAAGAGTGCACTTGTCTATGCCATGATTCGCCAGCTTCTCCAGGAGAATGCTGTGGGGGACGGTGTCAAAGGCCTTGCCAAAGTCCAGATAGACAACGTCCACAGCTTTCCCCGCGTCCAGAAGGTGGGTCACACGGTCATAGAAGGAGATCAGGTTGGTTAAGCAATTGCTGATTCCAGTGTGGGATCACCACCTCCACGTGCCTCCCATGGGGCAAAGAGGGAGGAAAACAGCAGGAGCCAGGATGGTGGCATAGAGCCCACCCCACCTGTCACACCTTCTGCCCCATTCTGGTGTCGCAGAAGAGGGGGGACATCCCACCAGGGTCACCCCCGGAGCTGGGGGAGCCCTAAATCCCTTCGGAGGGCTCCGTCTCCCCAAAAAGCTGCAAGGTCCGTGCTGAGAGCGGTTCATAGTATTTTTCTTTTGATGACTGCGTAGGGACATAGTGGTTTTTATTGGTGCCATGGGTGAGGTGAACCCAAATGCAGAAACCATGGGATGTGTCCAGCTCTGGAGTCCTCAGCACAGGAGAGACACGGAGCTGTTGGAGCAGGGCCAGAGGAGGCCCCGGAGATGCTGGGAGGGCTGGAGCCCCTCTGCTGGGAGGACAGGCTGAGAGAGTTGGGGGGGTTCAGCCTGGAGAAGAGAAGGCTCCGCGGAGACCTTCCAGCCCCTTCCAGTCCCTCAAGGGGCTCCAGGAAAGCTGGGGAGGGACTCTGGATGAGGGAGGGGAGCCATGGGACGAGGGGGAAGGGTTTTCCACTGCAAGAGGGGAGATGGAGCTGAGATCTGAGGCAGAACTTCTTGGCTGTGAGGGTGGTGAGCCCTTGGCGCAGGTTGCCCAGAGAAGCTGTGGCTGCCCCATGCCTGGAGGGGTTCAAGGCCAGGTTGGACGGGGCTTGGAGCAAGCTGGGCTGGTGGGAGGTGTCCCTGCCCAGGGCAAGGGTGGCACTGGATGGTCTTTAAGGTCCCTTCCCACCCAAACCCTTCCATGATTCTGTGTCCCGTGAGGGATCTGAGGTTCTTCCCTATAAACATTGGAGCTGCTGCGTTGATTTATGGAGATGGGGAAGAAGGAGAAGGACTCACTGGCTGGGACCTGGGAAGACGGTGTCTTGAAGAGGAAGGAGCTGGGGAGGAGCTCAGAAGGACGGTCCAAGATGGGAGTACTTTTTTTTGCATTTCTTGCTGCTGAGGGCTGCAGCCAGCAGGGAATGGCCGGCGCTAGAAAAGGTCCCGAAAATGTGTTATTTTACCCAAAGCAGTGAACTGAAAGGGTGTGGGAAGAGAATATAAAGACGTGCTTGTAGCTGGCCTGATAGATCAGTTACGATGGGGTCCTGCGCTGCAGGAGTGAAAAATAGATAAAAATAAAGCCATGTTGATGATTCAGGACAAAGAGAGAGGAGTTTGGAGGCGCAGTATAAATGTAAGATATAAAATACCGCGCCCTGACAAAAACAAGAGGCAGAGTGAAGGGAAGGAATAAAGCAGAGAATTGCGGCGAGAGCAATATAAATTTTTCAAGCAAACAAGGATCAGGAGGTCAGCCCCGGAGACGGCTGCCTTTGGAGCAGCCTGGGGAGCCTCACGTAGCCCCAGGCGCTGCGAAACCAAGGCAGGGAATTAACTGCCCTCGGCTAATTGCTGCCCTCCTGTCCCTGCGTCAGCAGGAACCCCCTCAGCTCCGTATCGCGGCTGTGGGAGCAGTGGAGATGGGGGAAAGGGGATCACGGCTCTGCCCAGGCAGTTGGGTTGTATCGTTCGGCACAAAGGAGCTGCTTGGATGGGAGAATCGTGGAATCATGGAATGGTTTGGGTGGGAAGGGACCTTAAAGGCCACCCAGTGCCACCCCCTGCCCTGGGCAAGGACACCTCCCACCAGCCCAGCTTGCTCCAAGCCCCGTCCAACCTGGCCTTGAACCCCTCCAGGCATGGGGCAGCCACAGCTTCTCTGGGCAACCTGCGCCAGGGGCTCACCACCCTCACAGCCAAGAAGTTCTGCCTCAGATCTCAGCTCAATCTCCCCTCTTGCAGTGGAAAACCCTTCCCCCTCGTCCCATGGCTCCCCTCCCTCATCCAGAGTCCCTCCCCAGCTTTCCTGGAGCCCCTTGAGGGCCTGGAAGGGGCTCCAAGGTCTCCCCGGAGCCTTCTCTTCTCCAGGCTGAACCCCCCCAACTCTCTCAGCCTGTCCTCCCAGCAGAGGGGCTCCAGCCCTCCCAGCATCTCCGGGGCCTCCTCTGGCCCCGCTCCAACAGCTCCGTGTCTCTCCTGGGCTGGAGAAGTTGGGTGCTTGTCAGCACACGTGGCTTTCGTCATTCACCGGCTCCTTGTCCTTGATTAAGTAGAGGAAATTTATTTGTTTTATGAAGATTCAGGTTTTTTCTCCATTAATTCCTTCAGCTTCCCGTACAACTAGCTGGCCACTGACTCTGCATGTCCAGCGTCCCAAAGAACTGCAGAGAATTAACAAACTGACTCGTAATTTTATTCTTTTCAGCTTTTATACACCTAAAGACGTACCCACAGACCCCAGTCGCTTGAAAATGCCCCAAGCTGGACGTCAAAAATTACATGTCATTTTTGCCAAAACATTTCTGGCGTCAAAAATATTTTTCTAAATAATCTTCTAAATTTTTAAACCTCATTTAAAAAGTCTTGATGTCAAGTAGCATGTCTTGACACAGGAAACATATTTTCCTTGTGGCCTCTCCCTGAGCTTTGCTTCCCCACCGGAGCCACCTGCCACTTGTAATTCTTTGAATTCTTGCTCTTAAAAAGGCTAAAGGAGATAAAAATAGGTCTTGGGGAGCTGGGATGGGTCTCTCGGACAGTGTTTAGAAAAGCAGGGGTGGTGCCAGCCCGCGGCTGCTCCTGGAGACTGCTGGTCAAACCTCTGGGAAAGATCATTCCTGAGCAGCCAAAACCGGCATTTTGCTGAATTGTCCCTGATTAAGCTGATTTGGGGACACCCGCGTCACGATAGGTGTCACCAAGATTATAGAACTTGATTTTTCAGCAGCGAAGAGTGGCGGCTGCCGGCTGAGCTGCTCAGGATCGAAGGGGCTTCGTTGACCCCACGGTCAACTTCCACGTCTCCTGTTGTCTCCTCTTAGGTCGCCAAGTTTATCGGCTCCCCGCCTGGCTATGTGGGCCATGAAGAGGGCGGGCAGCTCACCAAAAAGCTGAGGCAGTGCCCAAACGCTGTGGTGCTCTTCGATGAGGTTGACAAAGCCCACCCAGACGTCCTCACCATCATGCTGCAGTTGTTCGATGAGGTAAATCTGCATTTTCGGGGGCAGAGCGTGCCCGGGGACCGTTTGGAAAGTGACAGTCCGTGCAAGGGATGTTGGCTGCAGGAGATGTCCTGGAGCGGAGATGAAATGCTCCAGATCAACAGTCCCTTCCAAAAAACCATGACCCAACCCAACCAGTCAACCCCTTCTCCATTTTAACACCAGGAAACAGGATGATGCTGAGGTCTCCTGGTGGAATTCCACCAGGATGGTCTCCTGGTGGAATAAAGGACATTTTTAGGCAAAGAAAAAGTCAGTGATGGGAGGGTTGGAAACTTGAGGAAGAAGTCTGGGAATCAGATTGTCCTGTGTCACCGGGAAGGTGTGGTGGTGAAGACAGTGTCATGAGGACACTGTTAGGGAAAAACCACCCCAGTGACAGCTCGGTGCAGGAGTAGGTGGGCTGCTGGTCCCCGTCAGAGAGCAGGAGCAAGGAGAGGAGGCAGGAGGGTGATGGCCCTGATCCCGCAGGTGCCCCGTGCCCACCTCCCATCTACACCTCCATGGAGTGGAGAAAACGGGCTCCTAGGTGCCAGAAGCAGGTCAGGGTGTTGCCCCTTCATCTGAAAAGCAGGTAATCTGGGGACTTCGTAGTACATCGGTATCCTGAGCGAGTGTTAATTGCTGGTTTTGAGTTCAGGTTGGTTGATTTATGACTTCTCAGGTGGCGTGTCATTTGTCTCACACCTTCCTCCCCCAAACACAGAATCACAGAAGGGTTTGGGTTGGGAGGGACTTTAAAGATCATCTAGTTCCAACCCCCCTGCCACGGACAAAACTCTTCGCTAACTGCCTAGGAGGAGGCTGGGGCTGCTTCCCAGGACTTCAGCTCTCTCCAGAGGAAGCCAGAACACTCTTGGAGATGCCTGGGAGAAGTCCCAAAGAACTACCGGCATGGACCTGCCTTAACATACACAAAACTGCTTGGGTAGCTACCTTGGAGGGGTCTGGGGCTCCCGAAAGCATTGTGTATGCTGGGGGAAGGACCATGCCTGGTTGCTCTTCAGTAAAACTCTCAGGCATCTCCAGGAGCGTGTTGGCCTCCTCTGGAGATCACTGAAGTCCCAGATAGAAGCCCTGCACTCCTCCAAGGGAGGTACCCAAGGAGGACTATTGATGTTGGAGGCAGGTCCGTGCCTGTTAGCTCCACAAGACTCTTCCCAGGCATCTCCAGGAGTGTGTTGGTCTCCTCTGGAGACCACTGAAGTCCCAGATAGAAGCCCTGGACTCCTCCAAGGGAGGTACCCAAGGAGTTTTGTCAATGTTGGAGGCACGTCCATGCCCATTAGCTCCACAGGAGTCCTCCTTGGCATCTCCAGGAGTGTGTTGGCCTCCTCTGGAGACAGCTAAAGTCACAGACAGAAGCTCTAGACGCCTCCAAGGGAGGCACTCAAGGAGTTCTGTTGATGTTGGAGGCACGTCCATGCCCATTAGCTCCATGAGACTCCTCCCAGGCATCTCCACACATGGTGCTGCCCAGGGAAGGGAGCACAAAGTCCATGACTTCGGGGTCCTTTGCTGTCTGCTGGTGTCTGGGGGATGCCTGGCATACACCCTGGCTCGGGCAGCTGTGGGTCCCTTGCACGAGCCGGTGGGAGCCGGGGATGAAGATGCGTCTCCAGGCTCTGCATCTTCTGCCCAGCCCTCGGCCTGTTGCATTCAAGCTTTTCAGCTTATTTTTAAGGTCCCGGTCTGTCCTCAGAGGCAACCGAACTCCAGAGCAACGCGCTGAGAGGTTCTGGGGTTTTTTGTTTTGTTTTGTTTTTCTTTTAAGGATTAATAACACGGTTTTTTCTTGCATAGATCATGGCAGCAGCAGCTAAATGTGAAATCAATTCCTGTACCACGCACTTGACAGGGCAATAACCCAAATGTTAATCTCAAGCACCCAACAAGGATTTGTGTCATTGTGTTGGATATCTGCTGCTGGAGACGTATCGAGGAAAGAAACTGCCTGGGGAACTGCTGCTTTTTTTCCTTATTTTTCTCTCTCTTTTATTTTATTAATCGAGAGACCTGGCACTTCCGAAGGGTCCCTGCGTTGGTTTGGCAGGAGGAGGGCTGATGCCACCGCGGGCGTGAGGGATGCTCCCTGTTGCCTCTTGCTGTCCTGGCCTCTCCGTTGCGTAGTTCGTTCCGTTATAGCCATAACCCACTTATTTCTGCAAAGTGATTTTGGCTTTGCGTATTTTTGGTCGGGCTACGAGCAGCCTGTCCTTGCCCATGGTCCTTTTGTGGTCCAACCCTTGGAAGTTGGACTAGATGACCTTTAAAGGTCCCTTCCAACCCAACAGATTCTATGATTCTATGATTCTGGCCACCAGAAAGCCCCGTCTGCCCTCCTGGATGGCAGCAGTGCCATGGGGAGCGTTGACCTGACTGATCTGGAAAGCTTTGGTGAACATCTGCGCAGTGGTACTGGAGACGTTCAAGGCACCGACGCTTGCAGGTGCCCGCTCTGTCCCCAGAAAGAGCCCACATGGAACATCCAACATCCCAGACACTCCAGCACCAAGCCCAGCATCCCAGTCTGAACCACTGAGCCCAGAGCCTGGACTGTCTGAGAGGCCTTGGAGCCTGCCCAAGGGGCAACGGCCTGGGATAGAGGGGTGGGACAGAGGCACGAGGTGACAACAACTTCACCTGCACTAGTGGGGCTCACCAGAGCCCGTGTGTCAGACCCAAAACCATGACAGGGAAGTTGGCAGAGGGTCAGAGGTGATTGAGTTACGTATGGGCAGCCCTACAGAAACATAAACTCATGGAAGGGTTTGGGTGGGAAGGGACCTTAAAGATCATCTCATTCCAACCTCCTGCCCTGGGCAGGGACACCTCCCACCAGCCCAGCTTGCTCCAAGCCCCGTCCAACCTGGCCTTGAACCCCTCCAGGCATGGGGCAGCCGCAGCTTCTCTGGGCAACCTGCGCCAGGGGCTCACCACCCTCACAGCCAAGAAGTTCTGCCTGACATCTCAGCTCAGTCTCCCCTCTTGCAGTGGAAAACCCTTCCCCCTCGTCCCATGGCTCCCCTCCCTCATCCAGAGTCCCTCCCCAGCTTTCCTGGAGCCCCTTGAGGGACTGGAAGGGGCTGGAAGGTCTCCGCGGAGCCTTCTCTTCTCCAGGCTGAACCCCCCCAACTCTCTCAGCCTGTCCTCCCAGCAGAGGGGCTCCAGCCCTCCCAGCATCTCCAGAGCCTCCTCTGGCCCCACTCCAACAGTTCCATGGGCTGCCCCAGGCATCTCCTGAGGCTTCCATGGAACGTGTCGTGGACAGGGCAGGCTGGTACCACGCGTGGGGCAAGTTACTGTGAGGTCTCGGAGAGGAGGGCGCTTCTGCAGCCTGGGCAGCCCAGCCCTGCCGGCCCCTCCGAAATAAATCTCCTCGGGGGAAAAAGGGGACCCACGTCCTTTTGCCTCGTGTTTGGGCAACGTCCTGTGGCCCCCACTCACGCCGCTGGTGTTGTCTCGGGGTTGTTGCAGGGCAGACTGACGGATGGAAAAGGGAAGACCATTGACTGCAAGGATGCCATCTTCATCATGACCTCCAACGTGGCAAGCGAGGAGATAGCCCAGCACGCGCTGCAGCTGCGGCAAGAGGCCCTGGAGATGAGCAAGAACAGGATCGCCGAAAACTTAGGTACTGGTTTTTTGATGTCGTATCCCAAATCCCTAAAGCGTCCGCCTCCTTCCAGCCCCTCTTGTTTCATTTGACACCAGCTCAGCCATCCCTCACAGAATCACAGAATGGTGGGGGTTGGGAGGGACCTCTGGAGACCATCCAGTCCAACCCCCTGCCAGAGCAGGGTCACCCACAGCAGGTGGCACAGGAACACGTCTAGGCGGGTTTGGAATGTCTCCAGAGATGGAGACTCCACCACCTCTCTGGGCAGCCTGTGCCAGGGCTCTGCCACCCTCACAGGAAAGAAGTTCCTCCTCATGTTGAGGTGGAACTTCCTATGGTCAAGTTTGTGCCCATTACCTCTTGTCCTGTCACCAGGCACCACTGAGAAGAGCCTGGCCCCATCCTCCTGACACCTACCCTTTAGGTATTTCTAAGCGTTGAAAAGATCCCCCCTCAGTCGTCTTTTTTCCAGACTGAAGAGACCCAAATCCCTCAGCGTTTCGTCATAAGAGAGATGTTCCATCTTGGTAGCCCTTTGCCAGGGCGGAGCACCCAGACCCTTCTGTGCCTCTGGGTGTTCATCCCTCCAGGCCCCGGAGCTGTGGAGGAGCCTCGGGGATGCTCCTCTGCCAGAAGGGAAGGCAGCTGCCCGCTCCTTGTGTCTGGGAATGGGATGGGATGACTTGTTGCTGAGAAGTCACCCCTCAATCTCCACCAATCGCCCTCCTGTGATACCTCTGCTTTGGGCTCACCCAAACACGAGGCAAAAGGATGTGGGTCCCTTTTTTCCCCCGAGGAGATTTATTTCGGAAGGGACGGCAGGGCTGGGCTGCCCAGGCTGCAGAAGCGCCCACCTCTCCGAGAGCTCACAGTAACTTGCCCCACGCGTGGTTCCAGCCTGCCCTGTCCACGACACGTTCCATGGAAGCCTCAGGAGATGCCTGGGGCAGCCCATGGAACTGTTGGAGTGGGGCCAGAGGAGGC